>FR997806.1:17335135-17935135 GCA_905475355.2 Clostera curtula | reverse complement strand
AAAAGTCAAATAATCAGTTAGAACCACCATTAAAGAATCATTAAAATATTCTTTAATGGCAATTTTTCGGTGAAGGACCTTGTGAGAGACGACATATTTCATTTTTATAATCAGGCGCATGAACAAATACCGCAGATGGTCTTCCGATCCGCGAAGATGCCACATATAATTGACCATTGGAAAAGCATGGATTTTCCAGATTCAGACCACAAACTTTCCAGGAGTGGCCCTGTGATTTATTAATGGTCATGACGAAGGCAAGACGGAGCGGAAATCATTAAAACTATAACGGTACCTATATGGGTTGGGATCAGCGTGATCCGCTGATGAGAATTTCCTCAGCTTCGAATTTTCCTTTGAGTATATTCCATTGTTCATCAATTTACGTACCACCAAAGGCGTGCCCTTGCGCAATTTTTGGTGGTTTTGGTTTATGTTTGGAAGCATACTTACTACGGAGCCAACCTTTAGTCGTAAAATGTGCGGTGGTGAGCCAGGCACATTCAATGAGTCTTGTTTACACCGTCAATAAATTATGAATTTTGAATGAATTTGTATTGATTTTTCTATCATATGTCCATCTCCTGGTACTAAGCTACCTCTTTACCAATTTTCAGCCAAATCGGTTCAGCCGTCCTTGAGTTATAAATATTGAGTTATGAACAAATACCGCAGATGGTCTCCCGATCCATGAACACGTCACATATAATTGAATTAATATCGAATAAAAATTCAATGTAAAATTAAAAAAAAAAACCCGACAATGAAATTTACAATTTTACCCTTTACAAAGTAAAAAATAAAAATAAAACATCGCATTGGGGGACCGCTCTTACTTATTTATTACCTGACCCCGCGATGTTTTTTTTTACTTTTTAAAGGGTTAATGTGTCGGGGGATTTTTAATTTTTTTATATAATGTTTATTTTATACTTTTTATAGGTACACACTTATTATAATGTAGATTTTGTTAAGTTGTTACTACATAGATTCTTGTCGCATCCTCATTTTCTCCCCACCACATATATTTGCAGATATTGGGTTTTTCCCCCCATAACTTTTAAACGGCTCTACCGATTTTCATCAAACATGTCTAAGAACACTAACTAACTAACTCTAACTCATCTTTCACACAAAAAAACTATATTGAAATTACTTCATCCGTTCGCGAGCTACGGAGCCACAGACAGACAGACCGACCGACAGACACGTCAAACTTATAACACCCCTCTTTTTCCATCGGGGGTTAAAAATACACAGTTTTGCTTCGATTATCGTCTTTTAAGCGTTGTTTACAATACCATTTTTGTTTCTTTTTTTTCGGGATAAAAAGTATCCTATGTCCGTCTCCTGGTCCTAAGCTACCTCCCCACCAATTTTCAGCCAAATCTGTTCAGGCGTTCTTGAGTTATAAATAGTGTAACTAACACGACTTTCTTTTATATATATAGTAAATAGTGTAACTAACACGACTTTCTTTTATATATATAGATGTATTTTGTAAATAAAGTAACTCCGACCGAAGCATCTGTTTTAAACGATACTTTTTAGTTGTTACATCCTCTTTGACAATATTTGCAGCACGCATTCTATTAATTTCATGTCAAACGTAATGAGGTTACATTTAAAAAGTTTAATTTTAGATTAGAAATAATTTTATATGGTGTTTAAGTCTTCTTTATTTTCCTAATTTTCCGCGTAATTGTTTTATTTTATTTCTATTTATTTAATTAATTTGTATATACATTTATGAAACGTTTGTACTTTTAACAAAGCACCATCTATTAAATACTTACTCCATTAAAGACAATACAGTCAACAGCGCCATTGTTTGGAGCGAACATATGATTATAACTGTCAAATAATAGACAAATAAGTTGCAATAATATAATATTAATAAATTGAGATGTAAGCTATCTTAATTTTGATCAAACTAAATCAAACAAACACACACGTTGCATAAATTCGATTATAATCATTTACTTAGTTTATGATATAAAGATTACCGAACCGTCGGGACGAACGTCAGATGTTTGACAGGTAACAGTTTGTATGGAAAAATAAAATTGTTGTATTTATTATTTTACTTACAATATTTCTATGTTTTCTCAACTCTTAAACCTTCCCTGGACTCACACGAATATTTCAAGACCAAAATTAGCCAATTAGCCCGTTCTCGAGTTTTAGCGAGACTAACGAACAGCGATTCATTTTTATATATAGAGATGCAACGCATAATAATTTTCAATGAGATTTATTAAATAAAACAGCACAATTTGTTAGTAGACCAATATTAGAACAGACATATTTTAGTTTGTAACAAAAATAGCCTATGTACCTATAAAACCGCCAATATTACTGTCCTTCATAAGAAATAAATGTAAATCGCACCATGCAAAACCACAATGTTTAAAATGTTAGACCCACTTAACGAAACTATTAGCATTTTAAAAAAGCTACAGAGAAAGTGATCGCCGAAAGTAATAAAAAACTAGAATGTGAATTTAAACTTGTTATACATAACAGTATCATTAAAAATGACACGCCAGTGTGGGTTTATAATATTTTATATAACTGCGCAATTTGTAATATTTTCTAGTTACGTTTAACAAACCCCAAGACATCTCTTTTTGTATGTTGACATTTTAAGCATCGATCGAATAAGGCAGTCAAAAAAGTAAGAGGCATGTTTGTTTATCGATTATGAATGATATAAGCGAATCATATATTTGAAATGCAAGCCTACGAAATCGGACTTAAACAATCAGCTAGCGAGGAGGCCGCTGTTAGGAAAGAAACAATTTAGGAAATCATTTATGACTGTGACATCATGACGGCCTCATTAGTTTCTTTTACTATTAGGGTAGGGAGCCACTCTTTAAAGCACTCAATGACCGAATCGATAAGAAAGATACGGCTTACGGCAGTGCGTGAAATATCCAATGACACGGTCATTCAGCACCGCAGCGCTGCATTCGCACATTTGTCCAAATAATACAATACTGAAAGACTTTTGTATTCTTTTGCCGATTCGAAATGGTCGTTACGCGGTATACATAAATGTAGAGACGGGCTACCGTTTGTAGGTCAAAATAAAATGTATGTGCACCTACATATCGGTATTGTAATTGGAAATAATCACCAATTCGCTAAGATTATGTTGTTTCCAATGCCGAAAGAACAGCCATACCAGAAAATCGGAGATTATTTCGTTTTATCGTTGCTTCGGAATTTCACAGCATATTGCTATAATTAAAATTCATAATATTTCAAATGCCGTATGAGGCATATTTGTGCAATTTTCGTTCAGACAATAATTATTAATAACCCCATCATTTGTCAATAGACGCACCTGATTAAATCAATAGATTACAATACGAGCAGTCTATACAAAAGACAGCAGATCATTATTAATATGCGAATGTTAAATTGTTTCTTAAAATTTTGGGTGGAGATGGAAAACTGATAGATGTTCAAGTGCGTAGCGTCTACACGAAGAAACAACATAGAAAACAAACCCAGGAACTCGGAACGATAGTCCTCACCAGACAGACATGTGGAAAACGCGAGAATAGCGGAATGAATGTCGCGAACCGGGTAATCAATTAACGGCGTAGCAGTCTGTCGGCGGATGAAAGGCTATGGTTGGCACGGTGCGTGCGCACCCAGCTTTCTCCGGTCGTTGCATTCCTGCGGTAATCTCGCGAGGCTCTCCCGGCATTACGCAACCCGAGGGCAAAACGCGCACGACACGATTGCCGCTGCGTAACGTTATCAAATTGAACCTCATTAAAGGTCACGTAATATGTATTATACGACTGTCCAATACTGTCCATGCAACGCACCGCTCCCTCTGCCATTGTGTCAATTTCTTTTATAAAAATCTGTTCCACATTGGGTTCCCAGATTCCTATATTATACGCCGCTTAAAGATGACCAAAGATAATATAATGCCAACCAGGTACTCGTGGCCATAGCGCGCGGCGTTCACACAGGTGCTCCGTGCCAGTTGCGATGGCATAGTTTCTTTTCGCCCACTGGCTTCCGAGTTCCGACAGCACTCACTCGTTACTCGTACGACTGCGTTTCCCCGCACAGAGGACCATCGCCATAAATGATGGACAAAACTTTTTTTAATTCATCCTATTTTGTTTGTTGATAATGTATTATCACGACTAGACTTTTTTGGTTATTTGCCTGTTGCCCAATTTCATAGCTGAAGGTAGCTTCTTCTTTTCAACCTTTCACCACCCAATGCTGAGTGTAGGTCTCTTCCAAAGCACGTCATTCTTCCCGGTTTTGCGCCTTTCGCATCCTGTCCTTTCCGGCCACTCCAACAAGGTTGTCGGTCCAACGCATCGGTTGCCTGCCCACATTTCTGTGCCCTACTATAGGCCTCCACTCAAGCACCCGACTAGCCCACCTGTCGCCCTGCTACGGCCCACTTCCACTATCTGCTATCGAACACATGGGCTATGTCTCTGTTTTCGATCTTGGCTCTTTCGGTGACTTGGAGCTTGTGTATCACCTGCTTTGTCAGTGTCCATGACTCTTAGGCGCCGTCCTATTGCCATCGATCGCGCGATGATGCGTCCGTCCGACAAAAATGATCGTGTGACCGTGCGATCAAACATGCTGATTTCTACTGAATGTCCTATTGAAGGTCGTGCGATCATGCGATGCGACAAAATTGTTTAAACGCATCGTATTGATCGGACGACCGTGTGTTCAAATACTCTGATATCCACTAAATGTCATGTGGTTCGATTCCAGGGATCCGTAAGATGATATTTGAAAGAACTTAATTAATAAAATCCGTGCTCATCCCATTGTTTGGAATAAATGTAGTGAAGACTATAAAAACAGGCTTAAAATGACAAAGAGTGGGCTATTAATGCAATGAATTTGAATAAATTAAGAAGATTAAGAGAGATATTTTAATAAAACTAACTACTAAAACCTCGGACATACATTCGTAAAATTGATATCTTCTTGTTGACCAAAAATAGATTTAAAAATAACATCAATCGAATTCTTGTGGAAAATTCCTGTTACTAATACTCTTTTACTATCACCCTTTTGCTAATACGCTTTTTATTCAAGTTATAGTCTCATAGGATAATCATAGGATAAAAACGCATCGCGACATCGCACGGGCGATGGCAATAGGACGGTGCCATAGCTACCAGTCCAACGCAATTCGGCTAATAGCCAGTGTTTACACGGAGAGGTCGCCGCCTGGCCTCCGAGACCCATGTGGTGGGTTATTCACTACTCTATACGTGAAAATATAATTAAAGCAGGATATTTTAAAGTATACAAGCAACCACAAAACTATGTAATGCGATTTATGTACTTATATTATTTCCTTGCCCGGCGCGACATAAGCGTGGCACAGTGCAGTCGAATGCGCGGCGGAGCGCATCGCGTGTTCCGGAGCACCGCACCACACGACTCTTGCGCATCCCGCGACACGGCTCGCAACCAAGCGATGCGCGTACCTGTACTCGCTTCCTGATCAGCCAAACCTACCATAGAATCATACTTCCTCCAGTTTAACGGCGGAAAGAGGCCTAACGCGCTCCGACAATACACGGTTCGGCAAGGGATATTTATATCGCGCTTTCCTTATTTAAAACATTGTTAACTTATTACTTTTTCGTATTGTATATTAAGATTCTAAACATAATTCACTGCAGCTAAGAGGATCTGGCTGCAGTGAGTTGTATTCAGGATCTTAATAATATCAATTTGTTTTTCATACTACAGAAATAGCATTTGATAGCTTGGTATTATTATATCCATGGCTTGGTGAAACGAGATATAAACATTTTGAGAAAGAAACAGCAACCAATGTGTCTATGCACATCGGCTATCAAATCCCCAGTCAATGTTTCAAGAGCAGTCACAAAGGAACTAGTTAATATTTGTATAACCGGCAAGTGGATGACGTGGGAAGTATTTATTTATTTATTTATGCTTTATGCACATACAATAATGTACAAAGGCGGACTTAATGCCTTAGGCATTTTCTACCAGTCTACCTTCGGGTGGTGCAGAAACAGAGCGTGGTAGGTGCACTACTACTTTGACTGTTCGGGACCTAACTAAAGGTCTATAAATAAATAAGTCAAGTGGACTGTAAACACTTATAATGTGGTTCAAAGAGAACAGTACAATATTGAAAGACTATGTACAACAAGTGTGCGCGCGCGTCGTCGGCCGTGGTCGGTGATGGAGTGGTGGAGAGGTCGCGGGCAGCTGGCCCCCCGCCTTGGTGACGCGACGCCCTCCGCGCGTCTCTCGGTGCGCGGACTATGGTTCACGCCTTGTCTGCGTGAACATCCTGCCCGGGTTGAAGCATTCAATCTAAAGGAAGTGGACAAATATTATTAAAGGAGCGAAGAACTGTCCCCTTCTTTGTCTTCAGCTCGGCCACACGCGTTATTCCGTCGTTTCCTGGGAAGACCTTTGTGACACGTCCCAGTGGCCACAGCAGTGGCGGTTGTCCTCTCTCCTTGATGAGAACTAACGTTCCTTCTGCCAGTTGTCCTGTCGATGACGTCCACTTAGTCCTTTGCTGGAGCAGAGAGATATATTCTAAGTGGAAGCGTTTCCAAAAATGCTGCTTTATATGCTCCACTCTGTGATAGCGCTCCAAGCGGCCAATGTTTATGTCAGACACCTGTGGATGCGGAACAGCCATAAGTGATCGTCCAATCAAAAAATGTGAAGGAGTAAGGGCAGTAAAATCTAGAGGATCAGAGGAAAGTGGTGTGAGAGGACGTGAGTTAAGAACAGCTTCTATTTGAGTCAAACAAGTGACCATTTCCTCGTACGTGAAATGTGTTAGCTGTAATAGTCTTTTCAGGTGATGTTTAGTAGAGCGAACGGCGGCTTCAGCAACGCCGTTAAAATGTGGAGAGTAAGGAGGGGCAAAGGTAAATTCAATGCCCCTTTGTGCAACTTCATACGAAATATTTGAGTCTTGTAAGAATTGTTGCAGTTCATTACAAGTGCCTATAAAATTAGTGCCATTATCCGACAAGATGCTCTTGGGTTTGCCTCGACGAGCAACGAAACGGTTCAAAGCAGCCATATAGCCCTCCTTAGTAAGGTCTGTAACGAGCTCGATATGGACAGCTTTAACAGCAAGACAGACAAAGATGCACAGATACGCCTTTATGAGCTTACACCCTCGCCCCCTTCGATCCGCTATCAATATTGGCCCGGCATAATCGACACTGCAATTTAAATATGGGAACTCTAAGTGAGTTCTATTAACAGGCAATTGTCCCATGACAGGTTGAACATTTTGACACTTGTATTTAAAACATTTAATACAGTGTTTCACAGTAGATTTGGACAGATTTCTGCCACCAAGAGGCCAATACATTTGTCGTATGTTTGCTATCAATAACTGAGGGCCAGCGTGTAATAAATCATTATGATATTTATGGAAAATTAATTTAGTGACATGATGTTTAGAACATAGTAAAATTGGATGCTTGATATTGTAATCGTAAGGCGAATTGTCAAGTCTCCCGCCTACACGAATGAGACCATCTTTATCAACAAAGGGACTCAAAGATATCAGTCTATTTTTACGAGGCAAAGTCTTACTAGCCTTAAGAATACCATATTCCTTGGAGAACATTTCCATTTGAGCTTGCCGTAAAATGAAATTCAAAGAGTCTTGTAGTTCTTGACTTGAAAGTGCATTTTGTAATTTAGTTTTATTTTTCAAATTATAACCAAATCTAAATATGTAGGCTACCACTCTCTGCAAATGACTTATGCTTGAATGTTTATGAAGTAATGTATGAATGAATGATGCATCTGTGTGTGTGGAATGTAGGTGATTTTGTGAATCTGTGAGAAACGAGTGATCTGTGAAGTTAGATGTAATGACTTCTGGTAAATCCTGTTTCACACTTTTGTTGGGCATAGCTGGCCAGTCTATTTCGTCATTTAACAAGAACTGTGGGCCTGACCACCATAAAGAACACTCGCTGATAAGGTCAGCCTTCAGCCCACGAGAAACAAGATCTGCCGGATTGACCTTAGACGGCACGTAACTCCACTTATAATTTGCAGTATTCTCTTGTATCTCATTGACGCGATTGCGCACGAAAGGTTTTAATAGACTCGGTGAAATAGCTAGCCAACTCAACACTATGGTTGAATCGCACCAAAACCGGCATCTAGTTACAGGCAAAGTAATAGAACTCTGCACCTTAGCACACAGCCTTGCGCCTAGCAACGCCCCACAAAGCTCGAGACGTGGAATGGTCGTGGGCTTTATTGGTGCCACACGGTTCTTCGATGCAAGGAGTTGTACCTTGACTGAACCTTCCCTGTTCGCCGACCGGAGATACACACAACAACCGAAAGCTCTCTCCGAAGCGTCTGTAAATACATGAATTTCATGCGATATAGCATCGTCACATACAACCCATCTTGGAATTCGTAGCTTATTTAAACATGGAAGAGTGTTAACAAAGTTGTGCCAAAAATTGCATATAGACTCTGGCACTTGCTCATCCCAGTCACACTTAGCCAACCACAATTTCTGCATGACGATTTTCGCCTCGACTACACACGGACCAACCAAGCCTAATGGGTCAAATATTTGACTTATGACTGATAAAATTTGGCGTTTGGACACCTTCTTCTCAGCATCAATACAAATAGAAAACGCTAAACAATCTGCCTCGCACATCCAACGTAAACCTAATGTTTTTGATGACGCGTTCTTATCTTCAGATAATTTTAGACAATCTAAAGCTGTTGAGCTGTTACAAACCTGATCTAAAACGGACGAACTATTAGATTGCCATTTTCGTATGTGAAAATTCGCTGATGCTAAGACAGATATAACCTCCTTGACCATTTCTACTACGCCTGAAGCCGAATTACCCCCCGAAAGGTAATCGTCGACGTAAAAGTCACGCTTAATTGAAGATTTGACGGTTGGACTGGTAGCGGCATTAGCCAAATTCACTAAACACTTTGTTGCCAAGTATGGAGCAGAAGCTGTGCCGTAGGTGACAGTGTTAAGACTGTACGTCTTTAACGGTGACTTAGGATCTGTCCTGAAAATGATTTGTTGCAATGCACGTTGCGACGGTGTTACAGTAACGGCACGATACATTCTAGCTATGTCGCCTGATATAACATACTTATATTGTCGAAATCTAAGCAGAATTGACAGAAGATCTTCTTGGATAGTAGGGCCAACCATTTGGATTTGATTGAATGACACGCCAGACGTGGTTGCCGCTGAAGCATCAAAGACTGCCCGTAGTTTCGTGGTCGAGCTGGATTCTTTGATGACCCCATGATGAGGCAAGAAATACTCTACATCGTCACCTGAATGAGGCTTCCTAGACGTTGGATTTTCTGTCATGTGTCCAAGACGCTCGTACTCCTGCATGAAAGCAACGTAACGCTCCTTGAAACTTGGATCACGTAGAAAACGACGCTCCAGTGATAGGAATCGCCGTTTAGCCATCTCGTACGACTCACCTAAAATGATAGGATTGTCCCTTAAAGGAATCGTCACAACAAACCGACCTTGATCATCACGAATAGTATTGCGGCGAAAACTTTCTTCGCACGCACGTTCCTCCTGTGACAAGGCATGTTTAGATGGGACCGAATCTATTTCCCAAAACCTGTTGAGATTATTATTTAATTCCTCCATAGAAACATTGCAGAAATGTGCCTGGTTATTTGATATAGAACGCAATGGAACTGAACCGGAGACTACCCATCCGAATTTTGTTGCGTGGAGTTTGGGTTTGTTCCTACCTAAACTAATAGATGAGGAACCTAAGACATTCCAAAACACTTCCGCTCCAACAAGTATGTCGATGACAGAAGGAATATGGAATGACGGATCAGCTAATTGAATGTCTGCTGGAATGTTGATGTTGCCTATATCTACAGCTGTAGACGGCAACATCCTAGTGATTTCAGGCAATATGATGCAAGTAATAGATTCCCTATAGCCACCATTCCGAGCCTGAATTGTAAACCTACAAGACTGTGTGCTATTAGATATTTGCTTATTTATACCTGATATTGTGGAGTTAGTGCTACGTCTAGGCAATCCCAACTTGTGACACAGTGTTTCAGTGATAAAATTGGCTGTGCTACCGTTATCAAGCAGGATCCTGGCATCGAACTTCTCACCTCGGTTGCTGACCACTGTCACCAGAGCTGTGGAAAGTAAAACAGAACGAGTAGTAGCTGCAGTGTCACTTGACATAACAACGCTTTCCGACGTGCCATTTTGTAAATGTGCACTTCCAGAAGTGTCATTACTCAGTAAACTAGGTAAGACAACACTACTAGGCATTGGATCTTGTATAGTTGAATTAGACTGTTCTACGTGTAAAAGCGTGTTATGTCTGCGGTTACAGTATTTACAATGGGACAATTTACAACGTTTACTTGAATGCCCTGGACGTAAACAATTAAAGCACACATTAAGCTCCTTCACCTTTGCTAACCGATTTTCTACTGACAATTTACGAAACTCATCACACACAAACATGAAATGATCTCTTTTGCACAACGGACATTTAAATTCTTTTTTAATACTAGATTTATTTTTATTTAAATTCTCGCTTTTTGTTTTCTGTGTATATAATGCGTGACTGTTTGTGCTACCGTCAAATTTTTCTTCTGTTGATTTGCCATGTTCTACTGTCTCTAATAAATCAGCCCTTCTACCAATGTATGAACAAAATTCTGACAAGGTAGGAGATTTGGGTAAGGTATTGCTGTACTCTTCCCAGTCTCTGTTAGTTACTTTGTCCAGTCGACTACTCATCATAATTACAATCAGTGTACTCCACTGGTCGGTGGGCTCGTTCAGCGTTTTCAAAGCTCTAATTTGTTTGTTAATGTTGTCTACAAATTGACGTAAGGCTACACAGGACTCTTTACTAACTGCTGGAGTATTGAACAAAGCCTGCACATGGTTTTTAACTAAAAGCCTGCTGTTGTCATATCGCTCACATAGCAAACTCCACGCCAATTGATAATGCTCGCTTTTAAAATCTATATTTTTTATTACTTGCTGAGCATCACCCTTGAGCGATGCACGCAGGTAATGGAATTTGCTAATGTCATCGATTGCACTACTACTATGGATAAGCGACAAATAAGTATCTCTATACTCTAGCCAACATTGATAACTACCATCGAAAGTAGGCAAATTAATTTTAGGTAAGCGTACAAAATTATGACGGAGCGATGCACCTGAGTTCTTATCTGCTGAGCCCGCTACAGACCCACCGTCAACGCCGGCATCAGCGCTGATTAGCAAACTGCGTGCCAGAGCTGCCACTGCGTGGTACCGCTCCTCAAACTTGGCACGTTCCCCGTACGCCTCGTCTGGCTTATCCAAGAGCACCTCGATCTCCAACTGCAAATGATCAAATTCATCGTATAGAGCATCAAATTTACGAAGGCGACCCTCCAGCTCAATGCGCTGCAAGCTGGTTATTGATTCGCAACTCATAAGCACGTTAACATAATTGCAGAAATTCGTAAGCTTGGCTTTCATAGCACTGCGTTTTCTCACTAATAAATCCTCATTAGCCATTATAAGACGGTGATTTAAAAAAAAATGCAATAGATTTTACGCTTAAAGAACAAAAGATAATGCAATTAGCAAATGAATATTATGACTAATGACAGCAAACAGATGTTTTATAATGAATAGACTTGTGACCGTTAGCTCGCTCGTTAACAAAGAACTTGCCAACCGGCGGTGTACCGATAAGAAACCGGTTCCATGCAGCGCTAAGCTAATGAATTCACGTTAATATTGTGAATATACTTTAAACCAATGTAAATAATCACTTGGTGCCTCAAATTCGAAACTGAACTGAAAAACGGTTGCAACGGAAAATTTTGAAATTTGAATTTGTAATTGAAATTTTATGGAAAGGAATTTGGAACGATACACAAATATGCTTATCTTTATCCACAAGGCGGACTGTGTTGATTCCCACGAAGCAAATAGGTGTCTCGGCGGGTTCGACCAACGTAGTCGAGACTTGACCACCGTCGACGTGTAGACCTCGGGAACTTGTAGACGTCCTCTCCTCGTTATCGTTTTTCTTGACGACCCCAACTCCAAACTTCTCTTCTAATGAATGCCACTTGTAGTGACACGGCGCTTTTAAAGACTCGTCGTATCAATGTCCACCAACGTCGCGTCGTACTGCCACCGCACGAACGTTTTCTTTGTTCGCCGAAATACGTTACGCGGATTTAAAAATGTAGGCGAAGAAGGACCAAAACTGTTCGGGACCTAACTAAAGGTCTATAAATAAATAAGTCAAGTGGACTGTAAACACTTATAATGTGGTTCAAAGAGAACAGTACAATATTGAAAGACTATGTACAACAAGTGTGCGCGCGCGTCGTCGGCCGTGGTCGGTGATGGAGTGGTGGAGAGGTCGCGGGCAGCTGGCCCCCCGCCTTGGTGACGCGACGCCCTCCGCGCGTCTCTCGGTGCGCGGACTATGGTTCACGCCTTGTCTGCGTGAACATTGACTAATATATATGATACATATACGTATATAATAAATACTATACTATACTAACTATACATAATATATACATATATATATAAACATACTCAGGTTATGAGGAAAAAAAAGTGTGATAAAATTCCACGACAAACATCAGGCTAATTGGTAAAGCTCAAATGCTTGCGAACCTCATTCTTAAACGTGTAGCGACAGTCGACCATCCTGATTTCCGGAGGCAGGGCGTTCCATAATAGTATAGACTGTACAAAAAAAGAACGGTGTAGGAAGTCAGAAGAATGGGTAGGGCACTGTAATTGCCGATTGTGAGAGGAGCGCAAATTTTTGTCATGAACGGAACTTGAGTATTCGAAAAGAGAAGAAAGATAAGTATGCTACCGTATTGTGACTTTCGTGAACACAATGCGTATTCCAGCACTGCTTTATTGCTTGACGACTCTCAATTTTAAAGTGCTGCTTCGATTTGTGTACGAAGCGAGTGATTTTATAAAACATCTACATTCAAACCATTACTGAAGGTGCGGTAAGCAACAGCGTTTTATGAGGAAGTAATTTCTTCATACTAAAGTAGAGAGTAACTTATTAGGAAGATGTCTCTACACTGTAAATCTTGAGTTTCAAATGGTTTCTCCTACATTATTCCTTTATGCAAATTGCTCACCGTTCTGACCCAGAGCCAGTAGCTAGGTGGTGAACCTACCTATTGTTAACATCTTCAAAATTCTGTACACTTAGTTCGCAATAAAGAATTTGAATTTGAATTTGCAAACCTCTGATTTGGACCGGGCCCCATTGATAACAAGCGTCAGAGCAGCCTCATAATGTAGTCTCTAGATAAGATCCTCTAGGCGGGCAAGCGACTATCGGAGAGCAACCCGAGTAACTTGGATGCACTTAGTCTCAATGAGGGTCCACCGAGCCACCAGGAGCCACTAGGGTGGGGATAGGAGGTGTTCGCAAGGTCGCCTCATTCCCCTATGAGCCCATTGGCCGCGCGCGTCAGCCAATCAGCGGTGTACCCCGTCGCCTCTTTCTTTGCCTTAAGCTTTCGGCCTAGCGGCCACTAAACCGAGGCCCTATGATGCCTCGAAGGACAACTCTGAGTACTGAGGAGCCGTTGAAAGCCCGGATCCGCTACGATATAGTGTGCCACTCTTCCCTCTCTCCTCGCAAACCCTCACACCACAACACGGTCAAGCAGGTCCGCCATTTACCAAGCTTAAGATAAATACATTTCTTAGTTAAATATGAAGTATAGGAGGAAATATGAGCGCGCCGAGCGTGCGCCGTGTGTGCCCAACCGAGGACTAACGCTACTCGATGCGCTTAACTGTAATTAATACTTCCACAAATGGCGGAACCATTCGAGCGGGAAAATATGCAACACATTGTCAGGTACTGTAGGAATTACGTCCGCTATCGAGAAGCTCACACACATTTGCCAAGTTCATGAATTGAACGATATAACTAATTAGTGTTAAACAATGTTAGAGTACAGAGAATAGCACAAAGCACTGATAGTTTTCGTCGAGTATTAGCTCAGCAGAATATCATAACGATATTTCAACAGAACTACTGCAGGTTGTAAAACTGGAACACACAACTACAACACTACCGATTGTCACATTGGGATCAAGAATTAACTCTTGCTAGGGCAACCTGATTATACTCATATGCCGCGGCAGATTCTTTCGAATTGTTCACGTCCCGGTGTAGTTACAACATTAAAAGACCTCCGAGCAACGTATAATGCAATATCGTCCTTACAGAAGCGGTCTGCTGACGGCTTTCCTGGCGCTGTCGTTGCTGGCGTTGGCGTGCGGGAACAGCGCCGCCGTGCTGGCCGCCACGGGCCTGCAGAGGGATGCAGCCCGCGCCACGCCGGACGCGCAGGCCTCCTTCCAGGTAAGCCGCCATGTGTTTGGCGAACACACCTGAAGCTGAGGAGAACTTGCTCTCACCATTCTGATTGTAATCAAATTAGATCAGTTGAAAAAAGTCTAAATGTTTTGGCTCTTCTCTGTAATACAGCAATGCCACCCGGTAGTTCGTATTTCTATTCAAATCTATTTTAACAAAATTAATTCTGATTTTAGTGTCTGTTTCGCGCGTTATAGCTGTTACTTAACACTGATTACCACCCTCACTCTCAGGGGCAGTAATTAAAATGTCCGCTCTATATTCAACATTCCCTTTAGATTTTTGTCAAGTTCAAGTCAAGTCAAGTCTCATAGTCCGGGATCCCCGGTACATTGTTTTCACTTGATTACTATCAAGCTAATTTTTCGTGAGTAGCTTCATTTTCATGAGACGCCCAACATTTTCTTGTCGACAACTCTTGATTGTGGTAGCTAACAGAGGTAGTAAGGGTGAAATATGTTGATTTTATGATTCTAAAAAAATTATTACTAACCGGGTGCTTTTTGGTATATCTGATGATAATTATCTAAATTATTCGAAAATGTATTTGTCCTACAAAATGTATGGTTTGATCAAAGAGTCCTCCACTTCCAATATGTATCGATAACGAGGTCATCAAAAATGATTACTAACCAGCTGGTTTTTTTTTATTTACTTAATAAATATGTATATTATTTAACCGTCATATTGTCCTACAAGTAGCGTGGTACGTTATCCCGGTCCTACACTCAAAAGTTGTTCTACAGATCATAGAAAAAAAATTATTACTATCAAGCTGAATCTTTGTGAATAGCTTTGTTTTGATGAGACGCCCAACATTTTCTTGTCGACATCTCTTGATTGTGGTAGCTAACAGAGGTAGCAAAGGCTAAAAATATGTTGATTTAATGATTCTAAAAAAAATATTACTAACCGGGTGACTTTTGGTATATCTGATGAGAATTATCTAAATTATTCGAAAATGTATTTGTCCTACAAAATGTATGGTTTGATCAAAGAGTCCTCCACTTCCAATATGTGTCGATAATGAGGTCATCAAAAATTATTACTAACCAGCTGGTTTTTTTTTATTTACTTAGTAAATATTTATATTATTTAACCGTCATATTGTTCTACAAGTTGCGTGGTACGTTATCCCGGTCCTACACTCAGAAATTGGTAATACCACAAGACCCATTTTGTCATCACTAACTGTAGGACACCAATTTTACATGATAGGTTATTACATACCTGTTTTCTTGTAGGACATTGTATCATTTGGGCAGAGAATACACTAACCTATCATGTAAAATTATTGTCCTACAATTAGTGATGACAAAATGGGTCTTGTGATTTTAACAACTTTTGAGCGTAGGACCGGGATAACGTACCACGCAACTTGTAGGACAATATGACGGTTAAATAATATAAATATTTACTAAGTAAATAAAAAAAAACCAGCTGGTTAGTAATCATTTTTTATGACCTCGTTATCCATACATATTGGAGGTGGAGGACTCTTTGATCAAACCATACATTTTGTAGGACAAATACATTTTCGAATAATTTAGATAATTATCATCAGATATACCAAAAAGCACCCGGTTAGTAATAAATTTTTTTGAATCATAAAATAATATATTTCACCCTTGCTACCTCTGTTAGCTACCACAATCAAGAGTTGTCGACAAGAAAATGTTGGGCGTCTCATGAAAATGAAGCTACTCACGAAAAATTAGCTTGATAGTAATCAAGTGAAAACAATGTACCGGGGATCCCGGACTATCACGCATCAGTTGTTAATAAAATATCTGAAGCAATGTTGGATATCCCTAGAGATGACAATAGCCACAAAATATCTAAAAGCACCAAACACATGTGACGCCATGACCATTGCCCAGTGATTACTCATCATCACATAATGTTCGGCACGTAACTCGTTCCCATAGTTAGCGGCTGCGCCGGTGCAATCTACGTACCACTCATCACGCGTCTAAGGGGTCTAGAAGCACATCTATTACTGTGCAAGATGTAGTTGAAAGGGTATATACATGCGAAGGAAAAACAGCGAGCTCTTGAAATTGATCTTTTCTATCTGGTTGACTTTATGTGTTCGCTCTCATAATATATTGTAATATTTGGGTACCTACATATCTTTTCCTTGCGACAGTTTTATGTGACATGGATAGCTATAAAAATTGTATGTATACTATACAAATATAACATAGTACTATCGACATATTACTCTCGGCCTGTCAAAAATACTTAAAGCAGCCTCATGCTCTATTAGAGCATCATTCGTCCAAAAGCCGTGTAGTGCAGTCGAAATATACATAAAAGTAGCCTGAAATATGAAAAAATCCAGGGAGCGATTTTTTTTAAACGGGGGGGGGGGGGGGGGGGGGTTGTAAGTATAAATCTCGATTTTCGAACTAATCCCGGTAGAGGGTTCGCCGCCATATTGTTTTAAAGTTATTTGTTTTCGTTTTTCGGAAATAACGAATGATGTTAATGAGTTATTGTATTATTGGGCGGGAAGAAAATGCGTCAAACTTTTTAGGAATTCCCCTACCAAGAATGATATGCTTCAGAATTATATTCAGCAAGTGTTTGGCAAAACAATTCAGCTGGTTCTTGACTGCAAGACACGTTGGTCTAGCCTATGCAACATGATAAGGACATACAATATAGAACATGCTGTCCTTTTCGATTTGGAAAATACATTTCAGCCAGTGAAATTGGCTGTTGAGGTACTGTGCCGTCGAGATACTGATTTAGTTAGTGCAGAACATACGTTGCGTTTCATGATTCGAAAGCTAGAAGACCTAAAAACTCCTCTCTCAGAAAAGTCAGTATCTTCGATGAACGATCGTATCTCTGAGCGTCGCATAAAAGCAAAGAACTACAGCGCTGTTATATTTAAAAAATCCGAATAATTATCAAGATGACTTGGAGCAATGGGAAGGCAACGAGACTTTTTTAACCTCACTATCACAAACAAGCAGTTTTCATCGTATTCAGTAATGTGTTTTTTTTTATCTAGACGAGATCCCGCTAATTTTGGGATCCCGCGGGATTGACATTTCTAATCCCGAGGGATATCGACTTTACGATCTCGAGCCGGGATTGCATTCCCTAGCCGTGAACCAAACACAGTATCTATTTAATAAGTTATCAATCTTCGATCATGGCGTCACCTGGAATGACAGTAAAAATGGCGATCATTACTGGTTTCCGATGGAGTCGTGCTGACCCACATGCAGTGGAGGTGATGATGCGTCAGTGGTGTTCGGCGGATGATGAGCTCTGCTCAAGGCAAACGGCGGTTATTACTAACCATCGCGTGTGCTGACTAGACGAATTCTTGTTGATATTCTTTAGGTTTAAAATAATGGTCTGAATTTAAGTATCAGCAATTTCGAACAAAAAATTGCCTTCATTGAAAAGCCCTCTGTGATTGTCTGCGGTAGCATGCTTCCTAGTAGATCGCGGGTTTCTTAAAATGTTAAGTTCAAAATGACGAAGGCTTGCGTCGACAATCTACAATTTATAATAAAGGTTTATGAGAAACATAGGCCTGAAGCGTATATTGCCAAAGAATTGGTCCTTCTATCGGGCGAGGCGGTACAAATGGACTGCAGCAACAGGTTAGGGGAGTTAATTCTAAAGAAATAATGTCGCTCGATAGGTTGTCCATCTGTTGTCTCGCTGGGCTGTCCATCTGTGGGAAGATACGCGAACATTCCGAGTCACGAACTCAGTCAGTCATCAACTCGGGCCCGGTGTAGGTAATTATTAGTTGCCTAATGTAAACGCGCAAAGGTCAAAGGGTCGCCTGCGCTGGCTGACTGGCGAAGGACATGGGCAGCGTGATGGGCAATTGTCAGGCTTGGTAGACCGTGGCGAATAGACAGTGTGGTGGTGGTCATTGCCTCATCCAATGTTTTGACTGTTGCGTCAGGCTATTTGCCGTGGGTAAATTAAACCGCTCATAGGTCAGGTTTGGATTTTTAATTATGGCACCAGTGAATTTCTTCACGTTGAAAAAATGTGTTCTATACCCCGTATCACTATCATCATCACTATCACTACATAGTATAAAACAAAGTCACTGTCTGTCCGTCCCTATGTATGCTTAAATCTTTAAAACTACGCAACGGATTTAGAAGCGGTTTATTAAATAGATAGAGTGATTCAAGAGTAATATATGTAATAGATTGTAGAGAATAACTGATAAATGAAGACTTTCATCATTGCACCCGTGCGACGCCGGGGCGGGTCGCTAGTTTACCAATAAAACTACGTCAAATACAAATTGCCCACGAGCAGATTTTCTAAGAACAAGTGATTTGTTGTTAAGTTCTTGAAATAAAATGCTCGTTTACAAAATAATAAGCTTTAATATGTGAAGGTTTACTAGGTTTTTCATAAAATACATGAGATTTGAGTTTGAGTATTTTGATGTTGGGTAGTTTAGGAAACGTGCTGCACGAGGTTTAAAATTAAATAAATATTATTACATATTTCCGGACTTAAGGCACGGAGTTTGTGACTTCGCTTAACTCAATAAATAAATTATTGTTAATGAAATTTCTAACGCTCTATTTCTTTCTTCTCGCCACTTCATTACTGAAATATACTCTTTCGGTAAAAGCTGTGTTTTTTTCCACTCAGGATTATACTTTTGTAAGCCTTTAGTAATTTTTAGCCTTTTTTACGATTCACTGGTGTCGGGCCAAGGCCCGGGGGTTACGGAGCATGCTCCCGCAATGGGAGTGAATCCCGTGGCCCTGGTCTTGGGCAGTCGGTTTTAGTGGGTAGGTCGGGGCACAGCCTACATTATCACTACGCCCTGGAGTCCCACATATCCCGGCCAGTCCTCAACGGCCGGGTATCCATGAGGATCTCCGACGTAAAAAAATATACCACACCTGTCACTCACACCACATCTGACATCTAACATTTCGTTAAGTAATTATGAATCGTTTCCGTCATCCGTTTTCACTTAGTACACATAAGTTAAGTAGCTAAGTACCCATAATAAGTGTTTTGTTTTACGCATCACAGTAAAAGTTGGAAATAAAAGTAATAGTATAATTACCAAAAATAGATTTATTTTTATTTATTTAAATATAAAATAGTAACAAGCAATAGAGAGATACATAAACTCATTCGAGGTTTACCGTGCATCATGTTCGTCGACATTGGCATATATTATTTATTTAAACTTAACTTTAAGTTACAATAATAATAAGGTCGGAGGTAAAGTCCATTTCACGAAAGAAGTCTCGCAGACGCGGCGCTGTATTCGCGCGACATAATGTTGCCAGGGTTATGTAAGGGGAAATCTGGGGAAATAATTTATCGTTCATTTTATTAAGTACTACGACTCGTATATTTAGATAAGAAAAATAATGTGTTTATTAGTGTATTATTAATATAGGTGCCTACTTGAAGTCCATACTGCTAAGGTCAGATTAGTGAAAAATAAATCTTCCTGTTATTTCTAAAATGTAAAATGGGGATGTTCGACCAACTTTATATTAGAAAAATAAAATAACATTTAAAAGTTTTATTCAAAGTTTTATTGAATAATTATGATCGGTCGTGAATAGAAACAGAATCAGTTCTGTTTCACTATCACTAACCGTGGATATAAGAAATCGATCCATTTCATTATCCACATTTTTAAATATTCTTCCTCCAAATGCTTAAAAATTGTATTTTTTTTTGCCGTATAGCGCACACATCAAATCCTTCCAAGTCGAACTTTTTGGGATGCGGTGTCTTCCCTGTGGTGACTATAACTTTAGAAGTACACGCCGCTGTTGCGCCTTCTTTTGTAACTCTCGTTAAAATTTCTCTGACACAACTGCAATAAAATGAACAAGTTTGAATGATTATTTTCGTATTTAATTACATTATTGTTGAATATAACATTACATTTTTTTGTTGGGTTGTGTTAATTCCTTTAAAAATCATGCATTAAAAAAACTTTATTGCAATCTGTATGAAATCAATCGAGGAAAAAATCTGACACTGGCTGCCCCAAAATTTACCTGTAATGGCGGCGACTATCTTGCGAACATTGTTTATTGGTATTAAAACACCGTTATTCTTGTGCTCCGCTTTACAGAACTCCTTCAACCTTCAAATTATTTCTCGACCTGCACTTTTTACAACTTTTGGCATCTAAACAAACCTTATAACGCACTAATCCATCAATAAACTCACAAAATATCTAGGTACCACAACAAATGCACCTTAATAACATCGACAAACGATAACATGGCCGATCTCCCCATCTATCAAGTTCCACAATTGTCCGCGGGACTTCTTTCGTGAAATGGACTCTAGATAGGCGACAGTTATTTCGTCACAGCCTCAGATACTTTATTATAAAGTATGGTTGGCAACCCTACCTATATACCATAATATAATAATGCTGGTGGAAGAAACGACAAGTAATTTCCATTGTGGTATTCGATGTACGAGTAATATCAATCTCGAATCAACATGTCTGTGAAGTGACCAAATTTCTATGTATTAAAAAAAACAAAAATCTTTAATATCATTATAGTTGACAGAGGTACACGAGTAAATCGAGGCTAGAAGGTCTGAGAATAAAAACTCATGGCTGACTAATATTGAAATAACCTTGTCTATTGATCAACAAACTAATTATTCTGCGGTAAGTCATGCTTTAAAGCATGACAGCAATTCGCAAATACTGAATGTTACATCAAACAGAGTAAGTTTGTCGATTGATCTACACCAAGGTACCGGCCATGTTGGGTGGCGAGTGGTGAGGCAACTTTGATCGATGGACTTATGTGCAATGTATAGGCCGAGGTTGGCAAGTCGCGAGCGCACTTAAAACAGAATAAATTGGTTTCATAGACTTTGTAATTTTGCAACGATACTCATGCTCAACAATGTCTTGGTCCTACTTACGCATTCCTCGAATTCCCTTTTTCCATTAGGGTCAGGTACTAGTTTAATCGATTTGGATGGGAGGCGACAACATTCCGATCTGCCATAACTTGGTCCTGTGGTGACGGTTTAAGATTACCTACACTATGTCGCTAACCTATGTTGAGGTTTGACCATTCTGAGGTTGTTTACGACTAAAGGAACCCTAGAGGCAGTTCAACTAGAGGCAAGAGCAGGAAAGCCTGGGATAAACCCCGTGCCAACCCGTGTTCACAGCGTGGCACCATAGGTCAACATCCCTCTACGCATTTGGAGGAGACTTTGTTGTCTGATGAAATATAATTTAGGAGTAAAACAGTACTTTCAAAAATAACAATTTCTTTCCGAGTCATTACAGGCAGCTCGGTGGACGATAGCATCGATGGCGTAGCACTAATAAATAAGCTCTCTCATTCGTGCGCCCGCGCCGCGCCGCGCGCTGTTGCGCCGATATCATCGTCGCTTAGCGCTTGGTTCACTGTTGCTGAAGATTGCGGATAATTATTTCTGGACTATAATAACTCCTAAAATCAATTTAAGATGTTGTAGTCGTATATTATTTGCTCGTTTTAAATCACCATGTACTAAAATGTGGTCATTTTTATTTGTTTACTAGCTGCAACCTGTGCGCGATGCTACGCAACTAATTACAATAAATTTGAAGGAAACAATTATTTATTAAGCTATTTGCATTTTAAGGATAGTGTCAACATTATTTGCATAGTGTTTCCCTTCCACAGGATGAAATGGACGCGTGGACGCCCGTGCTCACGAACATAGCACTGCTAATCATCGCCACGGTGCACTGCCTGGTGAGCGTGGTGTCCATCTACCACTTGGCGCGCCGCATCTGCCCCTGCTTCCGGGGCAAGCAGCCCTACGACCACAACCAGTTCGACCCGGGATTCGAACCCGTGCACCAGTACGTGGTGCACGTAGACGAGGCCAAGAAGGCCTCGGAGCCTGAGAAGGGCAAGGTGCAGGAGTTGTGCAGAGAGCTGGAAGGGAAGCTGCAGGCAGACGCAATGAACAAGAAAACGGTGAGATTTATTTTTCTTAACACCATACCATACATACGACGCTAAAATAGGTATTTATTCTCCTTTGACTAGATTGTTTTTGTGTTGTTTATGTTTAATTAAAGAGTAACTATATTGATTTAGAGTGAATTATACTCTAAGTTGAAATTAAAATCAAAAGAGTTGCACTGGAGTTTTCCATTGTAAACTGTGCGTGACCCGAGTGTTCCGTTTGAATGGCAGGAGGAGCCAGCAGAGTTCGGCAGCGCCAACAGCAAGGAGCGGCTGGTGTCCCACTGGCTGGGCCGGCAGCATCAGCCCTCGCCAGCGGCGCGGCAGGTGAGCCCGCCCACGGGCCGTGCCCGTCGCGGTCACGTGCGGAAACCGCGAGCGCAGCCTGCTCCACTGCTTCTGCTGCCGGCACATCCTGCTAGCACGGTGAGTCACGCATACACACATGCATTTGGATACGTAGTGCCATCATCCAATTGTAGCGCGAGGATGTGCAATATCTAGTGTAGAGAGGGCCCGTGCCTACCCGTCCGGCTAGCTGCAGCACGGCAATTTATTAATCATAAGTAGTAAAATCACATTTGTAAATGGTTGAATTGAAATTCAGAAGCAACGCGGTGAATGACAGAAATAAAATAGAATAAAACCGTCATTTCCGTTACGTTGTTTAGAGTGCTGTCGGTTGCCGCTAACCGATTATGCAGTTTTTTTGCAGGAGTTAGCGACTCGTGACTGAAACGACTCCGCTTTTTTCAGCCGTTACTTTCGTACGGCCGAATAAAATAACGACATGCCTCATTTTATTAACCGATGTAACAATAATGTCTTCCGGAGCTGTCGTTGATATGTTTCTGATTACGCCGCTATTAAGCTATTGCCACGCTCACATTCTGTAATCATGATCAGAATCTCTTTGAGACTATTATTTACGGAGATTTATTATGATGACGCGCAATGCTCTGGTAAATTTTTTTGTAATGCGAGTATTTTTGACTCAATTGTACTGGTTATCAGGACGCACGGTCTACGGAATAAATCATCATCATCAGCCCACACTAGTCCACTGCTGGCCTCCCCTAATGAGCGCAATAGCTTCTGTCTTCGGCTTGACAGAAATTAACTTTTATAGTCTATTTAATCTTGAGGGATGAGGGACTATAAAAATTAAATCACAGAACAGAAGTATCAAAGATACGAGTACAACATTAGTTTCTCGAACTTTGCCATTTGCCAGCGCAATACAAGAGACATCAACGACCGCTTATGCGACCTGCCCGTCTGATACGAGTATGTGTTTTTCCTAACTACTCCATCTCGGCCGCTGTAACACGTTTAAAATAAGTCACACTGTGTTTTATGCATAACTAGCTGACCCGGCGAACTTTGTTCCGCCCTAAGCAATAAATGAGCAGATTTGGATTTTATTAAGTTAAATTATTAATTTATACATAAAAAGTCAAATTATCAGTTAGAACCACCATTAAAGAATCATTAAAATATTCTTTAATGGCAATTTTTTTTTGCATGGGTTGCACTCTCCGGTGAAGGACCTTGTGAGAGACGACATATTTCATTTTTATAATCAGGCGCATGAACAAATACCGCAGATGGTCTTCCGATCCGCGAAGATGCCACATATAATTGACCATTGGAAAAGCATAGATTTTACAGATTCAGACCACAAACTTTCCAGGAGTGGCCCTGTGATTTATTAATGGTCATGACGAAGGCAAGACGGAGCGGAAATCATTAAAACTATAACGGTACCTATATGGGTTGGGATCAGCGTGATCCGCTGATGAGAATTTCCTCAGCTTCGAATTTTCCTTTGAGTATATTCCATTGTTCATCAATTTACGTACCACCAAAGGCGTGCCCTTGCGCAATTTTTGGTGGTTTTGGTTTATGTTTGGAAGCATACTTACTACGGAGCCAACCTTTAGTCGTAAAATGTGCGGTGGTGAGCCAGGCACATTCAATGAGTCTTGTTTACACCGTCAATAAATTATGAATTTTGAATGAATTTGTATTGATTTTTCTATCCTATGTCCGTCTCCTGGTCCTAAGCTACCTCCCCACCAATTTTCAGCCAAATCTGTTCAGGCGTTCTTGAGTTATAAATAGTGTAACTAACACGACTTTCTTTTATATATATATAGATATAAAATTGGTTGTGACATAAGTCACTTTTAAAGCATATGTGCGGTGTCCACGTATTTATGTAACTCAGCGATTCTGGTTTGAAAAACGTAGAGACCTTAGTGCCGAGAACACAAATAAATTTATATCTTGCATGGAAGCCCTATCATTCAGCGATGTTTATGAGTGTATGGATGTTGATGAAGCATTCAATATTCTACATGATACTATAACATTGTTTTACAACCTATGCTTCCCTATCATAAATGTCAAAATAGCCAATAAACCTATCAAAACTAAATGGATGACTAAGGGTTTAAGAAAATCGTGCCAAAATAAAAGAACGCTCTATTTAAAGTACCTCAAATCATCAGAAAACAAACACTCTCATCTCAAGCAATACAACGTCTATAAAACTATTCTAAAAAAATGTACTCTTAAAGCTCATAAAATACAAAATACTAGATACATAGTTAAATCTAAAAATACTTGTAAAGCAGCTTGGAAAATAATAAAAACTAATTTTAATTATGATACTAATACTACAGATATAAAGCACATAAAAAATAATAATCTAGATTTGCATAAACCTGAAGATATAGCTAAGAGTTTTAATAATTATTTCATTAAATTAACAAAAAGTCCTAATACAACTAACACTAATAACCTATTTCTTAAAAATATTCCGAATAACCCAAATACAATCTTCTTAAAACCAGTTGATGATTTAGAAATACACAAAATAATTAATTCGCTCAATAGCACTAACTCTACTGGATACGATAACATCTACACCAAAATAATTAAAAAATGTGCTAAAAGTTTATCCCGTCCATTAAGCCACGTAATAAATCTATCTTACTTTAATGGTAAATTCCCATCACGATTAAAATATTCTATTGTTAAACCAATTTACAAAAAGGGCGAAAGAACCGAAATGAGTAACTACCGACCAATAACTTTAATTCCAATAATATCAAAAATATTTGAAAAATCATTATACAGTAATTTATATAGCTTCTTTTTAAAACATAATATATTAAAATCCGAACAATTTGGTTTCAGAAAAAACTACTCCACAACCTTGGCCTGCTTCAATCTTGTTAAAATAATAACGGAGTATCTAGATAAAAAAAATCCAATCGTCGCTATCTTTCTTGATATGTCCAAAGCGTTTGACTTTGTGTCACACAAGATACTCTTAAATAAGCTAGACAAGTACGGCATTAGAGGCAATGCCCTCAATTGGATAGAGAGTTACCTCTCTGAACGATACCAATGTGTTGAAATTCCAAGTGTAGCTGGTCACCACAAAACATCTTATCGTTCTGAATACATGTTAAACGAACACGGCGTACCACAAGGTAGTATACTCGGACCGTTGTTGTTCCTAGTGTATATTAATGACTTACCAGACTCAACTAATTACAAATGCATCTTATATGCTGATGACACTACATTACTTATACACTCCCACAATAAAAATACCTACGAAACAGATATTAACAACACTATAGATAACGTAACTACTTGGCTAAACAATAACAACTTAAATATAAATGTAAATAAAACGAATATAATACACTTTCAAACTAATAACAGCACCCAAATTTCTCTTAATATTACCCAAAAAGGCAAAGCTATAGAAAAACTAGAATCAACTAAATTCCTTGGTCTAGTAATTGATAAACATTGCAGCTGGAAACTACATATCGATAAGATCTGCTCTAAACTGGATAATTATGTTTATGTTCTAAACAGACTAAGACAAGTAGCTACTCCCAATGCTATACTATGTGCGTACCACGGTTATGTTTCCTCAGTTTTACGCTACGGAATAGTCATATGGGGGAATTCAGTGGATTTAATCAGAGCATTCAGAGCACAGAAAAAGTGTATACGCATAATGTGTGGTGCTGACTACCTGGACAGCTGTGTTCCATTATTTAAAAGACACCGTATCCTACCACTGCCCTGTCTCTATATTTATGAGATTTCCATCTTTGTATACAAAAACCCAGATCTGTTTATTAGAAATATTAATGTAACAAATAGAAATAGTAGATTCCCCAATAAATTATCTGTACCAAGCCAACGCACTACATTATATAGTAAAAATTCATTCTGTATGGCTATCAGAATTTACAATAAACTTCCAAATGACCTAAAGAATCTTAACATAACGTCATTCAGAAGGAAATTATTAGAATTTCTGTTAAATAAATGTTATTATTCGACTAAAGAATTTCTCGATGACAATTGCATTGTTAAATATTAGATAGCACAATATAATTATAAATTAAGCTTAATATTTGTACACCAATTCGGTAGAATGTATGATACCCTGAAAAACCATAGAACACCTATTGTAACCTACTACATTCTGACAAATAAACATTTCTTTCTTTCTTTCTTTCTTTCTTTGAACAGTATTTATTATTTAGTCCTATCAGAAAGTACCGTAGCTAATTCACACCTCCCGCCGCAAGATATTCGGCGAAGTCATGCCAGCAAACATCTGCTTAGTCCACGCTTTCCCCAGCGGGTGATAGATTTCTATCAGTGACAGTGCCACTGGCAACGATTGCATAACCTTAAGCCCCACTCCATATCTCACTGACCACAACATTAGTTTGTATAAACAATCTGTAAATACGCCAATCTATCGTTGTTGACGTAAATTGCAAGGAGAACCTGTTTTCATTGTTAGTGTATTCATTGTAATAGCCAGTTAACATATAGGTGGTACGGTACGGTACGCGGATAAGATGGTAAATTTTGTCTTATTATTTTTTGACTATTTGAAAGCATTTTTATGAATTTATTCGAATAAAAACATTTCGATGTTAATCTTGAATAAGAGCAAGGTACAAAGGAAGTAGACTTAAGTAGAGGTTGTAACCATTTCAACGAGGATTACATGTCGATGTGTATATTCATACTTATTAAAAAGGAAGACTAATCCCCTCCGGCCTTCTTCACATTTATATGTATATATATCACTGCATAGTATAAAACAAAGTCGCTGTTGTCTGTCCGTCCCTATGTGTGCTTAAATCTTCAAAACTACGCAACGGATTTTGAAGCGGTTTTATTTAATAGATAGAGTGATTCAAGAGGTTGGTTTATAAGTCATAATTGCACCCGTGCGAAGCCGCCGGGGCGGGTCGCTAGTATTGTTATATACTTATTTTAAATTTAACAAGGAACACCAGGACACACGAATGAAAAGCTTGCGTTAACGACAATCATCAAAATTTATAACAATTGGTTTATGAAATTACAGCTTTAAAAATATCACCATACTACTTATCTCCGACACAGAAAACTATATACGATAATTGTTAAGAATTATTCGTTTGCAAATAGGACAGGCTATATTTTTGGTTTTAAAAAAAATACAGATTTCCCTAGTTAAGCCATAAATACCACAGGTGGTCAAACGAGGTTCAAATTATTCGCGAAAGTTGAATAGATCTGTTTCGGATTTACAATTCGTTGCCGAATCAACATATTTGTAAAAAGTCGGACAGCGGTCAGTTACTTTTGTAGCTTATGACCCAAATTTATAAACACAAGACAAAAATTGCTATTATCATGTATTTTATTAAGAAAGCAGGATATAAACAGTGCATTCGTTAAAAAGCAGTTCAGTTCAGAGTTCAAACCTATATCTCTGAGAAAAAGACCAGCCCTCATAACTGAATAATAGAGAGAATTATTTCTAAATCTTATAGGATACCTGGGAATTTAGCACGATTGTGACACATATTGAAACTAATGATGTTAACATCGCCAGCCAGCAAGGAACCCTAGTTATTTCGACTCATGGTGTTGTATAGATAGCAAAGTTCTAGAAGCTTCGTCACGCTCGCCAAGCGACGATGAACAGTTTTAAGTCGAAGTTAAAAAAGGTTTCAGTTATTTTCGTAGCGTAAGATCGGACACGCTTGGCAATTATCGAGAGCCAATTAATTAACCATGGACCATGGTACTTCTTCTAGCTCGAATTACAGTCAATGGAATGAGGAAATGCCTCAACGCATGGGATGGGACCAATTTATTATTACAAAATGTATCTACCGTGTTATCTGCGTTCCACAATATTTCTTGCCTTTCTTACACTCATTTGCGTAGTTGTGGCACTGGCTATGGCCATTCAAGTAAGAATGGATCTGGATAACTAGGATTTTAAAAAAAGATGAAGAAGATGGAAGAATTTACCTGCAGAATAACCTTTTAAATACTTCCGGTATGATATAATGTACCTATATATTATGTTTATTTTAATATTTAGCTTGTATGTTATTTATATGTATTTTATATTTTATAGCTTTTGCGCGCGGCTTCGCCCGCGTTGGCTTCGAACCCGTGCATATTTTTTATGAACATAAAATCGGTTATTGTGACTAAACTATGATAGTTAGATGTGTGCTCTCGCGGACTTTTTTGTAGATCTTTATAAGACCTACAAACCCGTAGTACATCATTTTGTTCTGTTGTCAATAGTTTTTGCAGCGCACGCATAAATAGGTTTTCGATTTTACACCTTGGTTTACAAAATCGCAAATTTCATACGGATCCCTAATTCTTTTGAAAATAAAATATAGCCTATAACCTTCCTCGATAAATGGACTATCTAACACTGAAAGATTTTTTGAAATCGGACCAGTAGTTCCTGAGATTAGCGCGTTCAAACAAACAAACAAACTCTGCAGCTTTATATATTAGTATAGATTAGTATGTAAATAATATATATTATCCCTTTAATTGTGTGCACCTACCTTGTTGTTCTCTGCACCACCTATAGGTTGACTGGTAGAGAATGTCTATGGCATTAAGTGAAGCACAAAGTTTTAAATAAATAAATGTTTGATTTAACTTATAACTTTAAAATATTCATTTACCTTCTTCATATTTTGTTACTGCTGCGTTCGTTGTGAGTCTGCTTTCACTAAGCTCCTTCATACATACCAGTTCCATGGTTGCGTACGGTTTTAAGCCGAACGTCCCCCGCCAGCTAAAATAGGTTCGTTAGTTTCTAACCTAACCTAGGTCGATTGCATCCACCGACGGTGAACTAACATGTATGAAGAACTGGCTCAACTATGCAAAATAAAACTAACTTATTTTAGCTGGCGGTGGACGTTCGGCTTTAAGATTGCCAGACACAGCTGATAAGACGAACACATTTCCCTGTCACGTTATACATACTAGCTATGCGCGACTCCGATCATACATAAAATTGAAAAATAGATATTTTCAGTGAAACATGCCTCAAAGTTGCATAAGTTGTAGATATTATTAGCCTACATACCTACTATTGCTGAGAAGTTTTAATTGGCAGCCACTTTGTCTATCTATCAAGTTTGTAGAGGCACCTTGTATGATAGCCCCGGGATAGAATAAATTGGTCACATTTCATGGGCACTATAATGATTGTTTTATTTGTTGCATACATTTTGAAATTTAACAATTGCTTCTAATATTCTAGTCTTAGTTCTGACAATCTTATATTTCATTCAATTATTGTAAAATATGTTTCACTCTTAATCAACATCAAATTATTATGTAGGTCGCGGTCTAGATGCGACCAACATATTAAATTTGTGAAGCTGCTCGATTGACTGGCTCGTTTGCGCATCGTATTTGTTAAAATTTGCATCTAAATCGCGTCCGAGGCAGTTATTTTTGCAGTTAACATAGTCGTGTTGAGCACGGTTAAATGCCAACATATTATGCTTGGCAACATATCCGTCCTATTTTTGTAACAGAAATGGAATAAGAGGTGCAACAGTATATTATGTATTATTTGTATACATCAATTTTCATGAGAGTCAAAGCCTTTGATGTAAAAAGATCGAAGACTGTATATGACATGGGTTATTTTCGAAGACCTTGGTCTTTACATTAGGGTAGAGTATAGGGACTGCTCCAGGGAGTAGCAGGATTTTAAGGAACAACTATTATTGTAGTCCTTATTTTGAGTACTCAGTGTGGTGTCGGATTTAGTATACATTGTGTCACAACCCTATTCTATCCTGAGGGTGTCGTAAGAGTCGACAATAGGAAATGACTAGGCCGAAGACCTAGCCGCGAGAGAAGGGAAACTTGATATGAAACCAGTGCCAAACCGTCTGGCCAGCGTGGCACAAGAAGCATATTCACCCTTCATGTAATTGGAGGAAGCCCGACTATTCTGAGTTATGTTTAATTATTTTTTTAACTACGTAAATTCATGGTTGGTAGAAAAAGTGTTGTTTAACTGCACTCAAACTCAAAAGGAACTTTATTTACGTAGGTTTCATCACAAAACTCGCTTAAACAGTCATATTTAAAATTACTATCCAAATATATCATTTTACGACCCTTGTCCCACCAAGCTAGGTGGTAGTCCCCATACACACCTATCAGTCGTCATATCTACAGTCACACCTTTCATACAAAATTCCTTATTCTTACAATCCATCCATCTCTCTTGATCTCCCACAATCCTTGCGTGCACCCACATCTATGCTGAAACTACCACCGGTTCGGAATGCTGCTTTATAGAGAAGAGCGGGCATGAAACTCTGTAGTTGCTTTTTAAAAATCATAGGTCCTGTTTACAAAAGCACTAAACAGCATAGTGTGAGCAAGTTCGCCAGATGAGAGAAACACGCAACACGTTAACGGAATGAATGACGAATAGGCCTTGGATCAGATGGGCCAATCAAATACAAATACGCTAGTTACTGCTTGCTATTGATTACTATTTTTAAGCAGTTACTCCTTAACTCCCCCTCGGTACGATTAAGTAACGATTATTGAAAGTAAGAAAGTGAGTATCGTTGCGTCATAGCTAAGTAGCATCGCCAATGTTGGCTGGCTCACACAAGAGAGGCTGGCGCGGTAACCCATATGCTTCAACGAAATTAGCATGACATGGAGTTGTGAGGAAATCCGTGGGACAACAACTTCTGCCCACAATCATTGACGTGCTTGTAAAGGCTACCAGGTGAATTTAATTCAGATAAGAAATCAACATTGTATTTTTTTATAACGATGATTATATTATCGTTACACAGTAGTCGACATTTATTCGATCCGTGTACAACTAACAAGTAGCCAAACCAACGGAATTGGGAAAACGCGCAATACCCCATTAAATAGATGACTGAAATAGTTGTGAGTGTATTACAGTAATCCCGTGAATTTTCACCTGCAGTGCGTGCCAATTAGTTCAGCTCGTGCCTATTCAATTTACACTCTTCCGTTTTGTATATAAGTTCGGTTTTTACTTGTTGCTTCTTGTGAATGATTTACGCGCGTGCGTGCCGTTGCCATGGTAACTAGACCGGAGGCGGATGTCGAGGTATTTACCTACAATTATAGATTTCAAAGAAAATCAGTAACTCAAAGTTAAGTACCATAAGTACTTGTACTAGAGAATTGAATGGTAAAGTAAGCGAACAGAGCGTTTAAGACAGTTCCTGTGGTGACGAAGTTGTACCCAATTTGGTCACCAATAAGCCATCCTGAAGTTAACCTGCTCAACAAATAGCCTATCTAAAGCAATAAGTTTCTCAAATCGGCTCCGATTAGCGCTTTCAAACAAACCAACTCTTACATACAGTCTGTTGGCGAGACGAGAAAAAGTGGTTCTCTTCATAAACGTGCATAAACAGAATTAGTGTAGTTAGATTAAATATTTTATGCGTCAACCTATTAAACATCGAAATGTTCTTTCATTGTTTTTCCTTTATTCGGTAGTCTATTAGTCGATAATATGGGCTATCAGTGAATGGCCGACGCAACCGAGAGGAGACTGGGAAGGGGGCCCCGTAGTCCATTGAAATGTTACATTTTTTAGGCCTTACCTTGCGTTTCTTAGAGGACGCAATTTTATTTTTTTGATGTGTAGGGGGGGTAAGTGTAAACCTAAAATCAAGTTTGTGGGGTCGCCACCCTTGTCCCACGGCCGCCATCTTGAAAATAGGGGTTGAAACGGTTTTTACGATATATCTCTTGAACTATTTATCTGATAAAAAAAAATTAACGTTTTTTGTTGCAAATTAAATTCTCTATAACTTTGGTCCAGTAACTTTTTGTCGTAAAACTATAAATAAAAAAGTTATAAGTGAAAATGTTCAGAAAGTCGAGAAAAAATGTTATATTTTTCGATATAACTTTTTTTTTATCATTTTACGAAAAAACGATATCAGACCATTTTTGTAGATCGTTTTTTAAGGAACAACTTTTATATGCAACATTTTTTCATTAAGTCAATAGCTAAGGTTTTACAGCGCTCCGAAGTGAGTACTATTTTTCAGTACTCTTAACTATACATATTTTATACGTGGGTACTAATAATGTGTCATCAGATATTTTTTTTTTGGTATTATAATTCTTTTAATTAGTAATTTTGCAATGTTATTAATAATTAATTATTGACTCTTTTCCTCACCACCCACGAGGTAGAGTCTGGAGGCGCGTTTTTTTTTACGTGGTAATTCCCAATAGGCCTAATCCACGGTGATTTTATAAATTTGAACTACTCCGTCCTCGGTCTTTTCGATGGACCAGGCTGCGGCTCAGCATCTGATCGGTTTTCTGAATCAAATATCAGTGGGAGAACTGGAGAAGGAAGGGGTGTCAATGTCGGCGGTTCATCATCAAAGTCATTTTCATTTATTAATTCTGAGAGTTCCATTACGTTGCTGCAAGTCTCTCCAGAACAATGGAAGCACACTGCGGAACATTTTAGCCCTGCTTTTCGACATCCACACATCGCTCCACAGTTTCCTTTGCATTTGCAAAAGATCAATTTTAGAAGCTCAGGGGGTGCTGGAGGTTTAGAGCTCTGCACTGGCATCAATAATTTTCCACATTTTTTCCAGCCCCAGTCTTCAGGATCATTAATATTACCAAGCCACGACTGGACCTGATGGTAGACTCGGAAAGTATGAAAGCGAGCTGTGTCTTGTGTTGGAGGATTTGATGATTATTTTAAAAATCAATAATTGTAAAATTCTCTAATGGAGTGGAAAAGAGTCAATAATTAATTATTAATAACATTGCAAAATTACTAATTAAAAGAATTATAATAACAAAATAAAAAAAAATAAAAAAAAACTGATGACACATTATTAGTACCCACGTATAAAATATGTATAGTTAAGAGTACTGAAAAATAGTACTCACTTCGGAGCGCTGTAAAACCTTAGCCATTGACTTAATGAAAAAATGTTGCATATAAAAGTTGTTCCTTAAAAAACGATCTACAAAAATGGTCTGATATCGTTTTTTCGTAAAATGATAAAAAAAAAAGTTATATCGAAAAATATAAATTTTTTTCTCGACTTTCTGAACATTTTCACTTATAACTTTTTTATTTATAGTTTTACGACAAAAAGTTACTGGACCAAAGTTATAGAGAATTTAATTTGCAACAAAAAACGTTAATTTTTTTTTTATCAGATAAATAGTTCAAGAGATATATCGTAAAAACCGTTTCAACCCCTATTTTTAAGATGGCGGCCGTGGGACAAGGGTGGCGACCCCACAAACTTGATTTTAGCTTTACACTTACCCCCCCTACACATCAAAAATATAAACTTGCGTCCTCTAAGAAACGCAACCCCAAATGTAACTTTTCAATGGACTACCGGGAAAGTAGCCAATGAGCGTCGAACAGACCCCCCGACAGCCGGGGATGCACACACGGGACTGCAGATTACGCGGGTCGATTAAATGACCCGCGTAATCTGCAGCCTGCGGGGCTTTTGTAGCATTACAAGTAATTGATGCAAGTAGGTTCAACATCAATCCTTACCTCACATAGTCCTAGTCCATTGAACTGTTACAATTTAAGGACCGAATATTGCATGTTTTAGAGGACACAATTTTATTTTTGGGACATTGGTCAATAGAAGCTTAACCCCAAGTTTGTGGGGTTGCTGCCCTTGAAAATAAAATATCATAAAACTGAGCTAGACATTTCGTTTTGACCGGATTCTCATGAGCATTGACGAATCCGGTCAACTTTGGTGCACTGTAACAGCGTTTTAAATGAATTAAATTAAAGAAAGGTATAGATAAAAAAATCCTTAAAAGAGGCCTCTTTACGATTTTTTGTAGGACGCATAGTTTCCAAGATGGCGGCCGGGGGACAAGAGCGGCAAACCCACAAACTTGAAGTTTAAGCTTCTATTGACCCCTTCTATTGAAATGCAGACTTGGTCAAGCGTCTGTTTTTCATGTCAGCTATATGTTCATATATGCGGATACCGAGACTTCTCTTTGTTTGCCCAATGTATGATAATCCAGACTGTCTGCACAGTCTGCAGTTTGTGAGCACACATTCAACAAGACCAACCACTACATCCACTTTGATAGACCTCAAATCCTTGCCAAGGAAAATCATTACATTCCAAGAATGATCCGCGAGGCTATTGAGATTAAAAAACATCCAAATTTCAATAGAGAGGATGGTTGGCAAGTACCACCTGCCTGGGATCCAGTCATTAAATTGATCAAATTTCAAGCAAAATACTCATCTGCAAGACCTCTGGACACCGTGAGCGATGTCTGCGTGCACATGGAACGTTATCAATAAAACAAAATTATAGGCGGTAGATTTTAACTGTTTCTTTGTACTTTTGAAGACAACTGTCATCTAGTCTCTCCCGCGACCACGACTGCTGCAAAGCATTCGAAACGTCGGGAATTAAATAATGTAATATACACGCGATAAATCCGTTAAGAAGTGTTTAATTTCAATGTATAATAATCGTGAAAACCTAAGAAATCATAAAAGTTATTGTTGATTCAACTGCTTACAATTATCAAGATCAAAAATCTATTTAATCGGGTTGGCTCATGTGAGCTCTTTTAGCACGGCAATATTTTAATTGAATAATTAATGTCAATATACCGACGTTTCGGAGGGCTGTACTACAGAAAGGGGCTGGAAAAACACTGTAGTTGCTTTTTTAAATCGCCATACATGTAAAAAAGTGTGCAACAAACACAACAACCAAGTTTCCGGCTTGTTCTTCTCTGTGACTCATCAAGATTTTTTATTTGGACCCACCGAGCCTACTGTGCCCCGCTAGTTTTCCTAAAATGGCAGCGGATTCATAATCATGTTTTCTATTTCTGGTGAATTGCTGTCCAATCCCTTAGTCGCCGCATACGATACCCTCAAGATGGGGTTTGTTTGTGAAAGTATCTATACTAAATTCGACATTGTTCATCTGATAATACTAAAACCGTTAGAGACGACAGTCGATCCAATATTAATATTAAACTTTCCAGCACTGGGAGTTACTTGAGCCGCAAAATTCCACTCCATATTGACTTGAATGAAAGCAATTTGATTGATGACTGTTTTATGTAACAAATATGCACCATGAATAATACAAAATGCAATACAACGCTGCATCGTTGCGACTGCACGACCGGACCACCATCGTTCAGTTTTCATGTTCTCATTCTATGTTTATCATAATCTGGGAGTCTGTGAATGTGGTATTTGCTACACCGTACTTTGTTGCGGTCAAAGAAGACACAATATGTTCTGGAGCCGACGTCTTAAGCTATAGGGCGGACTTAAAGTTTCATACATGCTTTAGGCTGACGTGCGAAGAGGCGGAGCAATTTTGAAGAGTCTTTTATCTTTGAACTAGCTAATACTTGGAGTAACTTAAGCTTCTATGGTTTTAGAGAAATTAAAACCAGGTTATAACACAAAGTACCTGCAGCAAATAATAAAAATGTTTGTACTAAATCGTGCTTTGAAGTAGATACAAGATCATATAAATAGTAAGTCTTGCAGGCTGAAAGTGTTCTCAAAGAAATGATTCGTATCAGAAACACTGGGACTTAGATTTTTAAATTTTAATTTAAGTACGAGGGTGAATCAAAAAATTCTTGGAATCAATATTAAAAAATGCAAAGATTTAAATAATAATATTTTATTTTTCTACATAATCTCCCTCCAATGCAATGCATTTAGAATAACGCGTTTCTAACTTCCTTATTCCTTGTGAAAAAAAATTATTTTCTTGACTCTCGAAAAAGTCCTCTACGGCAGCTATAACCGCGTCATTATCGTGAAATTTTGTTCCACGAATTTCCTCTTTTAATTTTGGAAATAAGTGAAAATCACTTGGGGCTAAGTCCGGAGAATATGGTGGGTGGTCAAGGAGATTGAAGCCAGCACAGCGGATTGCGTTGAGCGCAACTTCCGATCGATGGGCAGGAGCGTTATCTTGAAGGAACAACACGCCCAACGACAGTTTTCCACGACGTTTTTCTTTAATCGCTTCACGCACTTTCGGGATTAAATTTGCATAATAGGGTCCAGTTATCGTCTGGCCTTTTGGCATGTAATCAATAAAAAGGATTCCTTCACTATCCCAGAACACAGAGGCCATAACTTTGCCAGCGGAAGGAGCAACTCGAAATTTCTTAATGGATGGAGAGGATGGTCGTTTCCAAGACATGCTTTGTCTTTTAGTTTCAGGATCAAAATGGTGGACCCACGTTTCATCCATGGTGACAAGACGACGGCAAAAATTATCCGAATCACGCTGGAACATTTCGAGATTACGCTTGGAAATTTCCAAACGTCGCTTTTTGTTTTCGTCGGTTAACATTCGTGGCACCCATCTTGCAGACACTTTTTTGAACCCCAGTGAATCAATTAAAATGGATTGAACGCTACCAAAAGATATCTTTAGGATCTCAGCTATATGTTTTATAGTCATTCTTCTGTCTTCCAAAACCAGATTCTCAACCTTTTTGACATTTTCTTCTGTAACGGAGGTTGAAGGCCGCCCAGAACGCGGGTCATCTTTACAGCTTGATCTACCTCTTTTAAATTCAGCCACCCAGTACGCAACCGTAGAATAGGGTACAGCATCACCCCCTAATGTCTGCTGAATGTCCAAAAAAATTTCCTTCGTAGACATTTTTTTCAAACTGAGATATTTTATCACCGCACGTAACTCACTTTTATCCATAATTTTGACTTTTTAGCAACTCGTTGCACAAAAAAAATTATTACATGCGAACGAACTGACAAAAACAAGTGACAGTCTGCATAAATATAGTGTGATAGACACTCTTTAATTTGAATATCGAACTTGATCCAAAAAGGTTTCATATATATGCACTTCTAAGAACTTTTTGATTCACCCTTGTATTATGTATGCAAACTATCAATATAACATGTATTACTTATGTATACTTCTAAGGGAACGCAGTCTTCGGTTCTGTCTGCCATTTTGGTATGTATGGCAGTGGCTACACGTAGTCAGTAGCGGAAAGACTGACCCTTGGTCTAACCATATAATAAACGGTCTGACAAGCGTGTATCGGTCGCTCGGTGTAGACCAGTGCTGACCCCAAAGACATTGGGTAAAGCGCGAGGGAAATGGTGTGTTCATAGTGAGCTTGTGTATTTTCAAATAGTGTACGCGAAATAGTGGCTATGTGGCGCACCGCGGTGGGGCCATTGTAGGGCCAGTGCTGGCCTTTCTCCGCCATCTGCAATTATAATGCACCTGGTCTACGTCTCAACTCAATATTGCTGCTTTCTAACGTTCCGCGTACGCTAACGGTATTATATTATTCATATTATTGGAACATCAAACAGAATGGGTCGGAACAGACCTCTTGTTGCGGGTTTGACACATAAGTATGACCGACAGGTTTTGTACTCATAAATTTTTCCCAAACTCTCTGATTGGAGGAAGTCTGACACAACAGTGGGACATTTATAGGCAGAGATGATTATGATGACCTGAGCTAATAAAGAGACCCCTTGGCGTCTTGTTGGTTAAGATAGGTGTTGCTAGGATGATAGGATGCTATTTGTATCAGTGAATGAACTTGGCGCAGGCGCAGGCGTTAAATATGAAAGGACATTTCATATAAAGGAAATTAGATTACTGTACCATGCTGGCCATGCTGGCGTTGACACACTTTGAAGGTCACGTGCCAAACGTTGTTACCTTCAAAGTGTGTCAATTGCCATCAGTTACAGAAATAACATCCGCCATTGCTTATCGAATTATTTACATTGTGTACTAACAAACAATTAAAATATCAAATGGCTTAATAGCGCGAACATTCAATTTGTTCGGATTTAGAGATCAATGGACGGACTGGTGTCCCTTGTTAGACACCTTTCCATTGTCGGTTTCACGCTCACTTCATCAAATTAGTTTGTAGTTGTTATTATGTACACAGTTAAGTGTGTTCCGTTGACTATTAACAAACGATTTCCTCATTCATTTAATAGTGTGACCAGTTCAAAGACCTTTCGATTCTCAGTATATTTTCTGTATTCTATTTTCTACTTGGTAATTGCAATTTGTGTAATAATAGCTTATTTATTCTGATAACAATATGTGGATGACGTAAACAGTACATTTTAACGGTTTAGAAGAAAAAATATATTTTGGAAATTAAATATGTAGTTACCAATTTAATACAACAGTCAGTCGTTCGTTCCATCGTTGCGGTGCAATGTGTGGAGAGACAGAGTTGATAATAAGAAGTGCACAATTGATTGGATAAGGTTGCGATTTATAATTTTTTCATTATATTTATGTACCCCTTAAACGTGTAGACTGATTCGGAATACCCAGTGATATAGTAACGTACCAAAAAAAAAGTCAAGTGTAGACTAGCCACGACTGTTGGAAACCTGCAGCCACAGCAATCATATTAACGAGAACACGTCGTCAACAATTGAGCTAATTAAATGGAAGTGTAGCCGGTCTCCTGGCAACGAAAGCTGCTCCAGTCGCAGCCTAGACGAGCCATAAAGCCTGCGCAGCCGCATTCCTGACAGCTCAATTTCTCCTCCTAAACGGATGGAAGACAACATCGACTATCTGTTCGTGTAAAGGGAAATGCAGACTGGTTTAACTAACCTCGTCTATGTATTACGTTTGGAAAGGAAAATGGTCTACATGGCGTCTTATTTATAAGCTTATGGTAGGTGTTGCCACCATACGAGCATAGAAAGTATGTTTCTCTGTGTATTGTTGATCTTTGTTTGTGGAGGGAAAATAAGACTTGGACTTGGCGTGACTTAAAGGATTCTTCGATTTCCCCAATTAAATATTTAGGTCTAATGTAGATAACACAAAGCAGCTATTGCAACAATTTGGTATTATAAAAATAAAGTGCTTTTCACTCAAAATAGCTTAATTGGTCACAATGATTTCAAAGTAAATTGACTAATAACCCGCTATGAATGATATGTGACTTCACCCTAAAAATGGTGAAAAACCCGACGGGGCATGGTGGACGCGTAGTGTGGAGGCTTTCTCCGCTGACCAGAGAAACTCGACAATTACAGGAAACCTGCGTGCGCGCATGTGCAGCGTTTTATGTTATTTTATTTTTATGGGAAACCAAACAGATGTGAAATAAAAGTTGCTTAGAAACTATGATTAATAGTAATTATAAAATTACACCTCACAACGTTATCCACGTATTAAAATTAGTTAATAAAACGTCGTTACAATTATAATATGATCAAAACTGCGTTTACAGTTCTTAAGCAGCTTGCACTACGCATCTCAGTGGGCAGTGTAGTGTCGCAGCATCTTCATTCGCAAATAGGCTAGACGATACGTCGGCAAATAAACCTCATCAAATTGGCGGACGTACTAACATTATATTTGTCATAAAAGCATCCAGCGAATATATAAAATATCTGATTACTTAAGGTAGTACCTATATCAAAAAGGGGTTCTCAAAACAACAGCAAAATAGATAAGTTTCCAATAACACCCTGTAAGCATCTAAAAGTGTGTCCGGCTTACGTAACAGTCGAACTAAAGTTCAATTGAACCGAGTATAAATCAATGACGATGACCCGTCGACGTGGATGGCCGAGAGAAATTGCAGCGTGGACAGGCCTCGGCGGAGAGGAGCCCGTAACGTGTTGCGTAACATCCTGTATAGGCGACGAGTGCAGCTTGGCACGTACTATACTTTAATGGGTATTTTTTAATTTCTGATAAACAAGAACTTGTTTGCTGTACATTATTTCATAAGCTAAAACGGACCTTCAGGCGTATCGTGTGTCTTTTTACACTATTTTTGCTTGACATTTCAAATGTTGGGCATTCGTGATCTGAATGTAGCTTAGATGAAAGTTATCTTTAAATTCATGAAGAAATCTTCTTTATTTATCCCCTAAAAGTTAATATAAACAATAGTTATTTGTGCAACAAGAGAGCAAAGTCGTTTTTTGCTGCGAGTGCTGATATTGAATCCCGAGTAAGCGAAGGAATCAATGATTGAATCACGAGCGTAGCGAGTGATTCTAAAGTTGATTCCTGAGTGCTGCGAGGGATTCAAAGGCACGAGATGCGAAAATTTTTGCTCTCGTGTAACACACATAACTTTTCACTTCAGCAGCGAGAACACTATATGAAATGAAAAATATTACGTAACATTTTTGAAACTATAATTAAATATTTTTAAGTTAAATATCAGTTTTTTAAGCAGGAAATACTTATTTTAGTTTAAATACAACAATAAGTTAAAAATTCAATGAATTACAATAAAATATATAATTATCATTTTTGATAAATTTCTTTAGTTAGTACGAAATTCCGAACGTGTTTGTCTTTGAGGTCAAATTAAAAATCGGAGTAACCCCATAACGAACTCCTTTCATCCAATCGAACTGTTAAAAGTACGTCTAGTTTGTATTTAATCAAATATAGTTCCCATAATATTGCTCTATCAATTTAATATTTATAATCTGTACTTTAATGCTTTGTGTTGTTTTCTATAGCGCTACCTGCTAACATTTAACTTCATAACTCTAACGCAACTTATAACCAATTAATTTAACTTTCATAATCACACGAAATCTCTAACACAACACACTTGTCATTGGCAAAATCATCGGTATAAAGATGGAAGTCAAAACCTAAATGAAGAAGAAGAAAAATCGGAGCTGTTGGTACTGGCCACTTGGTCTTTGTCTCTCTCTCTTTTCTATTGGCGGGAAAGAGATAGTGTCATGTTTCGAATTAGAATTAAAAAGTTACTTTGTCTCACTCAGTCGGCAAAATCGCATTTTGTCCACTGTTTTCAGTGAGCAAAACCTACATGTTTGAGCTACTGAAGTGAAAAATTGTTTAAATACGAAACACAGAATTCTTATAATTTATCATCTGATATCTTTCCTTCACATTTATTTTACTTCTTATATTTTAGTTTTAAATTCTATATTGGTTCGATAATTTATTACAGTAAGTATATAATAAACCTAACCTAACCTACTTAGAAATAAATGTTTACAAATTATATAAATGTGCTAAACCACTGTCGCAAGGTAGAGTTCCCAAAAGACTGGCCGCATTCCCGCGTTGGATAGCGATACTCAATCTCTGTGCGAGATATGATCCCCCGTGACCTCAATCAGCCTCCTTGACAAATCGGAGAAGACTTGATGGGTACCCGGGCCCCGCGGTCCCAACGTCTCTACAGCAAACGGCACAAATAAACAACTACTATCTAGTGTGTTATATTTAAAAGTTAATTTATTAAATACTTTACTTATTGTATGCACTTTAACTCAAAGGTTATTTTTTTTCTCGCCGGTCATTTTCCATTCTTGTCGTAATAAAAACGGCAAACGTCGCATCCTAGGCTACTAGAAGTGAGCGTAAAATTTGTTGGTTACACTTTATTATAAGCACTAACCATAAAACCACTGTACTTGGTTGTCGGCATTCCTACCATTATTTGGAACAAATTAACCTAGTAAACGCAATGCAAACGTAAATGTCCTAAAAGCAAATGATCTGGACGAAACCCTAAAGGGATTGCCCAAAGTCTAGGTCTATCTGTGCGTGTTTCCAGATCACAAATCATACGCTCGACGTCTACGTGCGCGCTAAGAGCTCGTTTATCAATAGAGGCAGCACGCTAGCACAATGGCGGCCGACGACCGCTGCCGGCGTAGGCGCACGCGGTGGGAAAGTCTAGCGCACTAAGTGATCAGTGTCCACAAATGCTGCTGGTTTATCTAGGACACGACTTGCTTCCCAATTCCCCTTTAATGTTTACAAGCTATAATTTTTAAGCCTTGGCGAAAGATTCGGCTAATACACAAGCTCGGCGAGTCTGTTTGCGCCAGCATAGCTTCTGAACAAATAAGCTGATTTGCATTGAGTTTCTTGTTTTAAAGGGGTTTTATCTGAGAGTGTTGTTAGTTCTGTGTGGAATAAAAATTCTCCGGTTTTGATGATTTCTCATCTTTGCCGGGGGTTTTAATTATTTAAATAATTAACAACCATAGGTACCTTTAATTAACAAACTTTCCTTCGTTAAATACAATGAACAGGTTATTTTATTCCTTTTTCACGTAACTACTACTCGTGATTTTAACTCGTAGAGTATATCAATCCAGCTTTGATCATTCTTGATTCTGGGGATTATTCTGGCAAGCTTGGAAAAGTAATGTATATTAGTACTGTTTGCTCTTATTACAACAAAACAATCTGAATAATACAACAGATATCTAATACTAAATGGTATTTTAGCTTTTAGCCAGCTCTTTGCAGTACTGATAACAAAAACGTAATTCTTATAAATGTGTTTGCAGAAACGGCTGTTGTTGGGACTTTCAGGTGAAGCGTAAGGCACTTTTCACTTCAGTAGCTCAAACATGTAGGTTTTGCTCACTGAAAACAGTGGACAAAATGCGATTTTGCCCACTGAGTGAGACAAAGTAACTTTTTAATTCTAATTCGAAACATTGACACTATCTCTTTCCCGCCAATAGAAAAGAGAGAGAGACAAAGACCAAGTGGCCAGTACCAACAGCTCCGATTTTTCTTCTTCTTCTTCATTTAGGTTTTGGCTTCCATCGTTATACCGATGATTTTGCCAATGACAAGTGTGTTGTGTTAGAAAGTTCATGTGATTATGTAAGTTAAATTAATTGGTTATAAGTTGCGTTAGAGTTATGAAGTTAAATGTTAGCAGGTAGCGCTATAGAAAACAATACAAAGCATTAAAGTACAGATTATAAATATTAAATTGATAGAGCAATATTATGGAAACTATATTTGATTAAATACAAACTAGACGTACTTTTAACAGTTCGATTGGATGAAAGGAGTTCGTTATGGGGTTACTCCGATTTTTAATTCGACCTCAAAGACAAACACGTTCGGAATTTCGTACTAACTAAAGAAATTTAGCAAAAATGATAATTATATCTTTTATTGTAATTCATTGAATTTTTAATTTATTATTGTATTTAAACTAAAATAAGTATTTACTGCTTAAAAAACTGATATTTAACTTAAAAATATTTAATTATAGTTTCAAAAATGTTACGTAATATATTTCATATCCTATAGTGTTCTCGCTGCTGAAGTGAAAAGTTATGTGTGTTACACGAGAGCAAAATTTTTCGCATCTCGTGCCTTTGAATCCCTCGTAGCACTCAGGAATCAACTTTAGAATCACTCGCTACGCTCGTGATTCAATCATTGATTCCTTCGCTTGCTCGGGATTCAATATCAGCACTCGCAGCAAAAAACGACTTTGCTCTCTTGTTGCACAAATAACTATTTTATCATTATCATTTACCAATAGCGGTCTCTTATTTTAATAAGAAATACCTATGTGAGTAAACCATGGGAAGCAGCTAGACACTACAAAAAGCGTTATGACTATTGAATCTGCCGGTACCCAACGTATTGGTCAAAGATAGTCTCCCTACTCGGTACCCAAGTGTTTTATGCCCCATTCATCGATTGATTGACAAAAACGACACACAAAGCACAGCGAGGATCTCACATAACAATGCACAGGCAATTAGCCAATGAGCCACAATATTCTGGGAACAGTGGCCGATTGTTCGATGGCCAATAACCTGCACTATGAGGTCCAACACCTGTGGCTGTCCCCACACACATAATTACATATCAATATTTTGACGACACCGCACTTTGACGTATGGATGTAAGTTGAATGGGCTCGTGCATATGAGAAAGAGAACTTGCCAGAAAATTAATCTACCAAGCCAGCGCAATACGGGCTTACACAACGTAATTTTCCTCCCAATTGGTTGTTGTAGTTCCGAAAACAGTTTGTCTGACAGCCTTGCTGCGATGATGATTGAAATATATATATAGAATGAAATACCTTTGATCATAATGTGCAGATAACTCATAGCTCAGAACAATAAGTGTCTTTGTGTGCATTAGATTTGATGATACGATTGTTGGTGCAAGGGGCGGGCAACCTCGTTCCCGCCAGTTTTGTCATCAACCTGCTCTGGAACAATGTTGTGGGTGTTCTTACATTTTATTGTTTCGAAGTACAAACACCAATCAATCTAGATCTTGTGACATGCTTGTTTGCGCTACTTGGGATTTTTATAAGTGTTACCAGAAGACGAGCAAAGCTCACGTACTTATTGTCGACTTCGATAAAATTGTGTACTTCTATTTTTAATATAATATATGTATATCTGATTAATTAGGGAACTAAGTGCTTATAGAAATAATTTATTATCTAAGTGGAATAATCATCAGGAATGAGAATTGATTTAGAGTTATTTATAACTAATTTAAGAAAACATTTAAGAACACATACAGTACTGAGTACGCTATTTGAAAAAATAGCGCAATTGCAAGAGCAATTGAAGGAGGCCTATGGAGTGCGTCTGTTATGGGCTGAGGTAGATGGAATTTTGGACTACATCTACTCACCTGAGAGGGAACTCAACTATTATTATTCATAGTTTATCACCAAAACGTAGTCACAGTGATTTCGGCATAAGTGTTAAGTGCAAGTATAGTTAGCCCAATAAACCAAATGGCTGGCGACTCGAGCCCGCGGCATGTCGTAAAACAGCTTTCCGTTTCTGGCGGCAGTGAGAGTGAAATGGTCTCATTTGGATGGGAACCTCACACGGGTCTCAGTGATGCTTGATGCCACATAGTAACAACAAAACAGAGACAACGAATTGGTGTGGCGCCATTGAAACAAAAGGCATTTCAAACAACAAACAAACGCATCTCTATATCTGACAAGTATTATATCTGACGACATTTAGTTAAGGTACAATGCGGGAGCGCAGTGCTGGTAGGCCTCCCACACGGTGGACCGATGACCTGATTAAGGTCGCCGGAAAACGATGGATGCGGGCGGCCCAGGACCGGCCTTTGTGGAAATCTTTGGGGGAGGCCTATGTCCAGCGGTGGACGTCTTTTGGCTGAAATGATGATGATGATGACAATGCGGGATGTGAACAATCTTCAGGTTGGCTTCTGGCTCTGCTGGCTGCCTGTGCTCCTGGCTGCTGGTGTTTTTGGAAGGCACGTAAAGCCGTCGGTCCCGGCTGCCATTCTACCATCTATGGCATACTGATTAGGCCGGTGATACACATCTACCAGTTATTGTTAACCCACTACCAGGGCTCGTCCAGTCAGCAGGGTGAGGGTCAGACTAAACAGACGGGTTGGCACAGGGTGTCATAACAAGATTTTTCTTCTCATAGACTAACTGCCTACTTTTGATTTAATCGCCTTGTATGAACTTCTCAGGCTTTAGATTGCATTGTTGGCATTGTGTTTGAAATCAATAATTTATATTTCAAATATTATTTTTATTATTCTTAAATTCTTGATCTCTTTGCTGTAGGTGAGTACCGGTGCTTCGCGAATCCATATCCAATATTTTTATCAAAACTACCAATTTAGCCTATTCCCTTGTAACACTTTATTCTTCATTAATTTCATCATATGACGTACGATCTTGTACAATTAAACCTGTTTGCAGTTGCAGAAATAAACCCACTGCAACGACAAATAGGGTCAACCATCACATCCATCATTCGCATTAATTGCAGCTCTAATTAGGAATCGCATTTGCACGAAAAACGTCTAGGGACGTAAGCAATTGCAAATCCATAGAGTTGCGTAAACCTTGTTTTTACCAGTGAGTTAATCGTGCAGATAGCAGATCAACAGTTTAGAAAGAATGGTCTCAACAGCACAGAGTGAGTGAACCTGATATCCAGTGACATGCACACGACATTCTACATGAATAGTGCTTCGTTTTTCAAACGAAGTATAGAAGTAGAATACTTTGAGTTTTCTCGGCGGAAACTACCAGTATTTACACGACGCCATTAGCTATTGCCAACTGCCTTTGTAGGACTACCACTAAGTTCACTGGTCAGTTTTCACGTTACTGAAGGAAATTACAGGGTGCACTTGCCTAAAAACCGCAGCATTGCTTAATGCAATCGAAAGTTGCATTTCATATCTATGACTTGCTAGAAATTTACAAATGCTATACCACAAAATAAGAAATCTCTTGACTAGAAAGACTAGGTGGGTGACCCATCGCCCGCGATCTCCGCCCAGAATAGTGAGTAGGATGACTCAAGCTCAATTCCGGGTGGGGAAATTAGCATGCAGATGTAGACGTGGCAGTGGCGGCAATCATGCAGCAATGTTGGATTGTGACAGGGCAGTGATTTTCTCCTGTTTTTGCGCGCGCATTACGCACTTCGCTGTCGGTAAATCGTCGACGTCATGGCGCAAGCGCAGTGCGTACACATGCATGCCTACTAAATAGGTCTAAAAAGTGTTAAAACGTGTGTGTTAAGTGTTAAAGGTTTAATGCATTTAATTATGCGTGTAACCAACTAGCACGACGAACATGTTAGAGATAAGTGATAATCGTCACAGATTGGTACTGTAGCGACCACGTACTACATACTTTACACAGTTTACCCGAAAAATCAGAACTAATTGCATCAAGAAATATCGCCTGCAAATGCGAAAATTACCAAAAAGTCCTACACCGCGATAGCGAAATTTCAAGAGCAATTCGCAAGTTAAGAATTCCCCGACTACAGCTATCGGGGGGGGGGGGGGGGGGATAGGCGCTGCGAAAATAAACCACAATTCAGGGGCCACAAAATGAATGGTCGAACAAATGGCAGAAACTAAAATAATATTGGTGGACGCTAAACGTCAGATCGTGTAGAAACAGTAACGGGCCGAGACTATTAATTTAATGATAGGTTCACCTCACTACTGCCTACCGACACCAGCCAACGTAATAACAACTTTAGTTAAATGGGATAAAGCTCATAAATCGACAGAGATGAAAGCAGCAAAAAATATCCACATTTGGGCAACGGCATTCGATGCGTATTAGCAAAAATGTCAATGATTTGAACGATTAATGTAACTGTTGTCTATATCAGAGTTCCAATATAATAGTCGTTGTTGGATATGAGGTTAATGAATTCGAAATTTTTCCATCAGTTTTATTTAGTCTAAATGCAGTTACTCATTGCAATGTATCATGTAAGAATTATAATCTGAAAGATGATCATTATATGGATAGCAAATCCGTATGTTTTTGATGCGTCAAGGGGGCTATGGTGCTCATTGTGATATGCCTATTCCCAGAAGGACCAAAGTGGGCTGGTGATGGGTCATATAGGTAGAGGTGCTGACTGTTTTATACATTAAGATTTAGTAGTAATTCGTGTAATACTTCCCGTAAGACATTAACACAGGCTTTACATTAGTAATAAGCTTTGTAATTGGGACCATTTCGCCCTAACGACATTCAAGCTCACAGTATTGAACTTTTAACAACATGCCTTACAAATCTTAATTGCACCGTGATGGGTTGAATGACATCGAAAAATTTCTTTTGAACGCTTTTGACCTTAATTTGTGTGTTCAAATCAATAGCCATTCGTCTCTTTTAATGTATTGCTGAACATTGTATTGAAATTGGACAAAAGAATTTACTAACACCTTTGTAGTTAAGTTTGTAACGAAACAATTCGATATTGCATCGGTCCATTAGGCTGATGTCTTGAACTTTGCACTGTTGCGCAACTAGCGGGGAGGGGGAGCAACTCGTAGATATCCTCGAGATTCCATCGTAAAGGTTGAAAAAACATTAAATGGATATATATGACTAGAATCTCGGGTGGGTCACCGATATCAGATCTCACAATATCTCTGAAGTTAACTTGCGTAGTCGTGGTGTAATGAACTGTATCCGTTCCTAGTCGCGCGGCTCTCCGTCTATGTCCGCGGCCACGACAAGTGCTCCGCAAAATGAATAACAGCAAACTGCCGGCAACGGTGCGCTTGCGCAATGTTTGTAGAGGAATGTGCTCGGAAACAAGTGCCATTGCTCTGCGGTATATTTTGTTTGGTAATAAATAATTAGGTACTTGCGTGGGAATTTTGTGTCATTACGCTTGGCAGAAAGTCATGTGGCAATCGACGAATATCTAAATAAACTGAGCTCTTGATAAAAATCAATATCATTAAAGACTTTGCTAAAGAATCTTACACTTCACTATCACTATAACTACATAGTATAAAACAAAGTCGCATTCTTCTGTCCGTCCCTATGTATGCATAAATCTTTAAAACTACGCAACGTATTTTGAAGCGGTTTTTTTTAATAGATAGAGTGATTCAAGGGGAAGGTTTATATGTATAACCCACCCCTGCTTTGCACGGGCGAAGGCTGGGCGGGCCACTAGTAGATAATAAAACTGAACATGGTGATAGCGTTATAGTAGCGGTAGAAGATGAAACGCGAAAAACTGTGCTATATTGGATGGCATTCTCACATTTGTCTTGCAAATACAGATTGAATCATCGTAAACAAATACACAATATTTTAATTTATTTATTACCGGATCTTTTAGTCGGTTCGGAATTTATGTCAAACCTATGTCCATTAAAAGCCAGTTAAAAGCATAATATCAGTACGTGTGTGCAATCTGGGCGTAGGGTTAAGGCCGCGCAGCAGGTAGGGCCGTCCCTTTCACCCGCGCATATTCTAGAACACCACAGAACGCTAGCAAACAGCCTTAACTTCATCATCCTAGTTCATAAATGAGCTTTTACTGGCTGCTCCTTCCAAAATTGGTAGACAGGCTTACCTAGCCGGTTTCATGTTAGCAGGTAGCCACGTCTGTTTTTCTTACATTGCCTCGCCTGGAAGCGTGAGACGCCAATGATTCGTGAGCTCCTGAAAACTAGCTCCTGGAAGTTTGTATAATTACGTTATAAGAGATGCTCGTGAAGTTTAGGAGTTGATTAGCTTGACTTTACTGCATCGATGACGATTCAATTGAAACACTTTACTACCATTCAGTTAAAACTAGCTACTGAGTTTTCAATCCATAATTTGTCTCGGAGAATTTGTCACTCACATATCGCGCATCGACATTACTTGTTCTAAGATTTGACATCTTGGCAATGGGATACAACACATTCATTAACAGCTACAACAAAAGTGTACAGTACTTTTAGAATCCTCAAAGCCTTACAAGTTACAAGGAAACATCTGCTCGGTCGTATTTACAAAGTTAACCAAACCAAAACAACAATGAATGCTTTATCTTCATTTACGGACTAAGTAGGTAATCGCTAGGTGGGCACGTACTAGTCGTAAAGATAGACGCAGAGTAACCACCACAAGCTAACCACATACGTTTTCTAGGCTGTAATTACATGTCGCAACTTTTTGAGGTTTAAGCAACTCAATTTGAAACTATGTAGTCTAATCAACAAAATAAATTCTTTGTCTGTCATATTCTTAAAATGCAATATCTTTTTCGGTTTATACAAATCTGTCGATAAATTTTGATGGTTTCTTTTCGTAATAATTAATAAATACAATTTAGGGTTGAATGTGGTGTAACAAAACAAACTTAAAATAATAAAAACAACTCTCCCATTAAAATATTTTTCATCCCCCCATCTCGGAAAGAGTATTTTTGCTCTTCGATATCTGAGTGCAAAAGCCGTTTTTATTCGCTAGAGAACAAAGTATTTTTGCTCTTCGATATCTGAGTGCAAAAGCCGTTTTTATTCACTAGAGAATAAAGTAAAGATTATTCTGTAATACTTACCTGTCATAATGTAGTAATTAATACCTAAACTGAAATAAAAGTGTACCTATCTTGTGATTGTAAACGTTTTTTTTTTGCATTTAGTCATTTCCTCGCTGAGGTGGAATGAAAAGTTACGTGTTGCACTCGAGTGCAAAGATTTTTCACCTCGTGCTCTTTTGATTCCCTCGCTAACGTTCAGGATTCTAATTTTAAATCACTCGCTGCGCTCGTGATTCAATTTTAGAATCCTTCGCTTGCTCGGTCATCAAAATTGAACACGCGGTTAAAAAGCAACTTTGCACTCTTGTATAACAAATAACTATTATTATCCAAGAAACATGTTAGAAGAAGAACATGTTTGTTAGAAGAAAACTAAGTTTATATCATTTTTGTTACCAATATTTGTCACTGTTGTGTCAATTTTGATATCTAACTACGTCGTTAGGCAATGTGGTTTCTGTTAAACTAAAAAGAATTAAGAATTAATTAATTGTTCGGTTTATTTATTACATACAAATTAATGTCTCTAGCTAAACTAAATAATTATGACTAAACTAAATAATTATGACTAATACATATCTTTTTATATGTTTTATATCATATATTCTTTCAATTTCAGTAAAAATAGCACAAGAAGGGATTTTTTGTAGTGCCGAAAGTTGCGGAAGAAGCAGCCAAATGCAGAAGTTCGGTTCCAACTGCTGAAATTCGGTTAAATCTTAGTTTATTATTAGTCTAAGCCTGCGTAAAAATAACTCTTCAAAATAAGGTAAGGTAAACGATTTTAGCATCAGCAACTCAAGATAACCGGCTGGGTGTAGAGTTGAATTAGTAATGAGATAATCTATCTAGCTTACTTACGATAATATAAATTCTTATTTAAGTTTAATTGGAACCAGAATTCGCCTGTTCACCTCTGGCAGGTGGGCCGAGCTAGTATCGCGAGGCATTGTTTGGCCGGTAGTCTACGAGTACAGCAAGTGTTAGTGCAGAGCGAGAAAGCCGGGCGTGCTCTATTATTTCTCACGCTTAGCGCGGCGTGTTGTACTGGCAGCAAAAACAAGTGTATTTGTGAGATTGGCGGGCACTTTTCGTTATAAATATGATGAATTATGATAACCAAATATTTGTAAAGTTTCCTCTGTTCTTATTTGTGTACGTCATTTCCTCTCCGATTACCATCTAAATTCGAAAAGATGAATGCGTTTTCGATCTTAATAGTTAGATATTTTGTAATGCTTACTTTGTAATGGTAAACTAATCATATAACAATTAACTTGGTTGACGCATCAAGTTATTAATAATATAGGTTTTCTTTTTACATTAAAATACGTCCGCTTAGGCAAACATACTGCGAAGCAATATTATGAGAATATACAAAAGTTCATATACACTAAATATTTATGCTGACTTTACACGGCTTGGTATTTGTGCAACGCGTTTATTTGGAAACGGGTATACCGACAGCAAAGGCCGCGCTGCTGCGGATGCAATTGTCATATGTCATGTAAAAAGAAAAAGACCTTTAGCCGTCTAAGTACTGCCCATATGCAGAACTCAAATACCTACTACAGCACAAACCAGACAAGAAAGAATATTAACGGGTACACATCCAGCGATATCACGAGCATACGTGTGATGATTTAATTGACAATTAGAGTAGAATACATCACACGATTCATTATTTTCTTCTTTTCGGTTCATAAAGACGTATTCGAGCCGCTCCTAGTTCAATTTAAAGGAAGGAAACTAACATTATTGTTCCCTTCCTCTTTCAATTGGGCTTTCTGCACGGTTAGTTTCTTTAGGCACCACATACCACAACCCTCAGTTTGAAAATGATTGGTGACACTATTTCAAACCCATCACAGTATGATCCGTTAAAAACACATATCACGTTGGAAGCTTTGTGTACGTCTTTTTAGAACGCCGACGATTTTAAAATTGTGGCAAGTTATTCACGTGACTGCGGATTGTGGAATGACGCGTGCGCCCTACAAGGAGAATGATAAAATACAGGCCAATTGGCCGCAGCCGCAGCACACGGCCACCAACAAAAAACGCGACAAAAGCGCGACTTTCACCATCGGCTGTCGATAGATGAGAAAGTGAGTCTCTATGTCCACATCGACAGGTCGGCGCAATGCGGTGATCATCTGTCGAAAGATTAAATCTGCAATGTACAATTACAATCTGGGACCTGGACAACCAAGAAGCTTGTATCATCCAACAAACGCCATTAAAAAAAGGAAAAATAAGTTACTGAGAATTAGCCGTGTGCCACAGTGGAGGACACATTTGGACCCTGCGAGTGTCGGGCGATCAAGATACATAAATTCTAGTCCCAAGTAGACTTAATTCTCACCAACAAGGTGGCAGAGGTACTCATTCATGATGTCAACAGTGTTGTGATGTTTCTTTTCCTCATTGTATATTGTGTAACAAACTTCGAATAAATACTTTTCTTTCTTTTTGCTCAGCTCTGATCTCGTGGGTCTCAGAATAATTTAGTTAGAGGCCGAGGCAATGACGACTATTGATTGTATTCTTCGACTAAAAGTTAAGCTTCGCACTGTAGCTTAATATTATTAGATGGTGTTCATAGTATTTAATGAGCCAAACAAAGTCAACTGAATACTGTGAGTATAAATATTCATTCCAACAGTCGAATAACAAATGGAAACAAACAAGAGTTGCGCAAGCGCACCCCCGTAGCCATGCCGGTGTGCTTGCATAACGTGCAGTCCACATTTCCGGAACTATTAATTAGTATTTATTAATTTATTAGCAACATTATGTCATGCAGCTAGTCTGTTACCCTCTGCTTCCGAGTCTTGTGCTGTTAGTGTGTCTATTATTACTAGTTCAAAGTGACCTCGTCCAGGGGTTGCAATGCAACTAGTTGCAAGTGCAGCGTCTGGAATGCCAGTCTCCCGTTCAAGTGTTCAGGGCCCGGGCGTCATTTGTGTCGCTACGGTATGGACAATTTATAGACATATAGTGGTTTTTGAAGTTTTGTAATTTCTTAGTTGATAGTGAGCTAGTGGCGAGTTAAAATTTACCCAATTTGGTGGCATTTGATAGGATAGGCAAACAATAAAATTGTTTAGTTTAGTGCCATTACTAGCTCGTATTACATTACCTAGCTAAACTTTCCAGATTATAATTGGTATTATGGCCCGTGTATTTGTTAGAAACAGTTTGACATACTTACCAAACAATGTACCGAACCAAGTAAGATCGAATGTTTACCAAGCTAAATGCTACGAGTCAATATCGCCATAGTTAATCTGTTACCTAACAGAAATGGCGGCTCTTCCGACCGGAACCAATTATTATTTAACACTTTGTTATCAATTAAAACATCTATAGCACGATCTAAGTCTTTCTTGACGTTTCAATAGCTTACGACAGTGTCTTCCCGAGGATACGCATAACCAGCGTTGCGCAAGACCAATGTTATACTATGGTTTGTTTAGTAGATTATGCTATTGTAATTTCTAGGAGACTTAAAAAAGTTGTGCACTTAGCACTTGCAATGGCACTAGCCCTGCTGTCTCTGATTCGATTATTGAGTATTGGGTTTAATTTACAATTGAAAGGTCAGCTTGTATTAAAACGAACTTGTAAACTCTGATTTATTTATTTATTTAATACTTTATGCAAAAGTTTACAATGGCGGACTTAATGCCTAGAGGCATTCTCTCCCAGTCAACCTTTGAATGGTGCAGAGAGGGGCTTGGCAGATGCATTGGAAAATTGCGAAAGTATTGTATAGATTTAAATTAACATAATGACATAAACTAACTTAAGAATAAATATCATACATATATAAACATACGTATACTTATATACATATATAAGAATATTGATCAAGATACAATATACTTATATCAAATATACATAAATATATTAAATATATATTCCACTATACTAAGTAACCTGAGACATATTGAGCTTATTGAGAAAGTACTTTCGTAGCTTAACTTTAAACGTCTGAAGATAGTCAGCCATCCTGATTTCGAGGGGAAGCGCGTTCCATAAAAGGACAGACTGCACGAAAAAAGTCGAGTGTACAAAATCGGAGCGGTGAGTGGGACATTCGAGAAGACGATTATTTGAGGACCGAAGGTGTTTATCGTGACATGAGGACAAGAAATCAAAATGTGAAGTTAGGTAAGAAGGAGGGTGAGGAGAAAAAAGAAGTGAGAATAACATTGTTAAAGCACGCATTTCTCTGCGTTGCCTAATGGGTAACCATTTCAAAAGGGTCCGATGTTCGGAAATATGGTCAAATTTCCGGAGGTTGAAAACGAATCGAATGCAATTGTTGAGAAGACGGTCAAGTTTATTGAGTAGATCGGCATTCAGGTCGAAGTAGCATACATCACCATAGTCGAGTATCGGTAGGATTAGGGTTTGCACAAGCATTGCTTTAATGTTCGATGGCAGAAAGTTTTTCAGACGGTACAGCAACCGCAGCGATCCCGTGACTTTTTGACTAACCCGAGCGACTTGGTTCCTCCAGCTGAGTGTCCTATCGAGAACTAGACCCAAGTCAGTGACCGTACTGCTAAAAGGAATATGTTTGCCATTGTAAGTTAAGGGTGGTAGCTTGTCGGTGTCAACTTTGCTGATGGCTCGGTGACTCCCTAAGATTATGGCTTGGCATTTATCTAAGTTAACATGGACGCCAAACATATCGGCCCAATTTTTGATGGCACTCAAGTCGCGGTTAAGGTTGTTAACAGCTTCAGCCATGTGGTCAAACCCCGCATGCGAATATAGCTGCAAGTCATCGGCATACAGATGATACGAACACTGAAGATATTTGACAATAGTATTAATGAAGATAGAAAATAATAAAGGAGATAAGATACCACCTTGTGGGACGCCTGCATCCAAGTTACACCAGGATGAGGAAGTATCATCGGTGAAAACCGACTGCTGGCGATCCCGAAGATAACAGGAGAACCATTCCAGAGCCTCAGGAGAGACCATTAGATAAGAAAGGATGGACAGAAGGATATCGTGACTGACGGTATTGAATGCATTAGAAAAATCTACCAAGACTAGAATGGTCAGTTTGGTATCCTCCATAGCGGTTCTAATATCGCCGGTCACTTTAAGGAGAGCGGTTACAGTGCTGTGGCCGGGTCTAAAGCCGGATTGAAAAGGACTCAGAAGATTATTCTGGTGGATAAAATTGGAAAATTGTTTATGAACGCAGGCTTCAAGCACCTTGGACATAAAAGGGAGGATAGAAATGGGACGGAAATGATTAGGAAGTGACGGGTTTGATATTTTGGACAGAGGCCGAACATAGGCTTTACGCCACAGGGTAGGAAACGAACCAGAAGTAAGTGAGAAGTTGATTATGTGGGATATAGCCGGTAGGAGTTGATCAAGAATAGTTACAACCATTCTGCGACTAACTTTATCAAATCCCACCGCCTTAGACTTAATTGATAGGATTATCTTTTTGATTTCCCCTGCGTCTACTGGAGAAAAGTAGAATGAATTTATATCAGGACGCGCAAGACCCGCTATGTAAGAAATTGTGTTAAGTTTAGTTAAATGATCCAGACAATATGAAGTGGAGAAATGTTTGTTGAGGTCATTTATACAAATTGAATTTGGAAGGTCTAGCATGCGCTGCCTGCCAATACCTAGCGTTCGAAGGAACTTCCAGATATCGGCAGACGAGGAAGATGAAATATTATTAAGGATATGGTGGCGTTTAGCATTGCGTATCATCTGGTTGCAACGATTTCTTGCAGCCTTAAAAAGGTCCCAATTTGCATCACAGCGATCTCTTTTGAAATTGCGGAAAGCACGGTCTCTGCGTCTCCTAGCCATTTGACAACCCTTTGTCATCCATGGAGCCGGGAGGCGTTTTATCTTCACTTTTTTAACTGGGGCATTTACATCGTAAAGCTCCGTCAGTATTTGAGTAAATAATTGCACCTTGTCGTCGATTGTAGCAGCACTCAGAACAGGGTTCCAGTCAACAAGGCGAGCATCGTTGTTTAGTTTTTCAATGTCCATACGGGCAAAGCAACGCCTATGCAGAACCCTGGGCTTTGGTTTAGGAGGCTTGAGGAGGTAAGAAACAAAGATAAGGTCGTGATGAGAGAACCCAGGTGCAGCCAGTTGCCCATGAGCATGAACAAGAGGAGGATTTGAGGATAGGATCAAGTCAAGCCACGTATCATCTCCTACATTATTGTGGTGAGTTGCTTGTGACGGCAGGATATGGAAGTTGGCCGACTCAATGAGATGAAGGAGTTTGCGGGAACGAGAAGAGGTGGGAACAAGGAGATTGGTATTGAAATCGCCCATGATAATGTGATGAGCATACTCAGACCCCACAGATTCTAAAACCGATTCGAATTCGGTGGAATATTCGGTAGAAGGTGGGCTGTACACGACCCCAAGAAGAATCTTAACACTATTGACGCAAACCTCAAGAAAAAGATGCTCCGCAGAAGCTGAATATTGCGCAGAAGAAGAAAATATTATCTTGAAGGGGAAATCACTGCGGAGATATATTGCAACACCACCCCCTCCCTTTCCGATTCGGTCGTTACGAATAAGAACGAAACCTGGAAGGGAGTAGGAAGTAGATGGGAGGTGAGGTTTGAGCCACGTCTCAGAAATCAGAATGGCATGCACATTGGTGTACGCGAACGCTTCATATAAGTCACTAAAGTGGCTAGGGACGCTTTGTGCATTGATGTGACATACATTAAGCAGCCGACTGTTGCTATTATTAAACTTGCCACGTAAGCAGTCACCTAGTGTCTCTATGGTGGAGCAATAACTATCTTCACTAGCCGAAGAGACAGATTCACAAGCAGAAAGAAATGAATCGCTATCGGAAGAAGTCATAAACTAAATAATATAATATACAAAGAATATTAATAAATATTAATATTAATAAAATATAATAATCTTAATATATATTTTTATGTCCTATATCAGGGTGTACAGCAAGCCAGCAATAAAATTTTGCAGCTCTGCACCACCCGCCAGCAAACTCAGAATTAACTGCAATATGCACATACATACAGAAAACACATCAGGCAACATTGCGCCAAACGAACAGTTTGTCCGTCAAACTTGAATGACATGTAGATTGACAATGTCAATTTGACATCAACTGACGCATAAGATATGTGAATGAAACATAATTGGAAGAGAATTGATCGCTTAAATTGAGCTTGGAGATGTGTTGAGATGTTCAAATCCATTACACAACTTAAAAGGAATCAATTGTCAAATGCCATTAGATATACGGCAAACTCCGTGAAGCCATTTATTTCCTCAACATTATAAAATATACATTTTATATGTGTAGCCATAAAACGTCTTAAATGAACAAACGTCAAGATATTCGTACGTTATATCACCGTGTTAATGTTATAATTATACCAAAGGCGTTGTCAATTACTCAATATTATCTAATAAAAGCGGCGAAAGTAGTTCTGAATGAACTCCTAGACCAATTTAACAGCCATTCCCAGTCGATTATGTTAAATATTTACAAAAATACGACGCTATTACGTGTAACATTATGGATATCCGGCTTTTAATGCTCTATGCTTTCCATAGACTATAATTTATTTTCCTTTTCTTTTTCTTCATAAAGCATAATTAGCATTGATGCACTGATCAGGTTACGCAGTGAATGGCAGATGCGACAGATAAGAAATGTAACACGAAACTTTACAAGACAATTAAATAATATGCTCGACAGTTGTTTCATAATTGTACACCAACGCATTGTTTTGCTTGTATTCAATAACTATACAAACTATTTTATATCCACGACGAGTGATTCTGAGCATTTTATAGTTTCAACAATCGAGCGGTAACCCGAGAAAAATACTTTCATCCCTCTAATGAATGTGGCAGACTCCACTCCACTCATCTACAGGTACAAAAATGTATAGAGATGCAATGATGTTATCCTTTGGGATTATCGTTTTCGATGATGTAAAAATATCTCAATACAAATAAACCAATTTGAAAGTGATTAAACAAACATTTATTCAACCATATCTGTTTAACAGGATGTACTTTGTGTTTTTCGTCACAGTTTGTAGACCTACTTAAACATCTTCTTTTGTATAATATGTACTATGCAGTACATACAATCTAGTGAAAAAAATTAAATTGAGACCTAGATCCACGCGAGTGAAGCCGCAGGTTACGGTAATTACGTTAATTGATTTTTAATTAAACTAAATTGCTTATTATTTTTAATGAAAAACCTCATCTCACGTCTGCCCAAAAAACTGGTGAGCTGGTCCCGCAATTATAGGAAAAGAAGACAGTTAGCCTATACCGTGTCGCATAGTATGTATTATTATATCACAAGGTTTATCTTGGTTAGATCGTAAATCAGCCTTAGAATGAGACTGCAATGAAGTAAACCAAGTGAACGCAAAAATGTGGAGTTCCATATTTGACCAATACTCATGTCCAATACAATGTATTCTCAGAGCATGGCGGCGCATTCTCGAACGCATCTCGATTGTCAAACTGTTGTGTAACAGTCCGCGGCGACCTTCCGCGCGCAGGTGCGATGGCGCAATAGTTCCTGCGTCGATAATAATAATAATACAGAAGCTCCTCGCCGAACCACACACTAATAACCAAACACTACAATATGATATCATACGTCAGATACGATAGATTATAGCATGTCTTCCCTATAACCTTTATCCTAAAGGTTTGTTTTTTAAACCAACTCAGTAGCGCAACATTTCGAGCCATAATTTCCAACGCGATAGTATGCTATAAAGAGATGTTTTGATACATGGTATCGACATCCTATCCCATTCTGTAGATGTCGTAAGAGGTGAGGTTAGGAACCAGCTGTGTTCCATCTGCCAGCCGCTCTGCCCAGCTTGGCGCAGTGGGCTATTTTCCCTTCACCAACACGGGCTCAATTGTGCCAATAATAGTCAATTAGCCAAATATCCTGCGTCAAGTGCATGTAATTACTATATTTAGGTTCAATTATTTTAACTATCTCGTTTTAGCTCTGAGTGCATTTGGTTGGTGCAATAGTTTTGAACCTATCCAATTAATTTAATTGGTAATGGCTTACAAAATAGCGAGCTTAAACTTAAGGTTGTTTACCCGATTAGTATGTAACAAGACAAAATATTATTAATTTAATTAATTAATTAATTATTTTTTTTCTTTCTGTTTCCTGTCGGATGTTCCGAACGAAAATACTTAAGTTCCGTGTCACGTTGTCCGCGAAATTGCCTATCGATCTCTATAGTCGCCTTTTACAACACCCTCAGAATGAAAAGGGTTTTAGGTTCCATGCGAGGTGGTATGTACGGTGGGGGCCGCGGCAGTATCTCTGATTGATGGTTATCGTGGATCTGCGGCTTGTGGTTATGCTGATATTTCCGGTACGCCGTTAGAGACGCGGTCAATGAACAATTCCTTTAACTTACTTCTATCTTATGAATAATATACCTACATAATTATTTACAATGATGACGTGAGTAATTTTGCGTTTGTATCCACGTCAATTTCATGGGAAAGTATGTGAAAAACGCAAGTGTACGAGACAAGGCCACTTGTCTGTTATCTCTGAAAATCGCGGCCGCTAACCTACTCGAGCTTTTAACAATAGACCGACGATTCTGTGTGCTTTCAGATGTTTGTAGCAAACAAAAGATAATTACGAGCACTATTTTTATTCATAAAGCGAGACAAATCTTAGATTCATATTGTTCATTGTCGAAAAGCTAAATCATATTTTTATTTTTAGGTAGACCAACCGTTACACGTGAAGAAACTTAATGTTTCCACAAAGGAAGTTTAAATTAAAATTAGTGCAATGTCAAATCAAAAGTAAATTGTCGGAATACTGTCTCAAAACTAGCTAGTACCGTATAAAACAAAGCCTTGATACTAAAATACGCACATACTTGTTTAATAACATTAATCAGCTATTTAGTGGACAAAGGAACAGGTTTCTTCTCTCAGTATTACACAAGGAGTTCTAATGAATGAATAGCAGCCAAACCAGTTTCAATGACCTAGCCGTACAAGGGGAGGTCGGAGCCTGAATCATTGCCCACTGCCGACCCATTTCATCCAGCGAATATTGTAAGAGGTACGGAAGGAATAACATTAGCTGAAAACCTAGCCCCAAGAGTAGGAATGCATTATGATTTAAGAAAACTAAGCGCCACTTGACCCACTGCTGAGTCGGACCTCCTCCAATTAAATGGAGGGTAAATAGGCCAATAGGAAATGATAAGGCCGAATGCCTAGCCGCAAGAGAAGGTCAACTCAACAGCATGCCAACCCGTCTGGCCAGCGTGGCACAGTAGGCTGTATTTACCTCAATGTAGTAGGAGTAGGCCTGACGCAGTGTGTCATTTATGGGCTGAGAAATAAACGGAGGAGGCCTGACACAGGCCAGCAGTGGCTCACCCAAGTGCCGACATAACTCTAGCGCTGGTTTCGCAAGCAGGTACTCGTATGTATAGGTGTCATCCTGGCTCTCATTCATTCCATCGTACGTCCACGCAAGTCGCGAGGCTTCGACGGGCTGGAGAGACTCGTGCTCGAGCCTGCAGGACGGCATTAGTAAAGCCTTCGGCGTCGGTATGGTGATTAGTAAATCACCATTCCGACGCCGACAAACGGGTCATATTGTGCGTTGCATGTCGCCGTAATATCGTGTAATGATCCGGTTATGCCGCCATTGCTTGTGATCAAGCAAGCAAGTGTATCAAGGCGAGGAGGTAGCAGCGGCTCTCCCGCGCGCGGCACGCCTATCAAACGACATTTACATTCAATGAACAAAGCGAATAGCAATCTGCCCACTGCACTAATTGTTTTGACTTCATGTATTTGTTGCCGCATATTTTATAGTGCCGCGCAGCTTTGTATCACGTATTCCCAATTCTATTTGGGTAAAGCTCTGGATCGGTGTCCTGTCAGTATTACACACGTAGAAATTGTTGCTTTCATACCCTTGGATGTACAAACCCTAGTACGGAGCAAAAGAGAGTAATAATTTTATTTTAGAGGCACTACGAGGGTGAATCAAAAAATTCTTGGAATCAATATTAAAAAATGCAAAGATTTAAATAATAATATTTTATTTTTCTACATAATCTCCCTCCAATGCAATGCATTTAGAATAACGCGTTTCTAACTTCCTTATTCCTTGTGAAAAAAAATTATTTTCTTGACTCTCGAAAAAGTCCTCTACGGCAGCTATAACCGCGTCATTATCGTGAAATTTTGTTCCACGAATTTCCTCTTTTAATTTTGGAAATAAGTGAAAATCACTTGGGGCTAAGTCCGGAGAATATGGTGTCTGAATGAAAAGGGTTTTAGGTTCCATGCGAGGTGGTATGTACGGTGGGGGCCGCGGCAGTATCTCTGATTGATGGTTATCGTGGATCTGCGGCTTGTGGTTATGCTGATATTTCCGGTACGCCGTTAGAGACGCGGTCAATGAACAATTCCTTTAACTTACTTCTATCTTATGAATAATATACCTACATAATTATTTACAATGATGACGTGAGTAATTTTGCGTTTGTATCCACGTCAATTTCATGGGAAAGTATGTGAAAAACGCAAGTGTACGAGACAAGGCCACTTGTCTGTTATCTCTGAAAATCGCGGCCGCTAACCTACTCGAGCTTTTAACAATAGACCGACGATTCTGTGTGCTTTCAGATGTTTGTAGCAAACAAAAGATAATTACGAGCACTATTTTTATTCATAAAGCGAGACAAATCTTAGATTCATATTGTTCATTGTCGAAAAGCTAAATCATATTTTTATTTTTAGGTAGACCAACCGTTACACGTGAAGAAACTTAATGTTTCCACAAAGGAAGTTTAAATTAAAATTAGTGCAATGTCAAATCAAAAGTAAATTGTCGGAATACTGTCTCAAAACTAGCTAGTACCGTATAAAACAAAGCCTTGATACTAAAATACGCACATACTTGTTTAATAACATTAATCAGCTATTTAGTGGACAAAGGAACAGGTTTCTTCTCTCAGTATTACACAAGGAGTTCTAATGAATGAATAGCAGCCAAACCAGTTTCAATGACCTAGCCGTACAAGGGGAGGTCGGAGCCTGAATCATTGCCCACTGCCGACCCATTTCATCCAGCGAATATTGTAAGAGGTACGGAAGGAATAACATTAGCTGAAAACCTAGCCCCAAGAGTAGGAATGCATTATGATTTAAGAAAACTAAGCGCCACTTGACCCACTGCTGAGTCGGACCTCCTCCAATTAAATGGAGGGTAAATAGGCCAATAGGAAATGATAAGGCCGAATGCCTAGCCGCAAGAGAAGGTCAACTCAACAGCATGCCAACCCGTCTGGCCAGCGTGGCACAGTAGGCTGTATTTACCTCAATGTAGTAGGAGTAGGCCTGACGCAGTGTGTCATTTATGGGCTGAGAAATAAACGGAGGAGGCCTGACACAGGCCAGCAGTGGCTCACCCAAGTGCCGACATAACTCTAGCGCTGGTTTCGCAAGCAGGTACTCGTATGTATAGGTGTCATCCTGGCTCTCATTCATTCCATCGTACGTCCACGCAAGTCGCGAGGCTTCGACGGGCTGGAGAGACTCGTGCTCGAGCCTGCAGGACGGCATTAGTAAAGCCTTCGGCGTCGGTATGGTGATTAGTAAATCACCATTCCGACGCCGACAAACGGGTCATATTGTGCGTTGCATGTCGCCGTAATATCGTGTAATGATCCGGTTATGCCGCCATTGCTTGTGATCAAGCAAGCAAGTGTATCAAGGCGAGGAGGTAGCAGCGGCTCTCCCGCGCGCGGCACGCCTATCAAACGACATTTACATTCAATGAACAAAGCGAATAGCAATCTGCCCACTGCACTAATTGTTTTGACTTCATGTATTTGTTGCCGCATATTTTATAGTGCCGCGCAGCTTTGTATCACGTATTCCCAATTCTATTTGGGTAAAGCTCTGGATCGGTGTCCTGTCAGTATTACACACGTAGAAATTGTTGCTTTCATACCCTTGGATGTACAAACCCTAGTACGGAGCAAAAGAGAGTAATAATTTTATTTTAGAGGCACTACGAGGGTGAATCAAAAAATTCTTGGAATCAATATTAAAAAATGCAAAGATTTAAATAATAATATTTTATTTTTCTACATAATCTCCCTCCAATGCAATGCATTTAGAATAACGCGTTTCTAACTTCCTTATTCCTTGTGAAAAAAAATTATTTTCTTGACTCTCGAAAAAGTCCTCTACGGCAGCTATAACCGCGTCATTATCGTGAAATTTTGTTCCACGAATTTCCTCTTTTAATTTTGGAAATAAGTGAAAATCACTTGGGGCTAAGTCCGGAGAATATGGTGGGTGGTCAAGGAGATTGAAGCCAGCACAGCGGATTGCGTTGAGCGCAACTTCCGATCGATGGGCAGGAGCGTTATCTTGAAGGAACAACACGCCCAACGACAGTTTTCCACGACGTTTTTCTTTAATCGCTTCACGCACTTTCGGGATTAAATTTGCATAATACTTTCGGGATTAATATCCATGTAACAAAATGGGTATATTCTTCACGAAATGATTGATTGTACTCCAATAACATAAAGTGGGCAAAATGGTCCGTGTCACCAACCCATACCATTCCCAGGGTGTCGTAAGAGGCCTAGCAACCAAAGAAGAAAAACTTGATACCAAACCTGTGCCAATCTTCTTGTCAGCGTGGCACAGTCCTAACAATTTCTCTCTATGAATTTGGAGTAGGCCCGACTCTGTTGAGCGATCGACTGCTGCGCAGCATGTCGCGGGTTTGATCCCCGCACGGAAGAAATATTTGTACGACCTACAAGTATTTGTTCCGGGTCTGGGTGTTTTCTATCTATAATATGAATGTAATTACAAAAAAAAATTATTTAAATAGTTTAACATCCATCTCGTTACCATAACACAAGCATTAAGTTGCTTAGCTTGGGACGATATGGCGTTGTGTGAAATGTCCAAGGATTATTATTATTATATGGGTTGAAACTAAAGGTAGGTTTTTGGTTAGCTTAGGCTTAAATGTGTGTTGTCTTTTTGTTATAACCCTTTTTGCCTACTTATATCTAAGTTAAACGCATAGATGTGTTCCTGGGCACAACTCGTTCTATTGTAGGCACGAGGACACCTACGATTAGTGGTAGGCAAGCGCTTTCTTTAGTCAGATTATCATTTCGAAGGAGTTTTGCACTCTGACGTGGTCAAAGCAATCATGTTCATACCAAAGACGTCCATGTTGGAAATACATATACGTATAAACCTTAGCCCTTCAAACATATTAATGAAATGATCTACTAGTTTAAGTCTAAATCCGTAACCAGACCGTATCCGTAAATAGCTTTTTACTAAAGTAAAAACGTATTAACCAAATTTTTACATTGTCACAACGGAATGAAATTCTTCTGTTACTAAGAAGATAATCACTGGTCGGATTTTTCTGGTGATTGTCAGTAATGACCATACGTATGCTCCTAACGATTTATAAGTGGATAGAAACACGTTTAATTTTTCTTGAATTGTTGTATTGACGTTTTAGTGGCACAAAAAAACTAATATTTAGGTACATATTCAAAATTGTAGTTTAATTTATGCGTTCGCATAGGTTAATCGTGCATATTGATCATGTTCTAAGCTAGCTATCATGAATAAATTCTTTTAAATTATAATAATATATAAGTTCTAAATAAAATGTTCACATCAAGTATTTACTGATGCTATGTCTATTATCTACTATGTCTATAATTATTTGGCAGATCCATGAGACATTGTTACAAGTGACTGCGAGTGTGGGATGGGTGCGTAAAGTGATTTGCAAAATGTTCTCGCCGCGGGCCATCATCGCCAGTTGGCGAAAGTGTGTTTGGATGTCAGGATGTCGAATATGTTTGGCCGATATGGGTGTTTTATGCAGAGATAAACACAGATTACTAATAGGCTGTTTTCACTATTTTCTCGTTTTACAATTTAGAATTATTGCTGGTTATGTTTAATAGGGAACCGACATAGGATTTTGATTCTGACACAAGTCTAAGTAAAACTAGATATTCATTGTCTCTTGAGATACAGGTGAACACATTTCATAGATAGCGACAAGGGCGGATCCAAGGGGGGGGTCATGGGGGTCATGACCCCCCCCTGAGCTGCTTCCAGGACTTAGGTGGACCACTAATTGAACATAATGATTTTATTTATATATTTTATCACCATACAGATTTTATGTAAAACAATACCTTATTAAAGAACAAAAGAAACAAGGACTAATTATTACAAATATATCTATAATCTAAGCTAACAAAGATGCTGCCACCACATATTTAATTTTTATTTTCAAGTAATTATAATTGCATGCAGTCGGGATTTCATTATTTATATAAATTGTCGTATATTTATATTAATTTATTAGATATTATTGGTATTTTAATACAAATGTAATCATTATGTTTAATGTTTTTAAGTATTGTCGGTTTTTTATTTATTGTAATCATTTTTTTTATTATAGAATGAATTTGTTGTATTTTTTTTGTAGTCTATTTAATTATATAACTACTACACGTCACACGAACTATTCAAAGCAAAAGCATAGACCCCATACTTAGATTTACGTTAGACATCAAGTGCTTGCAGCTTGGTATCAGTATGCCACTACTGGGATTCAGCAGAATATCAGCGGCAGGCAATGATGTTAGAAGTAAAAAGGTGTAGATACGTTACCTGTACAACATTCGATCTATAAAAATGGCAAGCCAACGCACACATAGTTAACTTAATATGCAATATGCACACTGCATTAGATGAGTCGTGAAAGTAGGATGGTATGATTTAATAATCACGTGCTAAATAGAGACAAATATAATTTGTTGTGATGCGTTGTCACATGCACTAGAAACAATATAGATTACTTAAATCAGACATAACATTTTGCTCTACAAAGATTTATGCCTAAAAATATTTTGTGAAAACTGTCTCGTTAAGTAAACATATATGTTAGAAACAGCTGTTTTGTTTTTTCGCAATTTCAGAGTTGTTCCCATAGTAAAAGTGTTTTATAATCATGAATAACCATACCTTCTGAGATGTATGTTAATTAAAAATTGCCCTGTATTAATCGTTTACTTATTACTCACGTGACACAACTCGAAAAATAAAACAATTTAATTTAAATAACAACTGCATTACAAAAAATAACATCACCTAATAACCTTACCTTTGTACCTACTCCGATATGCAACTCACATGTCTGTTTCTATAAAGTCTATGATGCGTAATGACATCTATCTCTTTTGCACTTGGTAATGAGGATACTTTTATTCCACTCATTGATTTTTACCGCCATATTTTACGAATTACATTTTAAATTTGTAAAAAATATTAATTATATTACGGAAATAGTGATAGTTACGAATGATAAGTGATTCCTTGACTTTTAGAAGTTTTGTTAGAGTTAATTGTGCTATATCTCATATCACACGATGGCATTTTTAAATGTTTTAAAGCACTTTTTACACGCGGATCTTGACGTGCATTTGTTGACGCCAGCGACGCAACACTGAGGTCAGGTTTGCTAATTAGCCTACTTTTAACGTGCCGCTTGCTGATCGCTTATAACCTATCTACACCTTTTTACTTCTAACATCATTGGCGTCAGGTACTGTACTTGACATATGCTGAGCTGGATACCCTTTCGGTGCAGTTTCGAGACACATAGCTAATTCAGAAAATTTATTCTTTTTTGGTTTTATTTTTTTTTTTATTATTTGGTTGTATACATGGACGTATAAAAAAGGCGGACGGAACTCTCGCTAAGATAAAAGTGAGACGCCAAGATGGCGGCCGCTCTTTAAGTGTGAGTTAATTTTGGGGTGGCCAAGTTACACAAAAATTTGCCATTAAAACACGGACAACGTAATAAAAAAAATGTTTTGTTCGAAATTGTAATGTTTTAAGTCAAAGTCAAATAATTTATTTTGTATAAGACACAATGGACACTTACAAATTGTCAACATATTAAAAGAATGCATATATTGTAGTTCGGAACGCGACCACTGCTGAAAAGAACTGGCAAGAAAATCAGAGGGCTCGTCATTCTTTTTTTAATAATTTGCGGTCCTATTTCATTTAATTTAATATCCCAAATGCTGAGTAATTTTTTTATAATAATGTCTTTTGTGTAATAATCTCTTTTTTTATTTATAGTCGGTAGCTAGTTGTTTGCCCAGGGTGTTAGAAAAAGTTCGCGCAAGACGACCAAAAAGCTGCGTTCTCCTACATCATGACAACGCTTCTTCACACACGGCCAACAAAACAAAGTCATTTTAGCTTCCGGAAAATTACAACTCGTCACCCATCCTGCGCATAGCCTCGATCTAGCACCCTGTGATTTCTGTATTTTCCCCAAAATCAAACATTTCATGAGAGGTTTCACTTTTACCAACTCCGAAGAGGCAGTGATAGCGTTCAATCATCACGTAGAAAACATGCATTCAGATCTGTGTTCCTCCTGTTTAGTTAAAAAAACGGTCCAATCGCATGAAAAAATGTTTGAAATGTAGTCTTTCGAAAAGCTATAAACACAATATTATAGTTATAACACTTTTTTAAGTTACGCAAAACTTATAGTGTGACCTACGTATGTATTTTGTCTGTTTCTATTTTGTTTGTTGGAAGCCCTTGTCCTACCACCTCTTCAATTTTGCGGAGTTTTGCGTCATGTCATGTCGAGGGGTGACATACCTCTAGCTGTTATGACAAAATCATTAACCACGGTTACGGAATTTAAATAGGCTGCCTCATTCAGTGCGTGATAGTGGTTCTCTGGGTGTCTTCAAGAGGACAATATGTACGTGGATATGTACAAGTTATTATGTGTGGAGTTTTTCAAGTGTACAATAAAGAATAAATACTTACGTACATTAATAAATAAATATCCTTGGACATTTCACACAACGCCATCTCGTCCCAAGCTAAGCAACTTAATGCTTGTGTTATGGTAACGAGATGGATGATAAACTACTTATATACATTTTTTTTTGTAAATACATACATATTATATATAGAAATGACACCCAGACTCCGAGCCAGTGCCTCTGGTTTAGACAAAGATACTTGCCCGACCCCGGAATCGAACCGTACTTTACTTGTATCTATTGTTATCAAAATTAAATTATAAGTTCTTGACTTGACCACGACTATGTGACCCCCTCCTGGCGCCAAAGCTGGATCCGCCCTTGGATAGCGATGCAGTGTTTGAATGTTATTGTAATCAAAATTGTGATCAACAAATGCACAAGAGATGGCCGACACTTTTGGGAACTACTTTTAGCCCTGGGAGGAGCGGCACTAAAACGGTCCACAAGCATTTATAGCTGCACGTTTTTAGGCGGTTTTTCGTTCAAGCAGTTTCCCGATATTGTAAACAATCTTTGGGCCCTAACAACAATATCCGGTTACGATATTTATTATACTACTAGCGGACCCGACAGACTTCGTCCTGTCTTGACTCATTGACGTTAGGAATAAATACACTACATTGCTGAGACAACATTGAGTGGTTGCAATTTAATATGAACTTTATAAAATAGCAATAAAGCTCAAATTATCTCTACGTTTTGGTTAGAAAACGTTGTATGGGAAAAAGAAAAAGGCTGTTTTTAGGGTTTTCCGACAATTATTAGATTTTTTCTCGCCGTTAAAACTATCCTTGAACTTCAAACAATTTTAAAAAAATAATTGGCCAAATTGGTCCAGGCTTTGTTGAGTTATGCGGTTACCAACACATTTTGCGATTTATTTTTATATTATAAGATTTTGTTCCCTCAAGCTATATCGGCTTTAAGTCTATGCCTTGTATCGAATTTTTAAAGCATTTTATTTTGAATATTTTGTTTACAAATCTGTACACCGTGGCATTCGTGGAGCTACTTCTTAATAATCACAACTAGAGCATTGATTCATTTTGGCGCCCACATGCAGTACGCGAGTAACTCTTTTTGAAGGAACTTCGTATTGTTACAGCTGGGACGCATGCCTGCGGCGTGCGTCGTAGTCCCGCCGCGGTACGCGACGCTGCCTCTTCCGCCGCCGGGCGCCTACGGGCCGCCCCACCTGCCGCACCGGGGGCCCCTCTACTACCCAGTGCATGACACGGTAAGCAGCTATGTATACACTCGCAGAAACACCCTTAGGTGCACCTTATGTACACTTGTTAAGACTTTGTCATTGATTCCATATAAATAAAGATCAACACAATCATGTTGCCATGTTGTAATTGTAGCTAATTCTAGCTATAAGGTAATTTCTTTCTCTTACGGCATACTTTAGTTGGACAACCTACTTTCGTGGAAATAACATGACGAAATATTAAAATAAAAATGATCGTTTTCAGAGGTTCCGTCGGCGGCGGTCCCCTCGCGGGACGGCTTCGCGGCGGCGGAGAGACGGAGGTCGCGACCGGGAACGGGATTCACAGCTGGCTCGCTCCCTGGAGAGGATCCACCGCAAGCGGAGGCAGCAGGGCCGCGCCAGTGACGCAGACCTCACTGACAACGACTTAAAGAACACGTACACGGGACTTGACAGGTCAGACAGAATATATATATATATATAAAGATTTGATAGCGAACGGAATCACAATCGGGGGATTTTTACAGAAGAATGTAAGTACTCTGAAGATCGCTAAAGTGCACAAGGGTTGCTAAGGCAATGATGCGATGCATAAAACCTTTACTGCCTCCATACTTCGATGTAAAAAGAAGCAATTCAACCGACTGCTCCTTTATAAGTTCTATGTCATTATGTTGGAACGCATATACCTACTCTTTTTGTCACGCTCTTTATGTTGACCGTAAAACGGTTATTTTTTTACGCATTGAAACTTGGGTGGATCTTTCCTGCTATCCTAGGTGATATAAGTATAAGTATGACTGCGTCGTTGGTCTAGTGGTCAGATGTGCCGCCTTTGGATCAACGGGTCCCGGGTTCGATTCCGGGGTCGGGCCAGTGTCTTTGTCTAAACCAGAGGCACTGGCTCGGAGTCTGGGTGTCATTTCTATCTATAATATGTATGTATTTACAAAAAAAAAATGTATATAAGTAGTTTATCATCCATCTCGTTACCTAAACACAAGCATTAAGTTGCTTAACTTGGGACGAGATGGCGTTGTGTGAAATGTCCAAGGATATTTATTTATTATTATTATTTATAAGTAGTACCCTATGTTATAATATTGAAAGCGAATAAAGAAAAAGTATTCAGTCACGCCAGCGAGCTAGTTCCCTCCATAAAACTGGAGAAGGCCCGCCTGTGTCATTTATAGCTGAGATATTGATCCGGTTGCAGGGCGTACGCGGAGCAGTTCATAGCAGTGATCGACGGCAGCCGGCCTGCCGCCGAGCCGCACTCCCTGCCCAGCTCCGCCACGGACTCCATGCAAGACCACGCGGACCTCTGACCACCTTCCCCGTATTTACACGGCCCAAACCTACAGACGAGCGAACGTACGATCTACCTGATGAGTAAACTAAGCGGTATCACGCGTAGGCCGCATATCCTACAATGCATAGCGATTCATTCGAAAGTTTAGATGTATACATGGAGATTGGTACTTATACAGCTGAACATATCTAAATAAATATACGGTTCCCATGGGATACATGGCATACTAAAGTACTTGTACTTTTTGTCTATACTTTGGAGTTAAGATCAATTTCTTAGGGCAAGGTTTTTATTTGTCGCGTGTAAATTGTTAATTACTTTCTGTTAATTTTACTCGTTACTGTAAACTAACCTATCAGACCAAACTAAAAAACGTAGCTTTATATGTATATCTGTACATAAATATTACATATAGTTTTAACATAATGCAACGACATAAATTAAAGTATAAACTTCCAAAAGAGACGAAACTGTTTCTTGCACGGGAAATAATATATCATAATAACTACATTCCTAACTGCCTAATTCAAGCAATGTTTATAATATGCTTATGCTTCTTACGGCAGGCTCTTTTCCCTCGGATCAGAAACACAACATTGATTTGCATCGTTGTTTGACACTAAGAACTATTGGCACACATGGATTTTGAATCAATCCACCTAATCATATTTGAAAAAAACTAAGGTAATGAATTTTGAGCCTTTTTGGCTCATAATATAAGTAGGTAGTTACTCTTCCGGATCATTTTGAATAACAACACTAACAAAATTATCGTTTAAACTTGTGTATCGTCAAATCATCTGTGTTATTGTTCTTCTAAGTCTATTGAAAGTGTTTATAGAGATTTCCTTAAGAGTTAACAAGTTCAATAATCTCTGTAAATACTTATTCATAATTAAGTTTATATTAGTAGATGTTATTACATATAATCATATATCTGTAAATATAAAACGATTATTGGTATGTAAATAATAAATGTCAAAATTTGCTCAATTTACGTTTATAAACTCTTTCATTTAATATTTATTTAGGTACAAGTAAACGAGTGTACTTTTATACTTATAAACATACAAGTAATTTTATAGTACGAAGAAGCTTTCAAGAATTCAAAAAACATACATTTGAAAATACAAACCTTGTAAATACAAATTCGTAATAGTTTTCGTATCGGACAAAATTCTTAATCTCAGCCAATTTGGACAAACTACAATTTGTTAGAATAGAAATATAAATAACGTATTCTTGTTCGTATTGTTGTTAGGTACATCTTGTTAAGGTCGCCGGAAGACGATGGATGCGGGCGGCCCAGGACCGGCCTTTGTGGAAATCCTTGGGGGAGGCCTATGTCCAGCAGTGGACGTCTTTTGGCTGAAATGATGATGATGATTATTCTTGTTACCAGTACTTGAAGGTTGTTTTAAGCTACATCAACATTACTTATTCTTTAAGAGACTGTATAAACTTCTAGTTAGTGTATTGTATATAAATCTTAGCATTAATCAAAGTGTATAGTTCTTTTGCCACTGTAAATTATCTGCGATTGGAACCGCTTCAAATGTTATTTATTGGTTAGTAGCGAGAATGATGCTTCGATGTGAGAAAATAAAGTTTATTTTTATTACGACAGGGTTTTATTGCATACAACACTACATTAATGAACGCATTAGGTTAAAGGGGAACGACACACATACCTACATGTAATTCCAGGTTGGCCAAGACTGTCAAACTGGTCGATTTTAAAGATATTAAGGGAGCGGGAATAGTGGTTAGAATTCGTTGTCGCTGAGCGCCGAAGTACGGCCCGGAGCGGCGCTGGTGAGCCGCAGCTCGCTCTCCGAGGAGCTGCCCAGCGAATCTGCCGGTGCGGCGCCTTGCCCTGCTACGCAACCGGTTTCATATTTACCAGACCTTTGTGCTACAGAAAAGCGGACTACTCAAAATTTATTTGCAATTATCTCTAGAAAAATATAAATTTTCCGGAGACTAAAACAATCACAGCACGGGAGGCAAGGCTTTTCAAGAAGTCTATGGAGCTCTGCTGCTCAAACTCAAATACGGTGAAATGTGATACCTTCGACGAGGTCTGCGAAGTCGTCGTCGTCGGCCGAGGCCAGGGTGCGGGTGCCGGGGCGTCGACGGGAGGCACGCCGCCAGCGGGACGTCGACGCCGACTCTACTGCCCCGCCTCCTACGGGGTAAGGACATATTTATCCATAACTAATAGAAGAACTCTTACACTTAATCAAAAACCAATCTTACATTTCTGTTCATGACAGTCGTATAGTATCGGTGTTAAATATGATATCTTCTGAGTCGGACACTCTTGTCAGAGCGGTCGTGGTTGCACTGATGAGGCACATGAAGAGGCATTCCTGGCGATGCGCTTCCAATTCTGACGATTTAAAGCGTTCCGCGTACATTGGACTATGGTGGACTCAGTCGCTTTGGTTATTATGTCAGTCCAGCGGGTTGGTGATCGGCCGCGTGATCTTTTGCCTTCCACTTGGCCCTGAATCACCAGTCTCTCTATCGCGTCCTCCTTTCTGGAGATATGGCCAAAGAACTTCAAAACTCGTAGCAGCACAGTTGACGAGAGGCGGTCTTTGATGTGGAGTTCTTTGAGGATGGATGCATTGCTGCGGAATGCCGTCCACGGGATCTTTAGGAGGCGTCTCCAGCACCACATCTCCAGAGCATCGATTTTACGGCGATCCTGCAATCTCAGACACCAAGTTTCGGCTCCATAGAGAAAGATTGGAAATACAAGGCATTTCATCAATCTGATTTTCGTATTCTTGGTAATTCTCCTGTCTTTCCAAATCTTTCCCAGCCGTTCCACTGCCGACCTGGTAATGGCGCACCGTCGTCTGATCTCGTCGCCACATCCTCCTGTATTTGAGATAGTAGAGCCGAGGTAGTTATAACTCTTTACAACTTCGCAGTTAGCTATGCTGTGTAAGCTTGTTGCACTTAGTTCAGCCCGGTCTACTATCATCATCTTTGTCTTGTCTCTGTTGATAGCAAGTCCAAATTTGAGGCTGGTCGTTTCAAGACGAGTCAGTAGGTTTTCCATATCGTCTCTTGTCTGTGCGAGAAGGGTAGTATCATCAGCGTATCTAAGATTATTTATCACACGTCCCCCAACTGATACACCTTTGTCCCAGTGTTCCAAGACTACGCGCATAATGTACTCTGTGTAGATGTTAAAAAGTAACGGCGATAGGATGCATCCTTGTCGTACCCCGGCTTCAGTCTTGAAGTTGCTCGAAAGGGTATCATCCACTCGTACCGCTGCAGTGCCGTCTTCATACAGCCTCCTCAAAAGAATTATAAGATGGGTCGGTACACCCATTTCTGCAAGTACCTTCCAGAGATGTGTCCATATGACTGTGTCGAATGCTTTGCGGAAGTCTACAAAGCAGATAAACAAGGTCGAATTAAATTCTCTGGCTTTCTCAATAATCTGGCGCAATATGAGAATTTGTTCCCGAGTACCTCTCCCCTTTACAAATCCGGCTTGCTCGGGTGCGATTTGCCTTGAGAGGTAGGCTGACAGTCTCGTGTTAATTATGTGGAGCATCACCTTACTTGCATGTGATATTAGGGCTATGAGACGGTAGTTATTGCATTTTTTCGTGGACCCTTTTTTGTGCAGTGGAATGAAAATAGATTTCGACCAGTCATCGGGCCAAATGCCAGTCTCCCATATTTTACTGCAGATAGTAAACAAGACATCGACTCCAGATTCACCCATCGCTTTGAAAACTTCAATTGGGATTTCATCATGACCGACAGCTTTGTTAAATTTCAGATATTTAATTGCCGCTCGTATTTCATCCCGCATGATGTCGGGCTCACGGTTCCAGTTTTTGTGGTGACAACATGTGATGTTCGGTACTGAATTGCTTGAAAATAGTGATTTGCAGTATTCCCTCCACACATTCACAATGTCTTTTATCTCAGTCACCGTGTTCCCAGAGCAGTCCTCAATAGCCCAAGTCTTGGGTTTAAATTGGCGTGTTATATATCGTACCTTGTCATGGAGATCTTTAGTTTGGTGTTTATTGGAATGTAGTTCCAATTCATCGCATATCTTCCCAAGGTGATCATTGCGGTCACGTCGACAAGCAGCTTGTATGATAGCTGACTTGGCATTTAATATCGCAGTACTAGCGCCACTGGCTTTAAGGTTTCGTCGCTCTTCAACTAAACGCCAGGTATCATCAGTCATCCAGTGCTGTCGTTTTGTTGACACGTGTTTTGGCTGGGATTCCGCAACTGCCTCTACGATATATGTCTTTGCTGAGATCCACAAGAAGTTAGGGTCGTTGTTTCCAGTGTCTGCTCGCCAAGCGGCATGTCTGCTTTCTATCGAGATGGCTAGTGAGTCTGGATCTTTTACCTCCAGTCTTCTAGGCGGTTTTATTTGTCTCGCCCTTTGCAGTTTAAGCCGCATGTTTCCAATGAGCAGTTGGTGATCAGAATGACAATCAGCATTGGGTAGTGTATGCGTGTTGGTTATTGAGCTTCTCCATCTAGATCTTACTAATATGTAGTCTATCTGATTACGATAATTGCCGTCAGGGGAAGTCCAGGTATATTGGCGTCTAGGGTGGTGCTTGAACATCGTGTTCATTATGGCCATGTTGTTGTCAGCAGCGAACTCTATGAGACGCTCACCTCTGGGGTTACGAACACCGTGGCCATAGTTCCCAACAATATTCCGAATGCCTGTATCCATAGTGGTGTTTCCTACCTTGGCGTTAAAGTCACCAATTACGAATAATAGCTCTCTTTTAGGTATCTTAGTTATATAAGATTCAAGTTGACGATAAAAGTCTTCTATTTCCTCGTCCTTAGCAGAACTAGTAGGAGCATACACTTGAATAATGTTAAGTGGGGTTGGTGATGCGCTAAGTTTAATTGAGATAATTCTATCATTAATAGGGTGGCAGCCAAGCACAGAGTTTTTCCATAATTTAGGGATCGCAATAGCCACTCCTGAAAAGCTACTTTTGTCATTGCCTGAGAAATAGATAGTGTGTTTCTCTGCGTCAAAGTGGCCGCTATCTTTCCAATGTGTCTCGCTGATTCCTGTGATAGTTAGCTTGCATCGCTCAAGTTCTTGTTCTAGAATATGAAGCTTTCCATCTTCAAGAAGCCCTCGCACGTTCCATGTGCCTATGCGATGGTCTTTTCTTAAGTTGTAGTTATGTCTTCCAGTAGCATTTTTTCCACCAGATGCCTGGTTGCCTGCATCGTGATGGCCGGTAGCCCATTTCACACCCTTAGTCCCGGATAACTCTGGGCGCCGGTCGCTACGCGGATCGCTAGGCGGTCGTACACTCTCTATATGTTTACTCATCATTGCAACTCTCATGGGATAATAATGTAGTAGGTTCCCGTTACTTTCTACATCGCGGTACTAGAACCTCAGTGGCTAAAGTAATCCAAGAGTGAACCGGTTCAGAGCATATGGTTCATTCGCTTCACTTTGGTACTGATGGTTGCCGCTGCCCTCCATCAGGTTCCAGGTTTTTACGCCCCTGTAGCTTGCCTCCTCCGCTGGTTTGTCCGTACCGACAACTGTTGTCTCCGCCTTCCCCACCGTTGAGGTCTTCACCCGTGACCCTGGGCAAGGGTTCTGCGTTATACCCCACAGTACTGGGTCCCTGCTGAACTTCGCCATCTTTACATTCCGGCCTACTAGAATGCAAGATGCCCACTCCCGCGACGTGGACGCGCCAGACAGGAGTCGCCCAAGTGAAGAGTAGAGAAGGTGACTCTATTCTCCCAGGGGCCGAGTTAATGGACGTGTGTAGCCCCACGCCCAAAGCGTGTGCAGCCCCACGCCAAAAAAATATGATATAAGACCGAGTAAAACCTGTACATTTTCAATTGATTTAGAATGATTTTAGTTAATAATATCAAAGAAGTATAGTCATAGGATCAAAAACTCTAATCTTTCGCTTTGATGTAAAATTTCTCACTTCTTGCTTAAAAAGTATTTTCCAAAATAACTAAACCGGTGTACGTACCATAGACCTGTCTGTCAGAGAAGTCGGAGTCGGACTGTGAGTCGTCCTCATCCCGGATGTCGAGCGAGTCCCGAGCCGCCATGCTGCCAAAGGCACGTCTCGCCTCGGCCGCGGGGACACCTAGCCAATGCTACATCAGTACAAGTAGGGTAACGAGTGACCTACCGTCGTTAAAATTCCGATATCTGTTTCCAAGTATGGCAAATTCTATTTCTAGATTCAAAGACAATTTAATTCAAAATCAAAATTTGATTTGGATTTTGATCAGAACTACAATATCATCGTCAGTTTGGGTAAAGGAAGTCCATAGCAGGACTTAAGAGGTCTCGACGGCGTTTCAGCATTGAGCAGGCCAGCCTACCTACACGTGGCTGCCTGCCCTGTTGAGCCATTAAGCCTAATGGATTGTGTTACAAACAAGGAGTAAGCCCACTTTGGTTCAACAGTAATTATTTCGTGATTCGTTATGAGAGCGAGTAAAGGAAAGTTAGACTAACCGGCCGTTTTGATCCTTAATCGGGTGCGCGGTCTGGTCGCCGGCCGCGGCTTAACCTCGCTCAAATCCTTTCCGTCGTCACTCGACTCTGGCTCATCTGTGAACAGAATCATACGAAGTCCACAATGCTGCATTCGTTCTCCTCTCAATTGTGTAAAATATGTTAGTGGACACTACAAGCAAATGCCCCGGTTGAAACCTGAGTCGCTGAGCTTGCCGAGTACGTCTTCCGCCTCGTACTTGTGGATGAGCTGCATGATGGCAGCTTGTTGCTCCTCATCCGCCTGAAACAACACCTCAATCACCACACCGACATTCAGTACGGACCTCTAAAAGAACAGCAACATTAAAAATGACAGAGATACTGTAGGCAAAGCACGTGACCTCGGCCTGCGCACTCTCCAGCACGCTGAGCTGGTGCTTGAGGGCCTCGAGGCAGCGGTACCTCAGCACGTACTGCCCCCACAGCCGCTCGATCTCACTTTCCAGGCCGACCAACTCGCCCTGGTACGCCGGCCTGCAAACACACACATTACATTTAAACCGGCGAAAGTCTGATGTAATCAGAAATAAGCTAAGCAATGCTGTTAAATTTGCACAGCTTTACATGACCTCGAACCTCAAATACAATCCAAAGGAATCTCTCACGATTCAATTGCTCTGTTCATTTATCTTTAAAGTTCTCTTTAAAGATAAATGAACAGAGCAATTGAATCGTGAGCGTTTCTACGCTTGCCACGAATGTATGTTAGTAACAAATAAAGTCATATGTAATAGTATAAAAAATGTTCGTGTCACGGTGTTTGTTAATTCCTCCGAAATGCCTCGCCCGTTTTTCGTTAAATTTTGTCTGCATATCGGTTAGGTCTGCCGATCGGACCACAATTATTATGCACCACCCTAAATGTTAAGGGGGATCCACACCAAAATTATTGATTTTATATTGTAAACAAATTTATTTGATATTTTTTTTGTGTTACATTCCATAAAACTTAATGGAATACATATTATGACAAACCTAGCCTACGTCTGCGCGGAGATAATCTAACACTAATCTAACAAGCTAATATAAGTCATGATCATGGGGAGGTTTTAAATGATAGAACCTGAAAATTACACATTGCTGAAATTTCAGAAAGTACTGAAATTGTAACTGAAATGAAGTTTTTGAAATAATGATGTTTTTAATATGATAAAGATATTTCTAAAAGATAATAACTTAGATCATTGTTAATTATGAAGATGCTTAAAGGATGTGCCGGTTGGTTAATTTTTTTAAGTGAAATAGTGTAAGAATTTTTCATGAAAATAGTGAATTCGCGAAGAAGGAATGTTTTTACTTTTAAACAAATTATGAATGACAACACGACGTGGAACGGCAATTTCCTAATCCCGCCCTCTTAAGCAACAGCCACGAATTGCGTATCTCACTTGATCTTTTGCACGGTGTGGAGACGTTTCTCGGCGCGCAGCAATTCCGCTCGGCGGCGCTCCAGCTTGGCGTCAAGAGCGGCTTCGCTTGCCGCCACGCCTGCGATCTGCTCCCGGGCAGCTTCCACCCGCGAAGACGCCGCTTCCAGCGCTCGTCGCAGGCCCAACTCCATGGCCGACAGGTCCAGCGGGCGAGACAAAGCCTGCTCGCGGACCTCCTAGCACACGCAGGCAACTTCAAAGCTGACGATCTATTATTGGTTTAAAGGCAGCAATCGCTGCGTATAAGCTGTTCTGCTACCTAAAACGTGGTTGAGGAGAACGATGGCGGACATATCTGTCATACTTGTCATCAATAGCCAATTTTTTTTCTAAATTACAGTACCTACTTCTATTTGCTCGTAACTATGGGTAATTTGTTATGAATTTAAATATGTTGCCATGTGGCCGATTGTTGAGGCATCCAATAATAAAAATTGGAAGAAGCGCTTACAGTTTCTTGTTGGCTCTTCTCTATATAGCAGCCTTCCGAGCCGCTAACATTTTAGAGTTATATTAACAGCTATTTGAAACAAGGACTTTGTAAGCTACACAGGCGCAGTCGGAGCCGCTGATATTGCGGGTTACCTTGTTCTCAGGCTCCTTGGCCAGGAGATCGTAGAGGAATGCGCCCTGAGCGGTGATGTCCGTGGCCAGCGCGCGGGCTTGCTTGATCTCATTTACCTGATAAGCAAAACATCACGCTATTCAAATACAGCAAATTTAAATTGTTACATATTTTCATATGTTTATCGGTCTAGACACAATGTGATTTCTGACTCTTGCAATTGCAAATTGTTCCCATCCTTACGGAGAAGTTAGTTATGCAATCTGAATCCATTACACTAAAGTTACGGTCCTGGTTTTAGTCGATTTTAGTAATGCTTTTAATACCGTCAGTCACGACATCCTTTTAGCTATCCTTTCTCATCTTAATTTCTCTCGTGATGCGCTGGATTGGTTCTCCTCTTACCTTCGGGAGCGTCAGCAGTTGGTATGCACTGAGGATGCCTCGTCATCTTGGTGCAGACTAGATTCTGGTGTCCCACAAGGTGGTATATTATCTCCGCTACTGTTTTCGATTTTTATCAATTTCTTAGTAAGTAACCTTCGATGTGCGTATCATCTTTACGCCGATGACTTGCAATTATACACTCAATCAGGTGTGGATAGTGTGACGGATGCCATCGTCCAAGTAAACCGGGATTTGAATGCTATCAAAGCCTGGTCAGACAAGTTTGGAATAGCAGTCAACCCTGATAAATGCCAAGCCATTATCTTAGGTAGTCATCGAAACATTTCCAAATTAGATAGCGTCATCTTACCACCCGTGATGTATAACGATGTATTAATTCCGTTTACCAGCAGTGTTAAAAACTTGGGCTTACAAATGGATAACACCCTCAGCTGGCATACTCAGGTTGCTGCGGTAAGTAAAAAAGTAATTGGATCACTGCGCTCACTTTACCGTCTGAAAAATTTCCTCCCCGCGAACATCAAATTGCTGCTTGTACAGAGCCTGATTCTTCCTATCATCGACTATGGTGATATGTGTTACTATGACCTGAATGCTGATCTTCTGAACAAGCTCGACCGCCTTCTCAACAATTGCATTCGATTCGTCTTCAACCTTCGTAAATACGATCATGTGTCCAAATATCGTCTGCTTTTGAAATGGCTCCCAATACGGCAGCGACGAGAAATTCGTGCGCTCACAATGCTGTTTTCAATTCTTTCCTCACCCCACTCTCCTTCATATTTGTCCTCCCATTTTGGCTATCTCTGTTCCAACCATCCTAAACATCTGAGATCTTCCCATAACCGTCTCCTCAACTGTCCATCCCACAGGTCGGAATTTGTACATCGTACATTTTTCGTACAATCCATTCTCTTATGGAATGCTATGCCGCCCGAAATACGTCTAGCTGCTAACCGTCTCAGTTTCAAAACCAAACTGCGTAAGCTGTACCTCCAGAGGCTCTCGGTTGAGTTTTCTCAAAAATGACCCCGCCGTTTTCAATTTCTAGGTTATGTTGTATGTATGTATGTATGTATTAGTATAGTTATATATATTTATAAGTATTTATACACGTATGTATTAGTGTATTATAAGTATTGTTATGTAAATATGTGTGTACTATTTTAGGTTATTAAAAAAAAATTTAAAACTGTCTGAATTCTTTCTATCTTTCTTTCTCTTGTTCTTTTCGCTAAGTTGTGTGCATCTACCGTCTACTACCTCTCTGCATCACCCAAAGGTTGGCTGGTAGATAATGCCTAATGGCATTAAGTCCGCCTATGTATCGTTACATGAAGCATATAAATAAATAAATAAATAAATCCACTATCTAGCTTAGAATTAGTAACGTTCACATACTATAAAAAATACAACTGAAACATTAGCTGTCTGGCCGGTACATCCTCGGAGGCACATCGTGCAAGTCATCCGGGATGGAGATGATACATTTTTCATAAGCTTTAGGTATTTTTGAACAGAAATCCAAGGCTCAAGCAACTCACTCGGGTCGAGACATCATAGCTCATGGACGTGGTTTCGTGTTGTAGGTCATCCGTGGCCGGAGACTCGAGAGCTGTCCGCAGCAGGCTGGCAACTTTCATTAGTTCTCTCACCGCCCAACCGTCTGCGCCGTACAGTTTCTTGCCGTTCAGCTTCAGATTAGCTCGAGAATGCTACAGTATATGATATATTAGTAGAAATATAACGTTATTAGACTATCTATAGTAACATAATATTGATAGATAACGTTAAAATAGTGACAGTTTAAAAATATCTAAAAAACTGGAAATCCCCTGCCATTGAAAAAGTATATAGTATCATTATGAAGTATCTTATTGACACTCATGAAATCTTATTGACACTCATGAAGTCTTAGTTACTACCGCTAGAGGAGTCGTTTATTTATAGCAGTGATTATCAAACTTATTTCTTTTACCGCCCCCTTTGAAAATCAATTATTTTTCAGCGCCCCCCATTTTTATACACCCCTAAAACTTACAAACCACAATTTAAATATTTCAATTAATTTAGATAAATTAATCGGTTCTGATTCTGATGTTTAAACTTACATTCTAAATTAGAAAAAAATATTAGTGGGAGCAAATAAAAACCAACTTTAATTATAAAGTTGGGTTTTATTTGCTCCCACTAATATTTTTTTTCATATTAATATATTATTCATATTAATGAATAATATATTTTAATCAAATTAAAAGAAAAAATATAATTATGTAATCAGTTTTCGTTTGTATACTAATCTAATGAGATGGATGAATTTGATGATCTTTAATAAGTTTGTTGATATCAGGTTCGATTTTACTCAAAAAACAGTCATAAGTTGCCGCATTTGGTAACTTGCATCCAGGGTACAAACTGCGGAATTGACTTTTGTAGCCAAAATTGTTGGTAGCCATTTTTGTATTTGATTTTTGTTTCCTCGTTCGTTGTCCGTTCTATAAGTTCTTCTTCCAACTGGGGTGATATTGCTATGTTGACAAGTTGTTGTTGTTGCAGGATACTGATAAATTGCAAAAATTATAGAACTCACATCTGCCGATATTCTTCTTGTGTAAGAGCAGCTTGGCTACGAAAGCAGCGACGACATTTTTTTGTTTTTAATAAGTTCAAGTCATCGCCTTGAAGTTGGAGATTCATATCACTAAGCAATGTATAAAGGTCTGTCAGGTCATGCGATATCATTCTTAGATGTGATGAGGTTTTCGCGCAATTCTGTGTCTTTGTTTTCTAAGAACTCTATGACAGAGTCAAACGGATTGTCAAAAGAGTCAAAAGGAGTCAGACAATTTACTTCTGATAGCCAATGCACTTCTGTGTGAAAGATCAATCTGTTGAAATCTTCATCATTATCAACACAAAGCTGAATAAATAATCTGTCATTTAAAGAGTTGTTTCGGATTTTATTGAGTGCTGTGATGACATGTTGCAATGATTGAAATAGTCGTTCTCTTAAATTTCTAGCAACTAAATGCTGTCGATGTAATTTTGTTTCTTAAGTACGATATGAAGCCTTTGTGACATCCCGTCATAGCTGGAGCACCATCTGTAGCAGCTGATATAACATTCTTCAATAGAATTCCTTTTTCATCACAAATCTTTTCCAGTGTTTTAAATACGGTTTTTCCTTTCGTCTCTGCCTCTAATTGTCTAGCAAAAAAAAGTTCTTGACATATTTTTTCATCTTTAATAAATCTTACGTAAGACAACAACAATGCTTCATTAGTTGGTAAAGTGGACTCATCCAACTGAATTGAAAATGTACTAGTTTTCAGATGATTGCACAATGACTTTTCAATGTTCTCAGCCATTTCATCAATTCGTCTTTGAACAGAACTATTGCTCAAATGAATATTTTGAATTGTATCAAAATATTCATTTGAGTGAGAGAGTTTTGTTTATGGATCACAGTAGTTAAAACATATTTTATCGCCGGCAAAATTAACGTTTCTCCGATGGTGTGTGGTTTAACTGTTTGAGCAATTAACAGAGAGATACAATATCTCTTGATCTAGATACAATAAGCTCGCAGTCCGTCATCTTCTTGCTTAGCATCCATCTATAAAGGTTTCGATACACTTGGCTGAGCATTAAGCTTCTTTTCCAGATCTTGAAACTAGGCTATATGTTTGTCCTTCTTATCCGGATGCATTTTATTCAAATGGTCATGAAGGCTCCATCGCTTCGTTTAAAAATGTTTTTGAACAAAGTAGGCACAAAGGCTGTATTTCCGTTTCTTCTTGTTTTGCTTCCGACGAGGCTTTGTTTTCAAAAATATGTAAACAAAGTGTTGCACTTAAATACTTCTTTAAAGATTTTGAGATTTTTTAAAGGATTTAAACACAGTAATTACCGACAGGAATAAGACAAACACGCACAAACTCTTTTATCTCTTTCGACCCTCAATCGTACTGAGCAAGTATCGATGAACCAGCCAAACTTGCAACAACTTGATTGCGTTATCCTACGTAGATTTCGTGTTAAGTATTTTAAGTTTTTATAACATCATACAGGGTAGAAATATAAACTAATCATTCGTTATTGTGTAGTAGGTGGGGTATTAATTTTAGTGAAATTAAAAATACGATATCAAGTACATGAAATTACACATCGCCCCCCTAACCCATATCAACGCCCCCCATTTTTTCTGGGCCCCTTAACGCCCCCCTCTAGGTTTCGAACGCCCCCAAGGGGGCGTTATCGCCCACTTCGAGAAACAGTGATTTATAGGACAGGTTAAACGAATACCTAAAAATGAAAATACAAATCTGACAAACTCGATAAACATTGCGAAAACCATGAGATATTACAACCGGAGCAAAGAGAGGCGTCTCGTAAGCCATTCTTGAGAATGCACTCAAAAAAACAAACCACAATTGATGATTGACCTTTAGAAAACTTTGTTTTGATTCCGTAGTAAACTCACAAAGAGCGCAATGGCCTGTGTGACGAGCGCCACCCTTCGTTCCGTGGAGTCGCACCCCCCGGCCAGCTCAGCCTCTGGCTCCAACCTGGCTGCCAGCCACCGCATGCACTCCTCCAGCAGCTCCCAGTTAGGGGTTCGGAAGCTTTCCAGCGATATCGGCTTCGGGAATCCTAGGACCCGCATCGCCTCGCTGAAATCTGTCAGTCGTCGGTCACTAATACAAATGGCGAATTTTAAATACTGAACTGACAGGGGAAAGGCATAATTGCCAAATAGATCAAGAAAAATAAAAATCCAGATCATCATCACCATTACAACCGTCGTCCACTGTTGGAAATAGGCCTCCCCAAGGATGGAGCGACCACATCTTTGTAGGTACCATTGTCATCACTGGCAGCACACATTGATCGTACACACACGTATGAAACTCTATTAGTTATTTGGCGTAGAGTAGACCGTAGGTGCTATAGCGCACTATCATTTCGTCAACAGCAGGCGTCCCTAGTCGCCTTTAGATGTCCCCAGTGTACCCTCAATAAAAAAGTTAACTACTGATACCTCTGAATCCACCAAATGTAGGGCGTATCTGCGTTCATTAGACATTTTATGTAACGCTGCGCGACTGACTTTTTTTGTTGTTGTTACTTTTATCTAGATAAGTATAATGTTATGCTGATTAAATAAGTGTTAAAAATAACTTTACTCACTCCTTAGGTCTCGGTATGACATTATTTTTAGAATTCGAACAAATTCATCGGTTTATCAAGTGAACACCCACGCTTATTTGTTGTACCGCCGTTTCTATGGCAACAGCCAAAAGAACTTATTTCATGAGCCATAGCATAGACAAGTGTACAGAGATTAAAAGCACTATGGGGTATTAATTAAACACTACAGATAATTATGAAACTACAATCCGGCCGCTGAAAGAATGCGTTTCTGACACATGCCAATACGTATAACCGTATATTATAGTGTAACCGGCAAAACTGAAACATATTACGTTGCTAGTGCGACGTACCATTTTTTCAGCTTTGCCTTTACATTAAAATATTAGATGCATACCTTGTTATGGATTACTATAAGGATTTATTAAAATAAATTGCCACAATAACTTCTAATCATTTAATCTGTTAACAATATGACTACAAGTATATGTCTTACATCTATTTTTATTACTCAAACATTACCAATCGTAAAATAAAAGATTTATGTTTAATTAAATTGGGCATTCGTGATGTTACTTCAATAACATCGAATTTAAAGTTTGATTGTTTCAACATTCTGTTACAAAGGCGTAACGAAATCCCTACAGTCATCCGAATTGAGGCCTTATAGCCCACAAGTTTCGTTACCTGTGTACTTAATCATATAATTATTGCTCTTTCGTTACCAACCAGTTCCATGTTTCAAGAAAAACATGTTGCTTATTTATTCTTAAGATTTTACGCAAAGTAGTATTTTTGATCCTTTCGATATGGCTATAGGGTTTTTGTTAACGCTATAAGGTTTAGCTTCGACATCTAAATTACAATGAGCCTAGGATTCGCAATCCCTACAGTAACCATACATTTACTTTTTTAATTACATAGCTACTTCGAGAAATTACATATTGCTAATATTATTCGTATAGGCGCCATTGACAACAAAAGCTGCAATTAGAGTACAGTATTATTTTTTTAGTGCCTTTGTGATCCTTGGGGAGGCCTATGTCCAGCAGTTGACGTCTTACGGCTGAAATGATGATGATAAAGTTATTTTATAAATTTTAAGAAATATTTACGACCTTCTCGGTTTTCATTACTCTTAGTAATTTTATGTGTTTCTGGATTTCAACGATCAAAGATATATAAATAAATAATAAACCTTAGTGATATAGAATTACTTAGTTATATTACACTATCATATTCAACTACATCGCTCATTCAACGAATTAAAACAATCAAACTTAAATAACAGGCCACCACATTGGATAATAACGAAAATACTCTCTTAAATAATGTGATACACGCAGGCGTTCACTTAAAACTAAACTTTACTCTTCACGAACCAAATTTCAAGAAAGTATTTGTATTATCCATTATCATGGTGTAAATAACATGTGCCTGTGCGGATGCCCAATTTAATAGAAGAATCATAAGTCGATGGCCGTGGGCGGCTTCCGAAGGGCGCGCTTCTGTGCCTCCTCCCGCTTCATGGCCACGCGCAGACGGGACGCCTTCAAGTGCCTGCAATGAAAGAAAACAAAGGTTACTTGATTAGTGCGCGCTATATTTGTAACCAAACGCGGCGACATAATAAAAGCGGCTACGGGTTGCACGTCAATGCACGGCCCACTACTGCCTCAGGCCTCCTCCAATTACATGAGGGGTCAGCACAGGTACCATGTTGTTCTTCTATTTCGGCTAGGTTATCGGCCTTCGCATTACCTTATGTGGCTCTTACGACACCCTCAGATCAGAATGGGGTGGTGACACTATAAATCTAAATCCGACATCACACGAACTAAATAACTGGTAAATAGTTAATGGACAAATGTACTTCGACGTCAGAAAAGCTTGCCAATATGAATTGTAAGGTATAGTTTTTGATTTGAAACAGATTTAAAACCCACTGATTTGCATCATGTATTGATTATGGCACTGGTCTGGATGGCGCCTTATATACGAACGATGGAGCACCTCTGTCGGATCCTCTCGACCGTCTCTGGGGAGGGTTCCCGCTTGATGGCAGCCGCGTCGTGGATCACGGCGCGCAGCTTCCGCAGGCAGTCCGCCAAGTTGAGCTGCTGCGAGCGCGTCGCGTCCGACCGCACGATGAAGTAGCCCTCCTTCGATAACTTGTTGCTGTACTGTAACACAAATAACTCTGTTACCACTACTACTCAACCCACAGATGACCATGACTAATTGGCCTACTTGCCATGCTGGCCAAAAGGGTTGGCACAGGGTTTCATTATCTGATAGCCCACCGTCCGCCGGTATAGCCTACCGCGAAGGTGTGACGTCCAAGTGCGCGGGACGTCGCACGGGAGAGGGTGCCCGAAGGGGCTGCCGCCAGCGGACCACGGTAGCAACGTACGCGGTACCCGTGGTCCGCGCGTGAGGGCGGGTGTCGGCGCACGGCGGGTTATTTTAGTGGGTGAGGGCCCCACACTACCCCGTAGTCTCCCCGGACGCGGGACGTGCGGTCAGGCATTTTTTCCCGCACACCAAAAAAAAAAAAACAAAAAAAAAAAGGGTTTCATTATCAAGTTTTCACTATCTTGCAGCTAGGTTATTTGCCATTTCATTTCCTTTTGTCGGCTCTAACAACACCCTCGGGATGGAATGGGGTGGTGATATTCCATCCTAAGTCCGACACTACATGAACTAATAACTACCTATTCATAAATACTTTATCAAGATTTCTCTTTTCAAAAAGCGAGAACTGACTGAAGGGCTACAACAAGGGTATTAAAATATTAATACACATTAGCTGAGCATAAATGACTACATATTATACCATGCTGCCCAAAGGGGGATGTTTCAGTTTCCCTTCTCATGAGTGGGTGGTGACTAAATTGAAAACAGGAATTAGTCGGAAGGTATTTGTCCGTATGGTGATGAATTTAGAATACATGGTGTCACCACCCCATTACATCCTGAGGGTGCGGTAAGAGCAGAGGAAATGACAAAGCAGATAACCTAGCCACAAGAGAAGGCTTATTACCCGCCATGTAACTAGAGGAGGCCCGACACAGCAGTGGGTGGCAGTGGGTCATTTACACGCTGAGAAGTAATAGTAGTAGTATTTTACGATACTGAGGTAGTAAAGTTCAATGTTGTAGATATTCTGCAAATGACAATTATAAATATACTTATGAAAATATTTACCATTTCTAACATTTTGTTTTTGATGTCCTCATGTAACCAGTCTGCCTCCTTAATTTTGAATCTAAGATCAACCTTTGTGTGAACCTGAAATAGAACCACAAATATAGTTACAGTTCTGCAAGATTTACACAAGTTAATACTCCAACTAAAGGGTAATTTTTTTTTTTTTTAAATATCCTTGGACATTTCACACAACGCCATCTCATCCCAAGCTAAGCAACTTAATGCTTGTGTTATGGTAACGAGATGGATGATAAACTACTTAAAAACTTTTTTTTTTGTAAATAAATACATATTATAGATAGAAATGACACCCAGACTCCGAGCCAGTGCCTCTGGTTTAGACAAAGACACTTGCCCGACCCGGGAATCGAACCCGGGACCCGTTGATCCAAAGTAGGCACATCTAACCACTAGACCTATGAGGCAGTCAATTGTAATTGTATTTGTAAATGTATTTGAAGAATGTTATTGTACAAACAAAATTTGCATTTGCTCATGTTGAAAATAAAGTAAACCACCAAGTTCAGTATAGAAGCAAAAACTATATTTATAAAAATAGGGTACATTGACATTGACATTAACGAAATACCCCCATATAATCACAGCCTACCCGCCTAATACACAATATACCTTTCCCTCAAACTTCATAAAATACAAAGACCAAAAGAATTTTAAGAATTGTTGGGTACTCCAATAATATCTGGCCACAGCTCTGGTGGAGGAATTTCGATTGGTGGCTCTGGCGAGATCGATCCAGATCTCGTGCCGCTTCTCCTCTCCCTAGGCGAATCACTGATTTGCCTCACTACTCGAGCAACTATCTGATCTGCATGTCGCCGATGTAATGTACCATCTTCTGTCCGCACCATATAAGTGCTCGGTCCCTCTACAACTTCTATTGTTGCTCTAATCCATTTTTCCCCTGGCCCATAATTACGGATTAGGACTGGTTGGTCAACAGAGAATTTCCTAGCAGGCTGTCTTTGACCGGCTCTGTCCAATTGTTGGTCCCGTAAACTTGGGGCATTATCAGGGTGTAACTTTGAAACAGCTGTCCTGTATCTGCGTCCATTAAGCATTTCTGCTGGGGTCTTATTATTGCAACTGTTAGGCACAGTTCGCAATGAGTAAAGTATTCTGGGTAACTTTTCACTCCATGGTGCATTACTATTAGCCATTTTCTTCACTTTATTTTTGAAGGTTTGTATTGCACGTTCAATTTGCCCGTTAGTGGCTGGATGGTATGGTGGTGAATACAAATGCTTAATTCCATTATTCTTCAGAAAATGGTTAAATTCGGTGGAGCTAAAAGCTAATCCGTTATCAGACACAAGAGTATCTGGTAGACCTTGTGATGCAAAAATTTTTCGGCACACAGTTATCACAGTTTCGCTAGACATAGAAGGGACTATTTCAGCCTCGAACCATTTACTATAACTGTCAATCAATACTAGGAAGGTCTTTCCTAGGAAGGGACCTGCGAAATCGATGTGGACCCGACTCCATGTTTCTCTGGAACAATCCACACTTGGGGATCTTTCGGTGGGTTGTTTCTGACCCCTTGACAGAATTCACATTCTGACACTGTCTTCTCAATTTGACCATCCATTCCTGGCCACCACACATACCCTCTTGCATACGCTTTCGTTTGAACAATACCTGCATGAGGTGCATGCAGTAGTGTTAAAACTCTTTCTCGTAAGCAGCTGGGAATAATGACTCTATTACTCCATAATAAACTACCTTTATTGTGTGAAAGAGCCTCCCGTCTCGTCCAATATGGTTGTAGTGTGTTGTCGGATAATTGGTTTGGCCAGCCATGTAGGATATAGAAAAGAACTTTTCGCAATATTGGGTCCTTCTCCGTTTCAGTAGATATTTTTGACGCATCTAAATTCCAGCCATCTGGTTGTTCTTCTAATAACAACACATCCCTTAAAACTGGCGACTTTCCTTCTGAAGTTGCCGGCTCCGTCCACCGGCTAAGCGCGTCTGCATTTCCTAATAATTTACCTGGTCTATACTGAATATCATAATTATAGCAGGCTAATTTTAGTGACCACCGCAACATCCGCGGAGAAATTTGATCCGGGATCGGTTTATTAGGGTTAAATAAGCCCACCAGCGGTTTATGATCAGTCACAATAGAAAACTGGCGGCCGACTAAAAACTCGTGGAATTTCGTCAAGCCGAACATGATTGCAAGTGCCTCTTTATCAATTTGCCCATATCTGCGTTCATGGGGTTGTAATGTTCGTGACGCCATTATGACAGGTTTTTCTACTCCGTCTTCCATTATATGTGTTAAGACGGCTCCGAGTCCATACTCCGATGAGTCGCAGATAAGTAGCAATTTCCTCTCTAAGCTGTATCCCACTAAGGTTAAATCTGAAGACAATAACTCTTTCGCCTTCTCAAATGCTTTTTGTTCGCGCTCTCCCCATATCCATGAACTTTTTGAATCTAATAACCTGTATAGTGGTTCTAATAAGGTAGCTTTACCCGGTATAAACTTTTCGTAGAAGTTGTACAAGCCCAAGAAGGCACGCAACGCCTTTTTATTCGTAGGTGCTGCTTTTTCTTTTATTTCCTTGACTTTGTTTGGTGATGGATGGAGACCTTCTGAATCTATCATGTGTCCTAAAAAGTTTATACAATTTGAGGCAAATACACATTTCTCTAATTTTAACCGTAGTCCCAAGTCACTTAACCTCTGGAGCACAGTCCGGAGTCTATTATTATGCTCTTCTATGGTTCTCCCACTGACAGCAATATCGTCAAGCAGACACGCTATGCCATCGATACCTGCCAGTGTTGATGACATCACCCGCTGAAAAATGCCAGGCGCCGCATTAACTCCGAAAGCCAAACGGTTCATTTTCATTAGACCAAGTGGCGTATTAAGTGTTAGAAGCATCGCTGTGTCCTCATCCACTTTTAACTGCATATAAGCTTCCTTTAAGTCTAACTTACTGAAAATCCGTCCACCGCTGAGCTTTACGAAATTTTCTTTAGCTGCCGGTAGAGGATATTGATCCACATCTATGGATATATTCACCGTTGATCGGTAGTCTCCGCAAATTCGAAGGGATCCGTTATCCCTTTTCACGATTCTTAAGGGTGTTGCCCACTTCGAATATCTCACAGGTGTCAAAATACCTGCATTAATCATTCTTGTTAGTTCCTCTTCAACTTGCTTTTTCAATGGAAATGGTACCGGGCGGGCTTTCAAAAAACGCGGTTTAGCTTCAGGGCGAATATTTAACGAAACAGTAGGTCCCTTGTATTCTCCTATATTTTCATTAAATACTTCAGGAAAATCTTTCAGTAGGCCGTCTATTTGTTCCGTCGACCAGCAAATGCCTAAGACCCTTAGCTCTAGCGGTTCAAACCAGTTCCGCCCTAGTAGACTTGGCCCATTTCCTGAAACTATGACCAATTGACACTGAGCTTCTTTATTTCCCAAAGTTACCCGTACGTTTGCGACCCCTAAAACTTTTAATGCTTCTCGAGAATATGTCACCAATTTCAGATTAGTAGGCCGCAGTGGCGGAGGTATTTCCCATAAGCGGCGATAAGACGATTCCGATATGATTGTTCTTGAAGCCCCTGAATCGACCTCCATCGTCAATTTTGCACCATTAATTATCACTTCAGCCTTAATTGGGGGGGCAAAGCCGTCTGAACAATTATAAAGGCCCAGCATGTCTTCAGTTTTGACCTCTTCAGTGACGAGAAGTTGTTTCTTATTTTTCCGGAAACATGTCGACGCCACATGGCCCGGACGTTTGCAATAGAAGCATTTAACCTTCACCGCGGGGCATCGCTCGTTATCATTGTGTCGCTTCGAGCAACGTCGACATTCTGGGGTTGCAATTTTTCCAACATCCATCGGTTCCACAGTTTCCAATTGAGTTTGCTTCACTTCTGACGCAACTGGGTACATTTCATGCACAATCGCCTGGTGATTTAGACACATTTGAACAGCGGTTTCATATGTCAAATTCTTTGTTCTCAACAATTCACGGCGGAGGCGGTCATCCCGCACACCCAACACCAAGCGGTCTCGCAACTGACGTTTTAAGTCCACAAAGTTGCACTTTGCACCCAGCATCCCTATGGCGGCTACATAATCTTGTACAGTTTCAGTATCTGTTTGTTTTCGTGTATGGAATTTGCCAGCTTGTAGTATTTCATTTACTTCGGGTTCAAAAAACTGATCTAGCACCAACAAAATTTCTTGAAATGGAACATCTGTTGGCCTTTTAGGTACTAACAATGATACTATGAGTGAATATGTGTCTTTCCCACACTGTGATAAAAACACCGAACGGGCCTTTTCTAGGTTATCATTGTTCACTCCCGCAACATCTAATGCACACAACAATCGTTCTTTATATTCATCCCACTTATCAGTCTTTGGATCAAATTGCCCGGGAAACACAATATTTGCTAAATTGCACGCCATTTATGCTGATTTTTAAATATTTTCCACGATCGCCAATAAAGTAAACCACCAAGTTCAGTATAGAAGCAAAAACTATATTTATAAAAATAGGGTACATTGACATTGACATTAACGAAATACCCCCATATAATCACAGCCTACCCGCCTAATACACAATAGAAAACAAGCTATTTTTTCCCAACATCTAGGTTTTAAGAATTTCAAGCTGTAAAGTGTTTTACTGTAAGTTACAGATATTCATTCAGGGTATTGGCTGAGTTGTAGTTTATTAAATTTTGATTATGAGAATTATTCTGTAGGAGATTTCTACTGAAGTTATATAATATGGTTGTTCAGACTAATATGTTACTTCGTAGTTATAATAAAAATTTACTTACTTTAATTGATGCAAAAGAAAATATCTTTGAATCATTTCTTGCCAAGATCATGTACCTTACTTACTTGTTTCAAACTATTGGAAAGTCATAAACAATGATTTACCTTATTAACATTCTGTCCGCCTGGACCCGAACTAGCACTGTATGTTATATCTAATTTCTCAATTGGAATAAACCCTGAGAACTTCTCATTTGGATCAGGTGTCTGAAAAAACAAAGCTTGTATAATTTATTATCCTTAAGTGTTATTATCTCTAATTTCACTCAAATGGTTATTAGCAGAATAAAACATAACATTGACATACATTATGTAGTGAATGTATCATAATCAACTATTTATCCACATTTTGATGAAAGAATTTCTATAATTCTCAAATTATTATTCCTATAAACTATGTTTAAGCAGATAAAAATTAATTCTTAGGAAGTAAATACGTTTTAGTACATTTTGATCCTAATTTCTATTCATCTTATGTCAGGATTCTCATTGTTTGGTAGAAAGGGTGAAAAAATAAATACTATTTACTTACGAAAGTAGGTGTTGTGAGTTTCAGAGAGCTATTTGGGTAGATCGTTTCTAAAGAAATAGCACTTTTGTAACCTATCGGCCTTTTCAGGAGAGTGGTAAACGAAGCACTTTGTACCATCTTATACAGAATATTACATCGCAGTGATGCGAACGCCATTTTTGGTCAATTGACGACAGTAAATACTAAATATATATCCAAATTATCTTCTTTCTATAGCATAATATTCACTCAACCATAATAAATAAAAGTAAAATAACCTTTAAATAGGTTTTCAGGATTTTTGACAATCAACTGCCACTGACCTGACAGTTTTTCTGGTTTCTTCTTCTTCTTTGTGGCTTCCACCATAGTTTTGATAATTTCGCCAACAACAGAGTTTGTTATGATACGTGGGTAGTGAGAAAATTAATCAATTAGGTAATGGAGAACAAAAACAGACCAAGATTTTATAGTCAAGTTGATAAAACCAACAAGACATACAAAGCAGCCGGGAAACATTAAGCTTTATTTTGTATTGGTTTTAATAGGATGAACTTTTAGTCTTTAATAATAAAGGAATAGAGGGGCTTAGAAGGAACGGAATGTTAATAGAACGTCGCTATGCAGAATTTCATAAAAGGAGTGAGTGAGTGTGAGTGTTCCAGTGAACGCGAGGGGCATTGCGAGAGCTTTCTCTTGTATCTTGTTTTTGTTGTTCTTGTTATTCTTGTTGATATTAAGTTTCGGCATTCTCCTGAGATTTTAAGCAGGAGCGACCGTTGTTCCGCAATTTGGCAACATGGTTCTAATAAATAAGTTTCTAAAAACTAACCGAGGAGTTGCAGGAGATGGTAACTGCTATGAGTGGAGCTTTTGCTAGAAAGGGAATGAAGATTAATGTTAAGAAGACGAAAGTGATGGTGTTTGAAAGAGATGAGGCAGTGACAGTCTGCAATATCGTGATTGGAGATGAACAAGTTGAACAGGTGAATGAGTTTGTGTATCTGGGTTCAAAGTTTACAAGAGATGGAAAGTGTGAGAGTGATATCGAAAGAAGAGTGAATGCAGGGAACATGGTGAACGGAGCTTTGCACTCCTTTATGAGCAGTCGGAAGGTGTCTAACAAGGCTCGTTTGGCTGTGCATGAGGGAGTGTTGGTTCCGACACTCATGTATGGAAGTGAAAGTTGTGTATGGCAGAAGAAACATGAAAGCAGAATAAATGCAGTTGAGATGAGAGCGTTAAGAAGTATGATAGGAGTTAAACTGAGTGACAGGATAAGAAATAGTGAGATAAGGAAGCGTTGTGGTCTGAAAGAAGATGTAGTGACAAAAATTGAGAAAGGTATGCTGAGATGGTTTGGCCATGTCGAGAGAATGAATGAAGAACGATTGACGAAAAAAGTATATAAGGCGAGTGTGAATGAAAGTGTTGGAAGGGGAACCTAGGCGGACGTTTCAAGACCAAATCAGGGACGTCTTGAAAAAAGGCCAGGTCAAGAGTACCCTAAACCGAAGAGCATGTATGAAGGGAATAATGAAAGTGGACGAAGCGAAACAAGTATGTATGGATCGTAGCAAGTGGAAAGAAGTGGTCTCTGCCTACCCCTACGGGAAAGAGGCGTGATTATATGTATGTATGTATGTAAAAACTAACCTTACCACCGCCTTCTTTAGTTACGGTGGTATCGTTATTTGTATGTAAGGCCAGAATAAAACCCCGTTTTAAACCGAACCATTTTTTCGGTATAAAACGGTTGGTTTTTTGATGACAAATATACTTATAATATATAATAAATTACTATATTTTTCTTAATTATAACTACATTTTCTTAATTTTACCAAGGTACCTAGACTATCTTCCGATTTATAAATGTTTACAGCTGCACAATAAATAAAAGTCTGTCTCTTTCTTTTGAAATTTACTATCTAAAGATTTCTGGAACGGGTGTTTTTACATCTTAGAACAATGGCTAGTTTTCTGCGACCTACGGAAGTCTAAATTAATATAAGCATACATTTAAAATTTGCTAGTAGGCCTCCCATACGGTGACGTGCAGTCAGGGCCCACGGGGCAGCAAGCACGGGACGGTACACCTCTGCCTGGCCGTCCCCATGCTCGCGACACGGGTCAAAAAAATTAAATTGCTGGAATCCTGATGCTCAGGTCTCACGGGCCTTTGCTTGTGGAATTATGTCCAGCAGTGGGCTTCTTTTGGCTCAATCGACGAAGACAGCGTTTTATTCCTTCTTTCACCTTTAAAGTACTTCTACTACACGATTTTTGGAAGAAAATGTATTTTTGAATTCACTACCTATCCATATTAAATCTACTTCCAGAAAAACACGAGCTTAGAATGCGCGCGCGCAAGTCACGCTCCAGATAATTTAATTAGGATCCCGTTCCGCATCGTGAGGCCCTCTCACGTTTCTAAGAGAGCACCATTCTAATAATTATATATTTTATTAAAATTTTGTCTATTTACAGTAAATTCATTTGCACATGTCTTCAGGTGCATCCATTGTGGTTAGAATACCTACTCACATTTTACAGTAGGTAGGTACTTACTGTTATCTAAATGCTATATCAACACAGTATTAAAAGTCGTTCAAACCATTTACACTGCAATATTTTGACACAATTAATAAATTAGTTTCTTTCGTTCAGAATAATTTAATTATAATAGGTACTTAATTTTTATACCGCTACAATTACTTGAACGAAGGTTATTAACTTGTTTGGAGCTATTCAGCTGCTACAACCAAATTTAAAAAATTGTTCAACCAGCACACTTCATCATCATCATCATTTCAGAGAGGAGAGGAGACGAGAGAAGATATGTTATGAATAACCAATCAGGTTTCGTTATTTCCACATCTCCTCTCCGCTTAGCTTCGGTAGAAATAGAATACCCTCTCTGCTTTGGTGGAAACCGGGCCATACAGCTCTCAACCTCAACGTTAATTTGTGATCGCAGCTGCGCGAAAATCGGTCAAGCGCAAATCATGGCATCCAGGTCAATTTGTCACACTAGGTCTATTCGGACTTCCTCTAATTCGATGGATGGAAATTACTTACAGGAAATTATAATACTATAAGGAAACTCCCATAAATATTATATATTGACATAAATACTAAGTATGTAGTATTTTATAAATATGAAATACCTAATCACAGGACGTGATTAGGTATTTCATATTTATAAAATACTCAATTAAATCATGTGGTAAATTGTTTTACCAATCTCAACAGGAGGAAGACTAGGGAGACAAATCACAAATGCGTTATTAGGGAATGGAGGGCAAAAAAGAGTGCCCGCCAAAACCATGCAGAGCGTTCTGGCTACCCCTTCCACCACTGGGCGGACCACGGGTTTATACTCACCAGATGGATATGCCCTGCTCATACCTACAGGTATCATAAATGTTTTATATCTCATAACGACTGCATGTTATTTTTCACGAAGTTAATAGTTTTCTTTTGTTCATTGACATAATTTGATCAGAAATCTTTTCCTAAATATTGATTTATAGGAGAGAAGGGTTTGGTGCGCGAATGCCGGCTGATGCGCCTCGTAGTATTATTCTATCTGTGGTTCGGTGCGTGCCATCAACAACGCAATATATTATATGTAATTGCATGTGTGTGACATAATACAGAATACCTACTGTAAAGATTTAGAGATTATTTTGTTTATAGGTACCGGTTCTGGAGACGTAAACATGCTTCCAAATCGCAGTTACTCTGTTGTTACTCTCCACTTCTTGCCTCTATTATGATAATCTCAGAGTTTCCGCCACAAGTGACACTCCGATTTGCTACTGCCACCAAATTCCACACGAAACAAAGGTTTCCTGCAAATTTAGATAACAAAACTTCATGATGCTCAGTGTGTTCACGTACCTGCTATCATCATAATCATCATTTCAGCCAAAAGACATCCACTGCTGGACAAAGGCCACCCCTAAGTATATCCACGGAGGCCGGTCCTGGGCCGCCCTCATCCATCGTTTTCCAGCTACCTTAACCAGGTCATCGGTCCACCGTGTGGGAGGCCGTCCTACTAGACACTGGCGAAACATTATGTAAACTGCCAGTTTCCACGAATATCCAATGTCATTGTTGTGGATTTATTGCCTTTGTGTTTAAATATATTTTATTATAATCGCTAATACATTTCATTTATGTACCTATTAACTAATTATTAAGTTCAACGTTAGAAAGTACCGTTTCCCATTTCTTTAATTCATAGGTAGACAGCACGTATTTTAATCTCAAATCTTATTCTAAGTTACATGTTTACGCTTTCATATCGGGCGGACGCGTCATAAACTCGAAAGGAAAGCGCATAATGAAATTAAAATTGTGAACATTACACATTCCGAATTAAATCGTCCACATACCGAAATTGCCAGCACTCTTCACGCTCTTCTTATTTGGCCTACAATAACACCACCGGCTTATCTTGGTCTTCCACGCTGTATTAACTATTTGCAAACTAGTCTTAAGATGGAGCTAGTCCGAGTTCAAATTGTGTTGGTGAAGCAATTACAAAGAAACGATCTCATTTTACAAGTTTACGGGTAACCGTGCTTAGAACGCGGTAATTAGCGGCTGATGAAGATATTCTCAATGTACCGCTAGATTCTTTCGGGATCAGTTTGATATATTATTGCGTCTCGGTTAGGTCTTGCAGAGGCAAATTTAAATGGTAATTAGCCTTTGTATGGAACAACGTTTGAATAAAGTGGTATCATCGCTAAATGGATGTACATCATTTTGTCTATAAAGCCATCAGAGAGAGAAAGTGAATGGTACTGTGAGAATGGTACCAGGAGCACAGTAAGCCTTAGGAGTGCAATGTACGATTACTTCTGTACCACCGTCATCATTGTTACCGTCAGTAACCAGTCAGTGTGATTTATTATGTTATTACACGTAGATATAGAAATAACATAGAACTGATACTTTTCAAATTGAACTCATTATGGCAAGATAAAGTTGGTCTAAAATCTCCGAAATAATGGTCGAGTTGTAAGTTTTAAGAGTCTATCTGTCTGCGATTACGTAGGGACCATAATGTTTAACTATCTGTGAATTAAGTTACTAAAGGATGAATCAATTTTAGGACCCCTGCACTTGTAAAACCGTATCGCGGGGGCAGTTTACAAACATGTTATTCACGAAATGACACACAGACTCAGAGAAAGTGCCTCTGGTTTAGACAAGGACTCTTGCCCGACCCCGGAATCGAACCGGGGACCCGTTGATCCCAAGGCGGCAAATCCAACACGTAGGCCAACGAGGCAGGCAAAAAGTATGTATTAAGAAACAACCCCAATAGTACACGAAAACCTACAGAAACCCTTCTGTCTATGGTCAACGCCATCTATGGTATAGTCAACTCCAGCATAATTTTTAAGGAGAATCCCCTTGCGGGCAATTGAAGTAGTCGTTTGTGGAATGATGATTTATGAAAGATAAAATAAGATTCTTAATATCCTATGGATCAAATCGAATACGTTGATCCCCCACGGGGTATATCATTGGGGCACACGTGTTAATTCATGGTTAAACAAAGCAGCCATGTTTACGTTTCCATAGACAGTGCAGGAGAGCTTTTTTTACAATTGCTTATTTTAATTGACTCGCTATTATTAATGGATTCAGCATACATGCAGTCACGATTGTTGTGAACCTACCCAGCCACACAACGACTTAGCAGAAAATCTGGCGAGTACTCCGTCTGGCGAGTCACAGTACGCTGATTTCTCTTCATTGAATTCGACTAGGTTCTAGTCAGCAGAAAGTCATTTATGGATTGAAATGAAACGTCACTGATACGTGGTAATTTCAGGGTACTGAACTGGTAATAGATCTGGAAAACAAGAAGACAAGTCCAGCGATATTGCACGCTGAACTTTCAGAGAGACTTTCAGAGAGACGCTGAACTTTCAGAGAGAGGCCAAGAAATCGTAATTAACGTGCCTTTGAATGTCTATTTTAACAGTTTTGTAACCTGATATTACTATAGTGGCAGTTTGGGGACGTATGCCACAAGAATTTGGCAGATGAATGCTAGCAATTGCATCGAGTCGGATGGGCACTTCAATAAAAAAAAAACAAATTTGCGGACCCGATCGTGACAATCGTCAGGATCATAAACGTGTCAACGGAGGCGTCGATGAGATACTACAATGTGCGTGTCTCCAAGTGATTACAATTAAACAAGCGGCCAATAGAGCATGACCCACTGTCGTGCTGCCAAATGCCAGGATCCGCCAGCTTGTCGCCGCTAAGAAACTGTAAATTATTGCCATACACCGCTACACTGTAACATACGTCTTTGGTGTTCATCTGGAGATTAATGCGCAAAGTTGGATAATCCTACAAGTGGACTACTTACGTAAGAACTAGGAGAGGATATTGTTGTGATTAGTTGTCATCATCATCATTATCAATAGCTCATAAATGACCCACTAGTTCCTCCAAATTAATAGAGGAAAGCTGGTAAGACGGGTTGTTAAAGGGTTTGTATCAAGTTTTCCTTCTCTTGCGGCTAGGTGATCTGCCTCGTGCGTTCCTTGAGTCGCCTCTTACGACATCCACAGGATGGTTTGCTTGGTAACATTGCTAAATCCATCCGTGTGGTGAATACATAATGTCGCCACCTCATTACATGCTGAGAGTGTCACAAGAGCTGACTAAACGAAATTACACGGCCACAAGAGAAGGAAAACTTCATATAAAACCCTGTCCCAACCCGTCTGGCTCGCGTAGCACAGCAGGCAAATTTCCCTCCTGTAATTGGAGGAGACTCCACTCAGCTGTGGGTCTTACGGGCTGAGAAGTATATGTGAGCCAATTATGCTGTAAGATTTCTGATTTTACTGGTAGGTGTACGGAATTTTGATTAAAACCTATTCTACACGGTTGGGTCCAACCACCAACAGAGGTCACCTTGGTTGTTCCAACCAAAGTTGGTTTTCAATCTACACGATGTGTAGTTGAGACAACTCGTCAGCAGTGTTGCCAACTTAGTGGTATTTTCCACTAAAACTCGTGGTTTCGACTCCCCTTTTAGTGGCGAAATATTGCTTTTAGTGGCTGGTGGATTTTTCTAGCGGTTTAGTAGATTCAGTTTCAATTATAATGAATGATAATTATCTATGTTAAACTCACCCAAATCTAGAAATCTTCTCGCCATACTAAAATGCTCAAACTCAAACTCAAAAGGAACTTTATTTACGTAGGTTTCATCACAAAACTCTTATAAATCGTCATATTTATAAACACCATTATCATCTTACGGCCCCTGTCCCACACTAGGTGGTAGTCTCCACACACACCTATCAGTCGTCATACCTACATTCACATTTCCATAATACGGTTCAAAAGATGCTTTTCGGACAGATTTAGAACTTGAAGATAAATTTTAGACATTTTCAGATTCTATGATAAAGTATAATAATAGTTGCTTTGTACTATGTTTAATATGTAACTTTACGACATGATGTGTCAACATTATTATGGGTTCCAACCTAGGATAGATTCGTTTATTAGATATTAAGTTTAGTTATTAACTGTTACCTGTTTTGTTGTCCAATAAAATAAAATAAATAATAATTACTAAAAATTCGATCATTTGACTCCTAAGCCACTTAAATATATAATTTTACTTCATTTTATTTTCAGGAGTATTATAATATTAATTTACAATTATGCTTCTTAATAATGGTATACCTACGGGATTCCGTCCGCTGTTCTTTCTACGTTCATGATCAGTTGAATTATATTTATAAAGATACAGATAAATCTGTTTATATGGCAACACTGGCCGCAACTACGCACGGTCGCAGGCCAACAAGCATCCACACGGTCGCTCTTCAACCCAATGTCCTCTATTGGTCCTTGGTAGTGAGGGATGCGCTCACGATCAAGGTGGTTGGAAGTCCACTCGGTTGGTCAACCAAATATTGACATCAACCAACTTCTACACGGTTGCTTTTTGCTCCAACTCAACCAAGGTGACCTCTGTTGGTGGTTGGACCCAACCGTGTAGAATAGGTTTTAGGATATACTTATAACAAGATTTTTTTTTTAAATTGGAGTCGACCTATTTACGAAATTTTGGAGAGGACTGACTGTTGGCCGAGGAGAGGGAACCGAACGGAACGGGTGCACGCATGTGGAGTCAGCGAAGTCAGCGCGACAGGGTGCTGCGGAAGCATTAATGAAGAAGAGAACCAGGGTATAACAGTACATCGACATTTCTTGATGCTGTTACCATGACTTACGTATTAGTAGATTAAGCCTTGTACAGAAATAACAAATTATTATTTAAGATTATAATATAGAAACTGCCTTGTTGCCAACCCCAAGAGTGTTGGATGCGCCGCCTTTGGATCATGGGATCCCGGGTTCGATTCCGGGCCGGGCAAGTGTCGATATCTAAATCAGAAGCATTTGCTCTGAGTCTGGGTGTCACTTGTGTTCGTGAATTTCATGTTTGTAAACTGCCTCGTGATACAGGTTAACGTTAGTGCAGGGGTTTCTTATTAGCCACTGTCGAATGGATCGATTACGAAGTTTCCCAAACGACAGATGGCCCGCGCAGACAATTTTGTGGTAGGTTTTAGTGGGTAAACCGTTCGCAATCACCATCTCATCGCGACCGGGACTCCCACATACCCCAGCCCCGTCCCTGGGCTGGGGACCTATAAAAGGTTTCCCCCACAATAAAAAAAAAAAAAAAAAAAAAAAAGGGGTTTCTTATTGTTTAAGCTAGAAGCCTTGGTCCCCAGTTCGCAGCATCATCGCCATTGCAGGAAGCGACTACTCTGAGGCCACATACATACAAAAGTACACGCAACATGGTCTAGAGAAAGTCATGCATAATCCATTCCCTCTGCCCACCCAGTCTGAGATAACAACCGTAACGATACTAAAAAGCAGTTAACGCTAATTTACCCGTTAACTTTTCACGAATAACTTATGCAAATCTGTATACTTATTTTGTGGGCGCACTTTCCAAATTAACCACAAAACGGTGCTCGTTCGATGCATCATAATGCAGTTGGCTGGAACAAGCACTTTTACGATCCGTCTCGAAAACAATTCCATTGCTTGACAATAGGCCAACTATACTGTTTTACACTAAATTATACTTTTTACTGTTGAACAGAAATAAAGTATACAAAATACTGTTTTCAGCATCAAAATGCAAACACATTACTATGTGTTATACTTAGACGCTCACACATTTTTTCAGTAATGAATGCTAAGTGGCGGGAGGGTAGAAATAGAGCATCTTTTAAATTAATAAAAAAATGAGCTCCTCATTTATTTTAATTTCAGATATAAGTGTGGTGAGGCAAATAATTTTTTTTAAAAAGTTGTGCGAGAAGCTCTAAAAATATGTATTTAAATCAATAAATAAATAACACACTGTTCATTTTTCTAAAATACTGTTTAATATTCTTCATAGAGCTGAATATACTTTTATTCTTATAAAAACAGTTGGCAACCCTCACGCTAGAATAGTTTCGTCGAATACTTTCCTAGACTAAGAGCCCGTGAACCCCAGACCTACGGTATTTTATAACAGCTAAAAGTTTGTCAGCGCATGCTCCCAACACAGGTAAGAACGATGGACCATTTATGAAGTTTGGGTTACAGTGGCTTTGGCAGGTACACCTCACTAAAGGTGTGTAAAATACCGATCTAATTACGTCAAATAATAAAGTGCGATTTTTTGGTATTACGTTTAGATTATTATAAAAAATCATGTTATTCATTGACAGACACTTAACGTCGTGGAAACCCTTTGCCAGACACCCTTAATGTCCATGGCAGTATGTATATGGGTGGGTGCGCGTGAGATAGCGAGTTAAGTCTACCGCGGTCCCTCACTGCGCAGTTGTTATTTCTACTGATAAAATCAAAATCAAAACTCATTTAATCAAGTTGGCTCATTAGAGCTCTTTTGACAGGTCAAACTAAATGATAAAAGTTAAAATTTACCATTTAAAATTAATTATTTACCATCTACCACCGGTTCGGAATGCACCTCTACAGAGAAGATCCGGCAAGAAATTCTGTAGTTGTTCTTTTTAGATCGCCATTTGGGTACAACACTGGTTATAAGACAGATTTGTGAGAGCAAACTCGCGCAATAGTTCCAAAGGACCAAACATCAGCCAGATCTAGTCGACAATAGTAACCTTGTAATGCCCAAGCCAACCGACCCCCAGCAACGGCACCTGTTCACAAGCATGACGCATGCGGCAGCCATCGCCCTCCTCAACCATATTGCAGAGAAGAGAACGTCGCACGACGCCACCACTGCCATGAGTCTTAGAGTGAGCATGATAACTCGAGCACCAAGGAATTGAACATTTCAAAAGTTATACTAATAACGCGTTAGGATGCTCTCACATACTGTGTATACATATCACATTAGAAGAACACTATTTCTTATTACTTTGTCATTATTCTAAAGTATTTAAATAAGAGCATCGGACTAGCAACAACACCGATCAGTTATTCCCAAGCATTTTTAGTTAAAGATATAGTCGTTAACTTTATAGTACCCCTTAAAGATTAGCCGACTTTTAATTTGACACTTAAAGTGTTCTAAAGGCAAGTCTTGAATGCCTTTAGGAATTTTATTAAATAATCGAATACCAAGACCTGCAAAAGTTTTGTGAACTTTTTGCAGCCTATAATAAGTAGTAAAGTCTATGTAATAAAGTAATAGTCTATGTTAAGTACAGTTAAAAAAATAATTAATAAAAAATTCGATGCTACAACTACCTTAAATTGTTTATTTTTTTATTTATTCTGTCAATATCTGGTTTAAAAAAAGCCAAATAAAATATTCCTCAAAAATTTAACGAAAAACTGGATAATGATATTACATGTTATTAAAAAGGATAAAAAATTGATTGATGACATTACATACTATTATAGAGTACTAACAGGAAAAGGGAAAAGGAACAACGCCTGAAGCATGGAACAGGAGCGTGGTGATATTATTCTTTAAGAAAGGGGATAAAACCCTTCTGAAGAACTACAGACCCATCTCGCTCCTGAGCCATGTTTATAAGCTGTTTTCGAGGGTCATTACGAATCGTCTTGCACGCAGGTTTGACGACTTCCAGCCTCCCGAACAAGCCGGATTCCGAAAAGGCTTTAGCACCATGGACCACATACATACGCTGCGGCAGGTTATACAGAAGGCCGAGGAGTATAACCAGCCACTATGCTTAGCGTTTGTGGACTATGAGAAAGCCTTCGATTCGATCGAGACTTGGGCCGTGCTTCATTCCCTGCAGCGATGCCGTATTGATCAGCGATACATCGAAGTGTTGAAGTGTCTGTATAGAAACGCCTCTATGTCAGTTCGAATCCAGAACCAGAGCACTGAGCCTATCCAATTGCAGCGAGGAGTGAGACAAGGAGATGTGATCTCTCCAAAACTGTTTACTGCTGCATTGGAAGATGTGTTCAAGCTGCTGGATTGGGACGGACTTGGCATCAACATCAACGGCGAATACCTCACTCACCTGAGATTTGCGGATGATATTGTGGTGATAGCGGAGTCGCTGCAGGAATTAAGTACAATGCTTGGAGGCCTCAATAGAGTTTCTCAACAAGTGGGTCTAGAGATGAACATGGATAAGACGAAAGTCATGTCCAATGTCCATGTTGCACCGTACCCGATTGTTGTTGGGAATTCTCTCCTCGAAGTTGTTGACGAGTACGTATACCTGGGACAATTAGTCCGATTAGGTAAGTCCAACTTCGAGAAAGAGGTCACTCGTCGAATCCAACTCGGCTGGGCAGCGTTCGGGAAGCTACGTCATATCTTCTCATCCAATATTCCTCAGTGCCTGAAGACAAAAGTCTTCGAACAGTGCGTGTTGCCAGCGATGACATACGGATCAGAGACGTGGGCGTTCACAATGGGACTTATTAGGCGCCTGAGAGTCACCCAACGTGCAATGGAAAGAGCTATGCTCGGAGTTACTCTACGTGATAGAATCAGAAATGAGGAAATCCGTAGAAGAACTAGAGTGACCGACGTAGCTAGAAGGATTGCACAGTTGAAGTGGCAATGGGCAGGCCACGTGGCCCGAAGAACAGATGGCCGCTGGGGCATAAAAGTCTTGGAGTGGCGTCCACGTATGGGAAAGAGGAGCGTGGGAAGACCCCCAACTAGGTGGACGGACGATCTTGTAAAGGTCGCTGGAAGTCGGTGGATGCGGTCAGCACGTGATCGCACATTGTGGAAATCTATGGGGGAGGCCTATGTTCAGCAGTGGACTTCTGTGGCTGATAGATAGATAGAGTACTAGTGGCCCGCCCCGGCTTCGCCCGTGCAAAGCGGGGGTGGGTTATACATATAAACCTTCCCCTTGAATCACTCTATCTATTAAAAAAAACCGCTTCAAAATCCGTTGCGAAGTTTTAAAGATTTATGCATACATAGGGACGGACAGAAGAATGCGACTTTGTTTTATACTATGTAGTGATAGTGATAGTGATGATAGTGATAAGGACAATATTAGAATAGAATAGAATAGAATAGAATACTCTTTATTGTACACCAATATCAGAAAAGGTTAACATGGTATCAGAGAAATACAACTAATAAATGTACAATGGGCGGTCTTATCGCACAGGGCGATTTCTTCCAGACAACCTTTATTTCATTCAATAACATTATCATCACCAATGTTATCATTTTCTTCGTCACTGTTACTCCATTCGTTATCGAATCTTCGTCAGTTTCTGTATGAATATAAAAAAGATAATGGGATTATTAAAAGATATTATTATTATATTAAAAGTATTAAAAAAATGAAAAATAGATTGAAGTATTTCTAACTGAGACAGTTTTTAGTGAATCTATAAAGAAATTTGGTAACTGATTACCTTCGAACCATTTAAAATGGTACTGATTTTGAACTGAAATAATTGTTATCGAAATTATTTGCGATTATATATTGTGAATTAAGACCGCATTTTAATCACCACGCCCGATTACGTCTGCAGATAGTTATAGTAGCGAATGGAGCCTCAGAATAAATATAAAGTAACAATATAGGGGGCGCTTTATTATTTTAGCTGATGTAAACACGTACTAAGTACTAAACAATACATGCGCAGTAGAAATAAAAACTGCGCAGTGAGGGACCGCGGTAGACTTAACTCGCTATCTCACGCGCACCCACCCATATACATACTGCCATGAACATTAAGGGTGTCTGGCAAAGGGTTTCCACGACGTTAAGTGTCTGTCAATGAATAACATGATTTTTTATAATAATCTAAAGGTAATACCAAAAAATCGGACTTTATTATTTGACGTAATTAGATCGGTATTTTACACACCTTTAGTGAGGTGTACCTGCCAAAGCCACTGTAATCCAAACTTCATAAATGGTCCATCGTTCTTACCTGTGTTGGGAGCATGCGCTGAAAAACTTTCAGCTTTTATAAAATACCGTAGGTCTGGGGTTCACGGGCTCTTGCTCTATAAACCCTCTACTAACCAAGTAAATGTTAGTATTGCCAACAAGAAGAGAATTAAAAGATATTATCATATCAGCATATACGTACCTGACCCCATAACTCCCAGCAAATAATATAAATATAATAAATATAATGGTATAAAAACTAAATTAAAAAAAACCCCGACACATGAACCTATGTTCCATTTAAAAAGTAAAAAATAAAAAAAAACAATCGCGTTGGGGGACCGATCCTACTTATTTAATACCTTTTTTATAGTGGGGGAAACCTTTTATAGGTCCCCAGCCGAATTGGGACGGGGCTGGGGTATGTGGGAGTCCCCGGTCGCGTGGAGATGGTGAGCTGCGACCGGTATACCTACTAAAACCTACCACTGTTGTCAACGCGTGTCATTCTGCCGTTCGGGATCCTGCGTAGTCTATCCGTGTTGGCAGTGACAGAAGACAGGGGAGCTTGGCTCAAACCCTTGAAGTTAAGACCTTTCTGGCGCCTGAAGCGTTCCTCTACTCTTGAGACTTTTGCCCTGGGTGTCCCTGCCCTACTCCCAGTCTCATTGCGCCCCGTGTGTGAATACGCCGCAATCCTGTTCGGCCCAAGAGCCTCGGTGCAAAGACCGACCGTCACGGGAACTCCTATCTGCTCCTAAGGGCGGGGGTGTTCCCTGTGCCCCCGCCCGGACTTATTTAATACCTGACCCCTGGTCCCCCAACGCGATGCACTTGATTGATTGATTGGAACTCAGGTTAATGTGTTGGGGTTTTTCTTAAATTTTTAATTTAGTTTTTATTTTATGCTTTTTATAGGTTTTCACCCCACCACATATGTTTGCAGATATTTGGTATTTTCCCCCCTTTTACCTCCAGAGGGTTTTCAGGGCGGAACCGATTTTCATTGATCATATTATTTTGTATTTTATTTGAGACCCCACTCGATTATATTTGCAGACATTCGGTTATTCTTCCCCACTTTCACCCCCCACAACTTTTAAACGACTCAACCGATTTTCATCAAACATGTCGAAGAACACTAGCCCGTACAAACATACAACAAAAAAAATCAATTAAAATCGCTTCATCCGTTCGGGAGCTACGTAGCCACAGACAGACAGACAGACAGACACGTCAAATTTATAACACCCCTCTTTTTGCGCCGGGGGTTAAAAATTAGCCTGCAGCACTGGTCCTGTTTGTGGTTTTTCACAGGTTGCCTTCCATGCAGGCTTTTCCTGCTTACGTGTGTACGTCCTTTTTGGCACGTAGGCGACACGACAGCCACTTCAATGAGGTATTGTTATACTCCTATTTAATTGTACATCTGTACCACATGGATGACGCAACCAATACGATCGGAACTGGTCGGATAGGAACGTTTAGACTGTTAGAAACTAGAGCTTTCCTGCATCAAATGGGTTATTCACAAACTGCTTTTAGCATATTTTTAAATCGTCAAAATTAGAATTTTCTTTTTAATTACTTAGGTATATTATAACCTACCCATTAGATTTCATAAGTCTATATTTCTTTCAACGACTATTCTAGGATGATGATAAAAGTAATATTGTTTCCTACTTTATTTTCATTGTAAGTACCTAGTCATTAAACTCGCCAACAATCAAGGAGACCCTAAACTTCAATGGGGACACATGTAGCATATCTCACAGGTAAACTTAGCATACGGCGCGGCGGCGTATGCAGTGAGGCAAGTAAAAAAATATCGTATGGTAGTGGTAGGTATGCTAAAAGAATTGCATTGAGAAACTGCTTCTCCGTAAAGCAGCCTTCTGAACCGGTGGTAAATGATAAATGTTAAATACATATACATTGACGTGTCAAGAGCTCAGGTGACCCAACTTAATTGTAGATTTTAAATTACTTATTTGTAGGTACTACTTAGATAGAAGTAGTGGGCTTGAGTACAGCCAACTCTACAGTTTTAACTGTAGATCTACAGTTTTTTGGAAATTCTCTGTTTTTAGTTTAGGCCTCGAAATCTACAGTTTTTTTAGTTATCTGAACATATTTTTTATTTGGATTTTTTAGATGGACTAAGAGTACGTCAGCTTCTAAGTCAGCTTCAGTAAATCTACGACCACAATAAAAGGTACCTTGCACAAAAAGTCAGAAATTAACATTGAACTAAATTAACATTGAAGAAATTAACATATAACTCAATGGAAATTAAACATTTGTTTTGAATTTAACGTGTCAAAATGACCATTATAATAATGCAATCAGAATTATATAACGGAAAATTATGAAAAGAGAAAGAAGATTTACAAATTGAAAATTAGATAGAAGCTAGTGATATGAACTAACGTGTATTATCAGCTGCTGATCAGCTACTATTTGATTGTTGTGCATGAACCATACTGAGCTGCTATGCTTCCTCAAAAATAGCTAGTCACATTTTCTGAAGTCTTACAAACCTAGCTTTTAAATATTACTAATTTTTATTGGCATAATGTATCGTTATGACTTCTGAAACTTTTGCTATTTAACTTTATTTTAAACTTTGATAATCACATGATGTTTCTTGTTTTTAATTCCCACTCAAAAATATATTATATTGCCTACCAGCATAAAATAATAAAAAGATTAAGCTGTACATAATAATAATAAATAATAAATATCCATGGACATTTCACACAACGCCATCTCGTCCCAAGTTAAGCAACTTAATGCTTGTGTTATGGTAACGAGATGGATGATAAACTACTTATATACATTTTGATTTTGTAAATACATACATATTATAGATAGAAATGACACCCAGACTCCGAGCCAGTGCCTCTGGTTTAGACAAAGACACTGGCCCGACCCCGGAATCGAACCCGGGACCCGTTGATCCAAAGGCGGCACATCTGACCACTAGACCAACGAGGCAGTCATTTACTGCTTATTTGATATTATATACGGTTGGCGCAGTGGTAGAGCGATCCCCCTCGACTGTGCTGCCACCTTGCTGTGGTGAGGGGGCTTGAGTGCCTTAATGATCCGTGGGGCCATACCGGCCAGGGCCTCCCATGCCGGGCGGGCCCACGGGGAGAGGTGAGACGAAGAGCGGCACCCAGCGTCGTGGCGGGTTGCGGCTCCGGGGACTCCTCTGTCCTCAGAGCTGCCTTGCGAGTCGTAAACCGCTGCGGCGCACCATGAGGTCCTCGGGTTGGCGCTCAACTTAGTTGGCCGTCAAACCGAGTCCTCACTCAACGCCCTTGGGTTGTCGAAAACCCGAGGGCTGACGGGCCTCCTTCTGCGGGGCCGATGTCGCAGAAGGGGGCAGCGGGGCGGGTCGCCAGGGAGGGAGCTCCGGGTGACCCGCGCCGCGGACGGAGGCAGGGGTGGAGGGTGGTTCGTGACGGTGCGGGCCCCTTCTGCCCTCGCCTAGGAGGCCGGTGGTGGTTCGGGGGAGCCACCACCGACGAAAGCCTCGATGACTGAGGGCGTCCCAGTGTACCGGGACGCCCTCCCTGATAGTCGCTTGCCCGCGTTGCGGGCACCACGCTGGGGCGTCACAGTAGAATGCGTTTACGCGAACTTGTGGCGCCCCAAGCGCGTCGTGTGTGGGTATGCCGCTGGGGTTTTAGTGGGTAAACGACTGGGTAGACGACCCTTGTCGGAGTCCCACATAATCACCGACCTTTCCCCCGGGGTGCGGTGGTATGCATAAAGCATTTCCCCAGCGAAAACAAAAAAAAAAAAAAAAAAAAGTGGTAGAGCGATCGACTGCTGTGCAGCATGTCGCGGGTTCGATCCCCGCACGGAAGAAATATTTGTACGACCTACAAGTATTTGTTCCGGGTCTGGGTGTTTTCTATCTATACTATGTATGTATTTACAAAAAAAAAAAATGTATCTAAGTAGTTTATCAACCTTCTCGTTACCATAACACAAGCATTTAGTTGCTTAACTTGGGACGAGATGGCGTTGTGTGAAATGTCCAAGGATATTTATTTATTTATTATTTTATTATTTATTGATATTTACAGTTTTCTACAGTTTTTTTCTGGCATATCTACAGTTTAGCTCTATACTGGGGTTGACAACCCTATTAAGTATTAAGAGTAGCTCGTCATATGTTCAATTTTTTGTATAATTATTACCTACCTATCTATTTAGTTAGATAAAATATTATATTACTTGGTGCTTACGTTTAATCAAGATAAGTAGGTATGTTTCCTTCCCATGTGGTGGACCTACCAAAAACTCAATCTCGTAGGTTTTATCACAAAACTCTTTTTAATTAATCGTCATTTATAAAACATAAAATTACCATTATCATCTTACGAGCCTTGTCCCACGCTAGGAGGTAGTCTCCTTACGCTTATCAGTCGTCATATCTACAAGTCTACAAGATGATGCGATACCGAAGATGATGCGTGAATCGTGTTATCAGTGTTTTTTTTACACCTGCGAAATAAACCAAACCATGTTATTTACCTCTAAATTATTTCTAAGATGATGAAGGAAAGCGTCAGTAATATCATGAGTAAGTAATCTATTCGTGTTGGAGAACGTCCGAGCTCAGAAATTTAAATTAGATGACATTAAGTTATACTATGTATAAAATAAATCCTATTGCATTGGAGAAGTACGCTCCGTTCAGATATTCCGTATGCGGGACAGATTTCCATAAACGCGACGCCGCCATATTCGAGCTGATCAGTCCGCCGCGAGCCACCGTGGGGGTACGTTGTGTCGCTAGTCACTTCTGTCGTACGCCGGTCCCATTCGCACCGGGTCACATTTACACAATAATATAAACTTGTACACATTGATCAGTGACATCTTAATTGATGAAGTGCTAGACTGTTCGGCAATTAAGTGCATCTCAGTGGTTTGATCCGATCTCGCGATCGTCCGTCTGCATTTCTTTGGTGGTGCGAGTTTGCTGAAGTGTGAAAAGGTAAGTTTTTGTATCGGCGGAACGTGTCGGATGGCTGACCGCCGCCGGCGGGCCACGGCGGGCGTCGTCAGGGGAACCTCCCGCGAATCGATTGTTCCGAGTGCCGGCTCCCGGCATGGCCCGGCTATACCTACCTACCTCTAGGGCTCTCGCCCCTCGCTCGTGCCCGCTCTATCCCTGTGCGTCGTTTCACTTGCCGTGATCTTGAACTAGCTAGACGGCTCGCACAAGGCACAGGCACTACTATGAATTATTTATAAACATTCTTCTATACACCGGTGTTGTTTTTTCAGCTGCCATCGCATGGATGGTTTGTTTAATGTGTGGCATGGGTACACAACACAATGTTAAGTTAGTCGGGTGCGAATGGAGCTGCCTTTTCGTTATTGATTCTACCCTCATATTCACAACGACTCACTTTTTACAGACTTCAAGTATTTTCTTCGCATATTGGATGATTTTTAAGTGGACATCTGGTAATAGGTTACCACTCGCCAAACGTTCCTTAGATATTGCTTTCCAAAATTAGACGACCAAGGTGCATTCAGTCATTCCATCGCCTAACGGGGTGTGTAGATACTATCTCTAGAGCTAATGTTGTTACCTTTGTTATGGTCAACTTATAAATAAAATACTCAAAAAAACGATTTTAAATTATGTTTTAATATCCATCATGAAAAAATTTCTTCCATAACAGGCTGTATGTTACTTGATAGGTACAGTAATATCGAGACTATCATAGAAAGCTATACGACATTCATAAAACTAGGGTCGGTTGTAAAATGTGAATAAAAAGTAAGTACACTAGTTATTGCTATACAAAGAAAGCTTCGTATAGTATTAACTGCAGCCATAATCTTACATGATGCTTTCATACACAACACAATAGTGTATGAATAGTAGAGCAAGAATTAGTGCACTAGTGAGAATATGCCGGTCGTAAAGAGCATTGAGCCTATTCTACTGGGAAGCTTATAATGGTCGGATTACAAGGAATAATGAGTTTAATAACCGCTCCAAACTATTCATCATAATAGCACCAATGAATTATTAATCAGGCGTCATCCGTCCGGCGTTCATGATGTTTCGATACTTTCGTCTCTGAATTATTCATTACGTAAATCTATGCACGAAGTCGTTCCATACCTGCCATTTAATTTGTCACTTACCTTTTAAATATCAGTTTGGCATGGACTTTTTCCTTTAACTAATTATAATATGTTTTACAACTTGCAATACTGCAATACATTCAAGCCCTTCAAAAATAGGAAATTTAGGCTTCGATCTAATCGCCATACTATATTATATTATTATAATTTCGCCTATATTAGAATTTACACAATAATGGGAAAAGAAGCAATTAGTCAACCTGTCGGAATTATAACAAGACTTGTTCTTGTCTTAAAGACCGACAAATAACATAAGATCTAAATTCGACTTATCTTGAAAGCTTTTACGTTCCGACCTGCAGCGCGTCGTCATACGCTTCTTCAATTGTTACTGTACACGCTAAGGAAAAAAATTTAACTATGACATAATGACATTTTTATTTTATTATATCTGTGCTGATGCTTTTGTTAATTAGGTCATTAGGTAAATGAATTGTAAGTTAACTCAATATTAGGACCAAACGACATTAAATTATAATTATCGAAACTTGATCGTGTACACCCTAGTGGTAGATGATTTTGAGGACCTGAAAAGATGTACGAACACCTATCATTAAGCCCAAAACTCACACGAATAAATGATTTATGATTTATGATTTATGATTTATGATTTAATATAATTCTTACTGTTTGTACAAGTAATTAGCTATTGACATTTTCATAACGCAGATATTGTGTGTAATCTAAAGAACAATCAACGATCGAGATATCCTCTACGTTCCTCGGGAACACAAACAAATGAACTCCATAATTGGAGCCATGCGAAAGTCAGCATTTCACAAAGCTATCACCATCGCAGATCATCAATAACGTATGTTCGCGTGCGCCCGTCACACTTCCATCGTCTTCCACTAATTAAATTGGTTTCCTCCTATTCGCGTGTACACAAATTATCCGCACCAACACGAAATGCCGTAGATTGTAGCAAAATGTGCGGAGAAACGGAATCTAGACGATTTACGACGTGATAGCCGCAGTGCAGAATCAGAGCGCGGAGTGCGCCTGCCCCGGCCTTCCTTGGCGTATCGTGTGTCCAATTACAAGTTCACACCTGTTTGCTGTGGTCATAGTTGAGGAATCCAGTGCGACAGCTCATTGCGTACTATTAGTTGCTTCATTAAGTGCTAGGTTATCGTAAGATATTTGTAGAAACTAACGCAATGCCTCAAAGTCCGTCCGTTGATTTTTAAGTCTCCAAAGTACAATAAAAAGGCCATATTTCTTACAGCTACGAAATAAAATAGACTATAACCAAGCTTATATTAATCAAGAAAGCATCCGATTTCCTGAAATAGTCAGGTAGGCGAAATCCTTGTAGCAACACAAAGAATTTGATTTGGTGCCGATCAGTTTTATTCCCATCGAAATGTAGGAGGTTGCAATTGTGTGTAACATCTCTGCGACGAATGCAGCAATAATCATGAGATGGATGTCTCTGTCTAAACTGAAGGATTGTGCGGTTATTGTCGGATACGTTACATAATTCTACAAGAAAGGCATAACTTCTTGTTGAACGTCAAGGTTGGATTACTCTAATTAATTCGATACCGGGAAACAAGGATGGATAATGTGTAGAAATTTGTCTTAAAACAACACAACTTGAAAGATGGCTAAAAGCTGCCGAGAATTCCTGGTAAACAGCTATAAGTCATATTTGGAAATGTTTTCATAAACAAAAGCGTTCCAAGCGTTTGAAGGTTCGTTGACCATTTCTGAGTCACGTGGAGCCAGAATCAATAACCTGCGTGCAGCTTAGTCTAGACGCATTTATTTCTGATTAAAAACTTTAAGTTTCCCCGACCCCGTTGTTGCTGTTTAATTCAATTGTATTCATTCCGTACTAATACGTCTTACTACTTAATACAAGGAAAATTCATTCTGTAACTGATTGGTACAATGGTACAGACTAACAATATTATAGATTTAGGAAATAGTTAAAGTTATAAAAAAGTAGATAGGTACAGTGTTTATATTATCGTTGCCAAGTCAGCAAAATAACATTACGCTCGCGCATAAGCACGATCGCATGCAAAGTAGAAAAATTCCATCACAACGCTTCGTACTCATCAAAATATGCTTTGTAATCAACAAGTCATCACCTCAACAATATTAGCGCGGTGAAAGTCACGTAATCTCTCATATAAATGTTAAGTATTATATAGACCGTAGTCGAACATTGCTTTACTTTCCCAAATCCGCGATAAATGCGCGTGCAGACTTTCCAACGCCGATGCTATCTGCTTCATAGAAATGAGGCTCATTTAACTTCGCCAGCATAATATGCGTAGCCACTTCAGTAATTAAGTGCGCTTTGTTTAAATTATTCTGGTACCCGGACACCGGAACGCTACATACCGAGATGTTCTCTATTCCAATTTTTGTAACTTTTCCTCCAAATTTACATTAATTTATGCCAGCAACTTATCTTTTTTTCAAGAAACTCCGTTCTCTCTGGTCGGTGGAACGTCCAATATTTACACAGATAACATTTCTCTTTTCATTTCATCTTATATCTGACACATTATCGTGACAATCTACCGATACGTTATCAATCTCGTATAGATTTGGTTGAGCCGCATTACGTCGCTTATTAGCACTTTCGAGAGGCTTTCATTATGTTTACTTTGGACATTTATTATGTTACCACTTATCGGCAATACACAAAATGTCGCCCACAACTGTGCTATTTTTAACATGCTTTTATTTATCAAGGGAAATACCGAAGTTACGTTTATGTAAAATAATTCGAGATATTTAATCAGTTACTTTGAAAATAATCTCAATGACATTAAAAAAATTAAATAAGATAAATAAAATAAAGTGAATACACACATTTTAAAGAAATGGTTTGTACTTAATGGTTTTTTTATGGCATTTGCAAACGTCATGATTAATAAGATGATTGTTTTAATTAAAATAGCTTTTTGCCATACTTAAATGAAATGCTACGTTATATCTTCCAATATTTGTCCTGTAATTTTCTAATTGTGAAACTTTATGATGTGTCATTGTTTATGCATTGACAAGTAGAACGAGAGTCAAACAGGCTGACAATGCGAGCTGTGACTGTAGACAGACATCCGTCCATTGTATGCGCAGGCGCCCGGTCGATCCTGTCCTATTTGTGTATGCGCATAGCCCTTGGATTACAATTCGCAACTCCTGACGCTGCATACAAATCTGTATGACAGACTTAAAATAGTGACATATCCAGTTATATTTTCGTATTCGACTGCCTCGTTGGTCTAGTGGTCAGATGTGCCGCCTTTGGATCAACGGGTCCCGGGTTCGATTCCGGGGTCGGGCCAGTGTCTTTGTCTAAACCAGAGGCACTGGCTCGGAGTCTGGGTGTCATTTCTATCTATAATATGTATGTATTTACAAAAAAAAAAGTATATAAGTAGTTTATCATCCATCTCGTTACCATAACACAAGCATTAAGTTGCTTAACTTGGGACGAGATGGCGTTGTGTGAAATGTCCAAGGATATTTATTTATTATATGGCACTTGTTTAATATCCCCTAATTGAATATCTGATATATTAACGTTGGAGTAGGTCCGACTCTGCAGTGCAGTGCATCAATGACGGACTGGGAAGATCTGACAACGATTCAAAATATTATAGAACTAGCTATTGGGCGCGGCTTCGCCCGCGTGAGCTTCGAACCCGTGCATATTTTTTATGAACATAAAATCGGTTATTGTGACTAAACTATGATAGTTAGATATGTGCTCTCGCGGACTTTTTTGTAGATCTTTATAAGACCTACAAACCCGTAGTACATCATTTTGTTCTATTGTCAATAGTTTTTGCGGCGCACGCATAAATAGGTTTTCGATTTTACACCTTGGTTTACAAAATCGCAATTTTCATACGGATCCCTAATTCTTTTGAAAATAAAATATAGCCTATAACCTTCCTCGATAAATGGACTATCTAACACTGAAAGATTTTTTGAAATCGGACCAGTAGTTCCTGAGATTAGCGCGTTCAAACAAACAAACAAACAAACAAACAAACAAACAAACTCTGCAGCTTTATATATTAGTATAGATATAGATTTCATAAAATGGTATCTCACTGTTGTCTTCGATCGATGTATCTTTAGTGTCTGGATCTATCCGAAGTTCATTTAGCTCAATGATCGCAGTTGTTATTTGAAATTCATCAAGAACTCAACAGTTCGTTGAGTCGTTCATTAACGTGGTAAAGAGTATTAAATACTCGTATTCGAGCTGCTGTGATCTATTTGGTACGACAATCCTCGACTTCAGCTCAGCGTGCCACCCTTATATCGATTGCAATATGGTTCAAATTGCCACACTATGTCGGGTATTGTTTGAATGTTTACACAAGTGAAGAGCCGTCGCCGTCGTGTTATGCATATTAGTCTGTCGCATCGCATCGTCCCCTTCACTTCACATTAATCAAGAGCAGAACCATTTAATTAGTTTTAAGATTAGAGCATTTTTGCAAGCACTATCATCATCATCAGTACTTCAGCTGTTTATTATAAACTTCGAAGAAGTCCTTTTAGTCCTCATCCTACGCCCCATAATGAACCAATAACAAGTCTCCTTTAAGTCGTTGTATGGAAATTACTATGCCACGTAGGTCAGATGTGAGGTGAGCACAGTATTTTAAATCGGGTTTCATTCACTTTAACCTCCGACGATAAGTTTGATGTGTCTGAGATATGTTTACCGGCTTTTAAATAATCTCATAAAATAAATTCTTAATTTTTTGTTGGTTAGGGTACTTACCCATAGTTTAATTTACAATAAGTATATGCGGTAAGTAAGTAGTGTTTAATTTCTTTAGGTACCTATTTTTCGTTACTTAAAATGCTTTTGGTTAGATAAAGTATTCTCCAGTGAAGCATTTCCATATGGCTGGTGAAATAAAAGCAAATACTCGTGACATCTCGTGTCCACTCACAATGCCCCATTGTGGGTTGATAATGGCTCCCTTTTACGGGACGGAGAAGGATCATGTATTAAAAATATATGTGACGTTCCTAGATGACGATATTAACCCTTATAGGAATGTATTGATAGTCAAACGGAGATTATTAAATGATATCACGTGTATTTCACTGATATTTCAAATCCACTCTGTGTAGTTGAAGAAAGCCCGTCTTATGTATTAATGGACTGAGATGGCGATGATAATTTTGTTCATGATACGTATTTGAAGGTATTTTTTTGCGAAATATCTAATTGTAGAATTCGATAAAACTCTAGACATTTGTCTCATCGACGTTTACTGCATTCCTAATGAGTACTATAAGTCGTCAGACGAATATTAGTTTGGCGAGTACGAATATTTCTGTTCTGCAAAGTGAAATATGTATTTAGTTTCTGTAGATAAGATAACATCTCCCTTTTTCTCATATTCGTTGGGGTCTGCACCTCGACTTAACTACAAGTTAGCTAAATCACATTTGTGATTAGACACAAAGTGATTACGAGACACAATATGTATTTGTGTGTAATAAAAGGCTATACTTACTACAAACGCATTCGAATCACCACCGGTTCGGATTCTAGTTAATTACTGTTGTAATGCCGCAAAATTACTTATGTCAGTAAAAGTAAACAATCTTTATAAAAAGTAATGTATTAATAATATTCAATGTTCTATGGCCATTTAGTCATTATGGAAATTAAAAGAAATAAACAGTTTCCGTTTTTGAATAATAAGATTCGAGTCATGGACGTATAAAAAAAGTCGGACAGAGTCTCGCTAACTAAAAACTGTGACATCATAGTCGGCCAGATCAGCTATATGTACAGGCCAGCACGCACACTTTCACACATTAGTCGGCCATTACGCGCGTGAACGTCGATGCTTAAAGACGCAATATGCGGCGAAAAAATAAAAACTATAAATCATGTCTTGCGTGGTAAAATGGTGTAAAAACCGTAGTGACCGAAAGAAAAACAATCCAGGAATCACGTTTCATACGTAAATGATTAATTCAATCACTTATTTCCAGATTATATACATTAAAATCAATTTGTATTTGCTAGAACAAAACAATTAATTTTAAGTTCAGTGTTGCCAATATTCACGTGAGCAAATTAACCGAAATGTGGGCAATTTTTCGTTTATTATAAAAATCAAAATATTATTATGGTTAATTATTTAATAGTTACTACTGGGTATTTTATTTTATATTCCTTTTGCTAGATTTTCTAAAGAAAATTAAGTATGGAGAAATGATTGAATTAAAATTACTTAGTAGAAATTGTAATGGTGAAAACGATTGGATTCCAAACAAATACAGTGTCATTTGCAGTATACATTTTGATGCGGATGGCTTATAAACAACTAAAGGAGGACTCCGGCGTGTTGTTACTTATGCAGTACCTTAAAAGGTAAATTAGCAATCTACCAAGACATAGATAATACAAAAAAAAAATGAAACTAAGCCGCTTATTTTTTCAAAATTTAAATGTTCATTGTAGCTATTGTGTCGGTATATAATAATAATAATAAATATCGTTTTCGACGGTTTTTGTCTATTTTTATGTATAATTTTTTAAACACTTTGTATTTTTTAAAAATAAGAAATAAAGAGACATGATAATAAATATCCTTGGACATTTCACACAACGCCATCTCGTCCCAAGCTAAGCAACTTAATCTTAATGCTTGTGTTATGGTAACGAGATGGATGATAAACTACTTAAATACATTTTTTTTGTAAATACATACATATTATAGATAGAAAAACACCCAGACCCGGGACAAATACTTGTAGGTCGTACAAATATTTCTTCCGTGCGGGGATAGAACCCGCGACATGCTGCGCAGCAGTCGATCGCTCAACCACTGCGCCAACCGTGTCGTCGAATCGTAAAAATATTCATACATTATTTTAATCCCCAGTGCTTTATTTTGTTTTAATATTTGTTTGAGTCAAGACACGTGGCAGAGGAATAAACTGTTACTGTACCATTTAATACCAGTGCTTCTCAAGAGGTGCGCAATAAATTATAGTTAGGCAACATAAATATATTATCACAAAAATATTTTTGGTAATGAAAGCATTTCTTTTAATTTAGAATCGTTTTCAACACATCTCGAAATTAGAGGAAATTTCAAAAACCTGTCAAAGTTTATTATAAAAAAAATACTCAGCATTTAGGATTAAAAAGTCCGTATTTAAAAATCATTAAAACTCCAAAAAGTTATTTAAAACAGTGAATTAAGTGGTTAATTTCCTCTACATATCACAATACACCAGTGAGAGTGTTATCTTTAAACTAAGTGATCTAATTAAGTGCAATTATACGTAATATTACAAGTGACTTAAACTAGACCGATTTACATTCTGCAAAAAATATAACGGCATTGAAAGTAGTGGAGCTCAATCACACTGCGCATAAAACCCAAAAAACCCAAAAGTAAGTGTTATAGACAGCACAAAGTTGTTGATTTAAAAGTTGATACAATGATAAACAGTTAAATCAAATTTTAACTGACACATTCGCCACAACTCAAGACCACTGCCATCTGTGTACTTAACGGCCAATTATTAAGAAACGGCTAAGTGAAAATAAGAAACTAGCAACAAAGCGACGATTAATTTTGCTCAGTAATACAACTGATGCCGTAGCTCATTCGGCGAGACCACGACTAACGGATTTGACGAGCAAGCGGTTCGCATCCCAGCGGAAGTCCAATTTTTGTGAATTATTCAAACGAACACACCGAAGACTATTACTTTATACAAAACAAAAAAAAAGGGTAACAAAGATATGAACTTCCTAGACAACATAACATTCCGTAGGACGCATCATAGCTCAACGGCCGAGAATGAGAATTGTAATTTGAGTGGACCGACGTCACCATCGCATGCTCATAATTTAACTAATGATGATAGCCTCAGTCTGCCTGATCTTTCAACCGACCAAATTGAGACTCAAGATGTCATAACACAACTTAAAGAACAAATCAATGTACTTACTATAGAATTAGCTAAAGCTAATACAAAAATAGAACGTCTATCATCAGAAAAAAATGAGCTCGAAAGAAAATACGACGAACTACAGCAAAACCAGGAAACGATACCTCACGCAAAAACAATAAACAAAAAGATAAAAACGGTTCGCGCGCAAACAACCTCGGAACATCATGATAAGCCCGCTGCAACGTATGCGACAATACCCCAATTGGAGAAACACACAACCAACGACAAACAATCACGTGACTATGAACAAAAAAAACCTCCCCGTAAAATCTTCATGCTAAGCAGTAACAAGAAGAATAAAATGTTGCAATTATCTCAAACCATCTTCCACACACATTATGATATATTTCACTACTTATTAACTAATGGAGATACCAAAAACATGCTGAAAAACTTGGAATTTAAGCTACGAGATTTTACTCTACGGGATTATTGCATTGTATTTATCGGCGAAGAAGATTTTAGAACAACAAAGGATTATTTCTACATTATATCTATCATACGAGAAATCCTGAAAAATATTAAACACACTCATGTAATCATTTGCACGCCAACCTATAAATTCAGTTGTCAAGCAACTATGTTCAACTGTAGAGTAGAAAATTTTAATAATTTATTGTACCTTGACATATCAACACAAAGTTATGCATATTTTTTAGATAGCAACAAGCACCTAATAGCAGGTTATCAAATGTTCGATAGACGATCGGGAGAAATTAATAATAAGGGAATGTTAACAGTTTTTAGAGACATTTATTACTTAATAAATGAAATTCAACGGACAAATAACACTTACAGCTGTAAGGAAATTTATAACTGTATTGAGGACGGTGACCCATTTAAAGAAAATAATGAAATATTTTTTCGTCCAAAATAGTATAACCATAATGCACCAGAATATTGCAGGTCTTTTAAATAAGTCCGATCTATTGATGTTACACATTCAAGAACTTATTAACAATAAAACAAAATTAGACGTACTTTGTATAACTGAACACTTCATATTATCAGGCCAAGAAACATTACTAAATATAGCCAATTATAAGCTTGCAGCATGTTATGCAAGAGACACAAAAAAACGCGGTGGCGCTTGCATCCTAGTTAGACGCGACCATGACTTTATTAAATTACAGAACATTGCCAATCATTCCATTGCAGGCGTTATAGAATGTTGCGGTATAGAATTACAAAAATATAAACTAAAAATCATATGTATATATCGTCCTCCGTTTAGAGAGAACTTAGATACATTTTATGAAAAATTAAATATAATTCTGAGAAACGTATCAGGACCTAAGACCGAAATAGTGATATGTGGTGACTTCAATATTGATACGCTCAAAAAGAACAGAACTACACTAAACTTCGAATGCCTTCTAATACAACACAACCTTAAGTTGGCAATTTACGAACCCACCCGACCTAGTAGTCAAACCTGCATAGATAACTTTGCACATAACCTTAAACACAAATTCAAAAGTGAAGTAATTGATTTCGGTATATCCGATCATATAGCACAGATTTTTAAGATTGAAGTTGAAACGACATCTTCATTAGTATCGTGGCGCGTAGATATTCGCGACATCTCAGCTGAAAACTTAAGTATCTTTAAAGGTCATTTACGTAGTCTTTCCTTCTCACAAGTTTACCTAACAGACAACTCAAACGAAGCATATTCTAACTTCATAGATCTATTCCTGCTGCTATATAACTTATGTTTTCCAATAAAAACAGTAAAGGTGAACTCAGTTGATAAGGTAAAATGGATTTCTAAAGGTATACGTCTCTGCAGTAAAAAGAAAAGGACATTACTTTGGAAATATCGACAAAAACCAACTACAAATAATAAATCCAACTACCAAGAGTATTCAAGGAGGCTGAAAAAAATTATCAATCTAACTCAAAAAGCTCAAAACAATAATTACATTAAAAATTCTACCAATAAATCGAAAGCAGCTTGGCGTCTAATTAACCACAATAAAAACAGACTGGAGCCGATAGCAAAGATTATCGAAGGGGACCGAATAATCGACCATCCAAAAGATATAGCTGAGACATTTAATACATTTTATATCGATCAAATAACAAATAATAATATACATTACAACAAAGACATAAATATTCTGAAAAACAATACACATTCCCTATTTATGGCACCAGTTGCTCCTCATGATTTAATGCGTATAATAAAAAATCTTAAGAATAAAGCAAGCACAGGCTACGATAATGTACAAACAAAGGTGGTTAAGTATGTGTCTGATGTTATAGCTGAGCCATTATGTCACATAGTCAATGCTTGTATAAGTGCTGGCAACTTTCCGGACGACTTAAAAACAGTAATCATCAAACCGTTCCATAAAAAGGGCTGCAAAGAAAATCTTACGAACTACAGACCAATAGCTTTAATACCTGTATTCTCCAAAGTACTCGAAAAAGTGATATATGAATCTATATACTCCTTCCTCTCTAAATATAATATTCTGTGCGACGAGCAAAAAGGTTTCCGGAAAAATAGCAGCACCAACCTGGCAATATATAACCTTATAAATAACGTAACAACCAATATGGACAACAAAACTCCTGTTTGTGCAATATTTACCGACATGTCTAAAGCTTTCGACCACGTTCATCATAAAATCTTGCTAAATAAACTAGAGGCCTGCGGTATCAGAGGGAACATCTTGGATTTACTAAAATCATACTTGAGTAATCGGAAGCAATACACAGAAATATCGAGAATAAGCTCAAATACGCGACGGCAAACTAAATACATTTCTAGTAGTAGAATAATAAAATATGGTGTTCCGCAAGGTAGCATTCTAGGGCCGCTGCTATTCTTGATCTACATCAACGATCTTCCACGACAAACTAAACATCCCATGGTTTTATTTGCAGATGATAGCACAGTTATTATTAAGTGCTCTAATAAAAATAGCTATAAACTAGAAGTAAGCAAGACACTCGGTACCATCGTAAACTGGCTCAACAATAATAACTTATTAATAAATTTACAAAAAACTAAAATAATGAACTTTTACCAACGTTTAGAGAAAAAGTTAAATCTTAAATATAAAGGACAAATCATAGAAGACGTAACAGTAGCTAATTTCTTGGGCATACTTATAGATAGCCAATTATCATGGAAACAGCAAGCAGAAAACGTATGCAGGAGGCTTAGCAAATCTGCTTATGCACTTTTTCACCTCTCTAAAAAGGTTAATATTGAAACAGTGCTGATAGCTTATCACGGAATGGTTTCTTCAATATTAAGGTATGGTGTAATTTTTTGGGGAAACTGTACAGCCAAAGAATTAATATTCAAGTCCCAAAAGCGCTGCATTAGATCAATAATGAACTTAAAATCCACGGACAGCTGTGTAACCGCCTTTAAGACCCTAAATATTTTAACCTTCCCATGTATATATATTTTAGAGGTGGCATCTTTTGTAAAACAAAACTTGCATCTATTTCCCTCATTACAAGACACTAGAACACGTTCGGTAAACCTTCGCACACAATATGCCCGTCTGTTAAAAACTGGCGAATGTAAAACTGCACTAAGGCAAAAAAGCATTCTTTGTATGGGTCCAGCCATCTTTAACAAATTACCGGCCGAATACAAAAATCAAACACATAGGCAATTTAAAAATAGTTTGATCAGTTTTCTCATGCAAAAATGTTATTATTCCGTTACAGAATTTATTGATGAATGAGTGTTCAATATAGTAAGTAATATATATAATTGTACTTTATGTTTATTTTGTTCATTGCCACAGTTATGTTTACTCTTATTAATATTGTATAATGATAAATCTAATACATATAAAAATTGCACGCCGTAAGGTAGAATGTAGCTGGATGTACCTGTAATAGTCTGTAATATCTCTTATAATGTACCTACATTGTACGCAATAAATGATTGATTGATTGATTGATTGATTGATTAAAGTTAAACATAACAATTTCGAACATTTTTTTTTTAATATTTTAACCATGTTTTTATTGCAAAATTGTGTGTATCTTGGCAACCCCAAAATTAACTCACACATACAGAGCTGCCGCCATTTTGGCGTTTCACTTTTGTCTTAGCCAGAGTTCCGTCCGCCTTTTTTTATACGTCCATGATTCGAGTACAGAATACTTATAAGGGACGCATTTCGATGGCGGTCGCGTTCGGAGCCCAGTGTCAAGGTCGTAGGCGCAAGCGTTCAACGCACGCACGCTGCGTTCATGTCGAGTGTGTCGAGTTCTTTTTTTATTTCAATTTTGGACGCACAGCTGCTGCTAATTTTTTAATAAACTGCAGTTTTAGCCTTTTTTAGTTATTTTACGAACCGAACCAAGTACGTACTTAAAATAACGAATGATATGCTTATTTAGGAACGCATATGTCACTGCACGTGTATGCTACAGCTCTTCACATTCGTTGTCAGCCCATAATTTATTAGCATGTTTCGGCGGAGGAATTGCAGATGGAGGGTAATTTCTTAAATCAAGTATAGTGTCTTGGGTGGAATATCAGGAGTTCCTTCTCCTGTGGTCGAATTTTCACCTACTTCAATGTATTACCTCTACTCGTACCACACCCATTAGATACTAGAAATCCACCCTCTAGTATATTTAATGAACAAAGTAAACATTCGCCACTCTTAAACACTCCGTATATCGTAAAAGCTGTAAGACTTCCACAGACCTATCCTAACAAAACAAACATTACGAGCGTTTAAGTGGGGACACGATACGAAAATAACCAGAATGTTCCTATGTGGAATGTTCCAGAAATAGCGTGCTCTTCGCGGTATGCAGGAGTGCACAATCTGACACAGATATGCTGTACATATTGTGCAAGTATGTGGTGACGGATTTAGAATACGCCATGTCACCAGCCCCTTCCATCATGAGGGTGTCGTAAGAGACGACTAAAGGATCTCAACAGGGAAACTACCTAGCCGCAAGAGAAGGTAAACTTGGTACAAACCATGTGGCCAACCCGTCTGGCCAGTGTGGCACAGTGGGCTAATGCCCCTTTAGGATATTTGAGGATGTCTGACTTATCAGTGGGCATTTCGGGACTAACGTCACCTAAAAGGCATTATTTATAGTATTTAGTTTGTTTCGGCCTTTTTTACAGCTAAAGTTCTTCATTATAAGTTATATTATTTTAGGGTGGTTTTGAATACAATATGTCAGTTAAAAATCTAGAGAGTTTCTTCCCGGCTTCTGTCCCGGCAAATGGGATCCATTACAAACGCTTACAAAGTGAAATCTGGATTAGCTTGGCGTCCCCCGGAAAGAAGGAAAAAGACTGTCAACCAGCCGATCTTCTTTTCATATCCTTCTTTCAATTTAAGAAAAATCATAGTTACGTTCCATTTATTAAATTACATACATTTTGACCGTTTATTCGAAAGTGCAATCCGTAAAAGATGGAAAAAGTACCACTAGCCTTCTTACCACAATATTTGTTTAGCCTTAATGCATTTGATCATTATAGTTTTTATCTTTTATTGTCTACTAGCGACCCGCCCCGGCTTCGCACGGGTGCAATTAGGACATTTAAACCTTCCTCTTGAATCACTCTATCTATTAAAAAAAAACCGCTTCAAAATCCGTTGCGTACCTTTGAAGATTTAAGCATACATAGGGACAGGACAGACGGACAGAGACTTTGTTTTATACTATGTAGTGATTCTATTAATTTGTAACAATCACAAGAAACAAAATAAACCCATTCCCATCTGTCTCTAGCACAAGGTTAAAATGATTTAATTTGATGACACGCGACAACCGGAACTCTTCTGTTTAACTGTCAGCAGTTATTAGTGAAACAAGTATGTATTTACACTGCTTTTAAGTATTTTGTTTGTTTGACACGAGATTTATCTTAATAACAAGACAGCATCGACATAATAAGACTTCTCATTATTATGTATTATTTTTCAGACGAATCGATTTTTTTTTTATGGAATGGCTCTTTTTTGTACTGTAGCGAAATGTTTTTTCAGTGTCGGTGTGTAACAAGCGAGACCGTATCCGCGCCGTCACAATTGGCTGAATGACCACCTGGTCATCTGCGGTCATTTATCGGGTTTTGGTATCTGGTTGCCAAGTTGTTTAAAAATTTAATTAAGTTCTGTAGATATTTCACTTGCGTAGATTTTCATCCCCTAGAAAATCGGTTAACGTTTCCCGTACGTCCGTGTTATGCGAATGGTGATTACCAGAACGTTCACAAATGGTATTTTATTTTGCGAAATGTGGGGCAGTGCCGACTTATCACCAAACTGCATCTCTGATTTTTTATTAGTCTGTCCGTTACTCTTAGGGTCTATCCACAACGCAATGTGAATTCCGAAACATGTTAAACGTGGCGGGATTGTTTGTACGATATTATGCATAATAATGTAGTATTTGTGCTGTGTTTAAAACCTTTCCAGTGAGTCATATATTTGAAATGATCGAACGAAGTTATTTTGAGCGGTATGTCTAATCCGAAATTATCCCTTTCATTAATTCTGTAGGGATGCCTCGACGCCAGTAGGAGATGGATATTTAATATGAATACGTTTAAATTTCTGTTCGTGAATTTCATGTTTGTAAACTGCCCAAGCGATACAGGTTACAAGCAGAGCAGGGGTTTTGTTTATTAAAAAAACCCGTTCATGCTACATTCTATTTTAAAGAACTTTTTGTCTCATAGATTACTGTCACTTATTATATTTTTCGTAAGCCATGCTATAACTATTTTTTAAATCAGATAGGCGGTCTCACATTGATAAAAGAACTGATGGTAGAAAATAAGTATTTCTCGTGAATAAGTGAAGTGGCTCAGTATGGCTAACGCCTTAGCACGTAGCGCTTAAAGTGAGCAAGGTCGTCGAACTGCGCTAACGGCGCGGCGGCGGCGCTTGGATTCGCGTGCACAGAACCCACGCCACACCACACGCGAAGGGACGATCAACCTCCCGCACACGCTGGTGAAGATGCCCTAATTCATCTAACACTGACAATGGTCTGTGTGGTGCTAGACTACTCATCATCATCATCATTTCAGCCAAAAGACGACCACTGCTGGACTTAGGCCTCCCACAAGGCAATTGAACTAGATCTATACTAGGGGAAAGAGAACTTGATACGAAGCTATGGGCCAACTAGTCTGGGCACAGTAGGATACGTCTTTTCCCACAAATTGGTTTATTGGAGAGGGATAACATTATGGACTATTTTATAGGGCGGGTTTAGGCCACATTATTAAAGAAAATACGACCTTACGGAACATATACAAAACTTAAAAATAATCTACCAATATAGCGTATAATGTTCCGTTATTTTTATCCTCATCGATGGTTAAACATGAGCCCATTAAAAACTATGACAACACTTAATAACCTCAAGTATGTTGAAGCTGTGAATCACATAACGACATACAGTTAGGAGCTGGCAACACACATTTGGACATTTAATCTTCGTTCATGCTGAAAAGGCCTTCGGAAACTTAGGGTTCCTTGGTCATAGCCATAATGTTTCAAAGTGCTATAAGCTAGAAGCACGCGATAGCGCAGAAAGTGTTATCATTCTGCCCTAATAAAGTTAATTTTCGCCCGCTCTTCACTGCTTGTTACTTGCATTTCAACCCAGTAACAAATGTATTTAAACGTTTCGGAAGACAAATAATATACAGACTATGTAAACAGTATTTATTTTTATAAACGATTCGTAAAATTCTGACTATACATTCGGTGCGATGTGCTCCTAAAGTTTTTCGATTATGTTTAATTTGAACATATTTGGGTAGAAATATTGTTAACGGTTTTAAATACATCTCGCATTTTCAGAGCTTACTGCCAGCATATTTTAGTCTACATGGTACATTTCCATATAATCAGCCAGACTTGATGACATTTATGACTTTAGTGGTCCTTCGTGGTCATTTCCCAAATTGACCCAATGCTGAGTCGGGTTACCTCCAAGTACATGAAGAGAAATGAGCCTACTGCGCCATGCTGGCCAGATGAGTTGGCATAGGGTTTGGCTTTTAGTGGCCTGAAAATGATTACTATTTATGGTACAGAGACGTGGTACCTCAATATGGGCTCCATCAAAAGGCTCAAAGTCACCTAAAGGGCAATGGAAAGGGCTATGCTCGGGGGGAGACCGAATCGGAAATGAGGAGATACGAAGGACGTGAAGTGACGAAGGATTGCCATACTTAAGCGGCAATGGGCAGGGCACATAGCTCGCAGGAATGACGCCCGATCAGGCAGAAAAGCCCTCGAGTGGCTATTGGCGAGCGTTCTGGAAAGAGCAGTGCTGGTAGGGCTCCCACACGACCTGGTTAAGGTCGCCAGAAAGAAATAGGCGATTGAGGAGGCCTATTTCCAGCACTAGACACTTTTTTGCTGAAATGACGATGATGATGTTGGACGGCGTGAATTAAATATTCTGTTCAACAATGTAGGTAGCATCGATCCGACTAGTACGGGACGGATCCTTTGTATGTGTACAGACCGCTTGCTGAACATTAAGATAAGGGAGTCTGCGTTCTCTGGGACCGGTGACGGACGTTATCTCGACATACAGTTCCGCCAGGTGTCGCTGTGCCTATTTAGATGCCTTTAGTTGGACGCCAATGTTACTTTAGGACTGGCAGAATGTGAACATAGGCACTGTGCGAAGTTTGATAAAAACCATTCTATGACGTGGTGGTGTAGTAAGTCATCATGATTTCAACCCATAAACTACCTATTACTACATTAGACCTCCTCCTATTTCTTGGGGGGAAATTCGCCTTCTGTGCCACACTGGCCAGACGGGTTTGCCCACGGTCTGTATCGAGATTTCCTTGTCTTGCGGCTGTGCCTATTATTTTAGGCTAAGTTATTAGAGTTTGAAAGTTATTAGTAAATAGAGTTTGAGCTTATGATGTGACTTGTGTCATTTCTCATTTGTGCATAATTATTTTGCTTTGCTTTTTACTGAAATTTAGCAGTCGGCATCGATGTTTAGTTATTTATTATTATAACCTTTTTCTTCGACCTTGTATACTGAATTGCATTAAAGTTAAACATTTGCTAAAAAAGTACCACTAAATAAATTTGCATAATCAAGTGCCTATCTACAGAACTCGTTAATTCTATGCGCTTTCTAAGTGAACGAGTCTTTGAGGCTTCTTCACGAAACTAGGTGAATAACAGTAGCTTACTTCAGACCGCTCACTTTTTATGCCAGAATACTCGCAACTTCACTGATCAGAATTCAATCGAAAATCGGCTATGAATCAATAGTGAATAGAAAATTACATTATACGTTTTGACCAGTCATGAACCGAATAAAGTTCCCAGGTCTTAGCCTGGGAACTTTATTCACTGGAAATACCTTGTTGTTCTAGGGGTTAAGCTTAGGCCTTTGGATCACGGGCTTTGGTTCGATCCGGGGTTGAGCAAGTCTCTGCCGTTGCGTTCGTGAATTTTATGTATGTTAAGCGACATACAAGGATTCGCGTTTTTAAAAAACAAATGCTCTCTAATTGTGAGGAAGGTCGATGTATGTTGAGCAGTAGACGTCTTATTTACATGATTTAGACTACACCATACATACAAACATTTGCAACATATACGAATATCAATGTACAATATTAGCTACTAAATTCGATAAACCGAGCAACTTCTCTATGAATAAATTCCTTAATAATAAGTGCACAAACTTGATACATGGCGCAACGTCACGAAAAAAGTGTACAATGTAAACATTTACTAATTGCTATGGCTTGCAAGAGTTGAACTTGAACTTGCCCGGCTACTTGAACAGCCCACGCCACACGCCATGGCGGGGTTGCCATGACTACGGTACAGCAATCGCGCACTTTATTGCACTTTTGTAGATACAATTTTCTTAAACAATTATTATTCAATATTAAATTTATATAGATAATCTCAGATCGGATGTAATCAGAATATTATATTTAGACTATTTCCTAGCCTAACATATACAACGCACACATATGTTTAGATATTAATTCCAAGGTCTTTCAATGAAACATTCGTTTTATAATTTTTATTTTACTTAGTTAGGACGTGGCAAACATCCACTTTAGTCAGTTAAAAGTCAGTTAGGGATAGTGAGTGTACATATTCAAATATGTGTTATCTATTGCCGTTAATAGTCAATTTACATAACACTTACCAACAATCAACAATGTAGAAAGTAAGTAATAAACGAATTGCCCTTCCATGATATTACGGCCAACTCTGCAGTTTTAAAAGTGTTAATACATATTTATCTGTGTTTAGTATCACATGGTAATTATGTACTACAAGTGTTTATTTATGCGTAGAGTGAGTCACTATGGCGCCGATGTTTGCCGTCGCTCGGCCGTAGACCCTTGAACCGGTGGTGCTTTGCGCTTTGCCGATAAGCTTTTATTTACAGCCTTATCAGTAGGGACTCGATGACATGACATGTCATATCAACTGATAATAGTCATTAATTTAGTTATTATTTTTACTATGGTCTACCTATCTATTTAAAAAATATTAACAGAATTAAATATAATAGCAATCAGCTGCTTTCAGCTTAGTAACCAATAAAATAACACCTCAAACAAATAGGAAATGAATAGGTTTTATAATTACATTTTTGGTTAACAAGGCGCACATAAAATACACATATTTTCCTTCCGACAAATGTTGGTGCATGAGTTTATTTCAGGTTTTATAGCAAACTGAACCGATTTCTTTATTAACAAATTTTCCAAATCGGTCTTTAGATGACTGAGTTATGAGTGAAGATAGATTGATAACCAACTTTATTGATAACCAATAAAAAAGCACGACAAATTAGACATCACTATATTTATAAGAAATAATTAATAAGAGGTATCATTGGCAGCCTTTTTGGCAATTTCTTCCAGGTAACATACATACAAAAAACATACAGTCGAATTAAGATCTTTATTAATGTCGGTTAAAAGCAACGATTTGAGATTCGTCATCAATAATCTTATTATTTTATTCAGGAATTTGGTACGAGGCTTCTTGTTTGTATGCCAAGATACTTTTCTTTCAAAATAATTTAATTTATTTCGAAACCATGCGACTTAGCATCTACATTTTGCATGAGCCATTTTTAAAGGCTGCCGTGGAAAAGCAGTCAATTTGTTTCGTTATGACGTTTCTATTTCCTCTCCTAAAGAGTGAAACAGGCCTAAATTCGCGCCTGCTATTTCGCTCTCTCCTCCGAAAATATTCTGCTTAAAATCCATAAAATATCGCGATTATTCAATTCCGATATTGAAAACTTTCGCCGGAATTATGAATATTTAAATGCGATCCGGTTGTAAGTGGAGCTTGCTTATTATCATACCATTAGTTGTATTGTATATTAATAAACTTGAATTACTGTGAAACTGTCTCTTGTTCGTTGCTAGCTCTTAGATTTCCCATCAACTAGCCTCATTTCTACGGACACTACCACCGTTCTTTTACTTTCGTACTGTCCGTATGGTTATGTATTTAGAATGCACTATGTCACCAACCCATTCCACCCGAAAGGTGTCGTAACTGGCGGTTAAAGGAACGCTATGCATACAGCCTAGACGGTAAAAGCCGGATATCCTGTGCCTACTTCGCCTGGATCGCAAATATGCTAGATCCCATCCCCCACGAAATTGGAGGAGGCTTCATTTTACAGGAATTGGGTAAAATATTGACTGAGATAATAACGATGAGCAAGATGAATATTATGTTTTGATTTGTGACGACTAACGTGTACCTTTGAATGTGTGTTCGTGTAATTTATACAGTGCATATCCTGCACGCACACTGGTCCGACGGACAATACTTGGGCTAAATATAGATGACAGGAAAAAAACACCTGCGGTAAGTTTACGCTCACAATGCACAGTAACTAACCACACGCGATGTATCTGCGGATCGTACAAAAACATTGGTTCCGTCATTTTATTAACTATCTAACCGTAATACGTTTATAACAACTTACTTAAACATAATGATACAGTGCGACACAACATGCTGCTGGCATCTTAATGATATCCGGGAACTTAGAATAGACATAGCAGAGTTTGATATTGAAGCCATATTAAGAAAGCCTTGTTCCGTGTGATGACGGTTTTAGAATACCAAATGTCACCACCCCATTCCATTCTTAAGGTGTCGTGAGAGCCGACAAAAGTTAATAACACGGCTGAAAACTTTGGTAAAATCCTGTGGCAAGCAGTAATTCCCTCCACGTGACTGGAGGAGGCCCGACTCAACAGTGGGTCACCTATGGGCTACAGAGCCCAACTACTTCCACTAGCACTAGTAGTGGAAGTAGTAGTAAAAGCTTACTATGCACTCGTCTGTTACTACTGTTAGTAGTTCTAGTGAGGCAATATCGCATACAAACGATGATTATGACATTATTAAATGAAGTTAGTAAAAACTTATAGCAAATGGTATACGTATAAAAGGATATTATGCTTGAGGATAATTAATGTTTACTGGTAGTGCTATTTTAAACATGACAGACAACTTGTTGTTGCAATAATGCCAGTGACAATAATGTCGTAAGATGATTGTTTAGAAAACAATCCGATCCAGATCCACCAAACGATATTGCTTAAGATTGAAGCACCATGAACTCCATAACATTCCAAATAATATCCGTATCCTCGTTGCCCACGTCTGGTTTATTACAGTTTGAATACAGGTCTCACTTCTAGCCTAAGAAGTGTTATCAAAGTTATTCTGGAAAATTATGTCTACCAGTTTCCGAACTAAAGATTTAATGACCGTAAAATCAAGACGATTGATTGCCGAATTCTGTCGAATGGTGTAGTTATGTTAAATGTAGCCATTTAATTACTTCCAACAATAATTTGTACGCCACCTTTTTTATGCTAAACGCTGCGTGTAAATACCGGTATAAGCCAAATGAGTTAATTTGGTTTGTCCCTCGATTGTTTTGAGTAATACGGGGCATCGCTAAAGATTTAGGTGGTTACACCGTTAGGTGATCAGCGCCGTCTAACATAATGCCGAGCTATTGGCCCCATTGACACCACTAGAACTGCTAATTTAATTGCTTTGGACTAATATGTGTGGTGTTATACATATACAAATGCTGCCTCGATGGTCTAGTGGTTAAATGTGCCGCCTTTGGATCAACGGGTCCCGGGTTCGATTCCCGGGTCGGGCAAGTGTCTTTGTCTAAACCAGAGGCACTGGCTCGGAGTCTGGGTGTTATTTCTATCTATAATATGTATGTATTTACAAATACATACATATTATAGATAGAATCATATATCATCCATCTCGTTACCATAACACAAGCATTAAGTTGCTTAGCTTGGGACGAGATGGCGTTGTGTGAAATGTCCAAAGATATTTATTTTTAACTGTTCGTCTATTCAAATAACGCGCAGTGATAATATCTTAATTACACAAGATATTCGTCCTGTGCTATAAGATTTCTTAATTTCCACACATTAAAATTTAAGTATTTGTAAGTGATCGTAAGATCGTGCATTTAGCGCCAGACAGTGTAACATGGCTATTTTAGACGAAGATCCAATCTGATTTGCCAGAATACCAAACTAAGTTCTTACTAGCGCGGATTGACCTATTTCCTATACCTTGTCGTGGACTATGTTATCCGAATGCCACTCGGCGCGGAAACCGTTTATTACTGCTATTACATCAGTAAATAGGCCCGTACGTCTGCCAAGCTAATGGCCCGTTTTGTGGCTGCCTCGGATCAGATTGGGATCCATTGTTCCATCCCGAATATTGATCCCAGGCGTTCCTCTACATACCTTTGGAACTATTCTATTGTTATATAAAATGAGTAACAAGCAGTTTAATGACATCGTCCGGTTCCGTTTTTACTGTGGTGTGTATTGCTATAGCGTTGAATTTTGTGATGAAATGCCTTGAGCTCCTTGGATGCGAACTAAAATCAACTGGCGTTAAACATAGCTCATGGAAAAGAGTAACCTAAACTAAATTCTTCCTCAAAGTTTGAGCCTTTGACATTCATGGTCATTCAATTCCATTGATGCCAACCTCCTCTGCATTCTCACGCGTGTGCTGAGCTAGGTTTTAATTAAGCCGCTAGTTCAGTACTCTAACAATGAGCAGGCGTGGTGGCTTTGACCCAGTCGAGCCTTGGATGGGTTTCCACCGTAACGGACGCATCCTGCCGCCATTGTAGCCACCTCAATTCATGGATGTGGCCTTGACACCGAATTACCGTCTAACAACGTCTACGATTGATGATTTGACTTATGTCTTGTACAAATTGTCTTTGTTGGGGACTAAATACTTTTGCTAGACAATCTTTTGATAGTTTCCTAACCATGTGTACAACTCATACGTGACCCATTGAGGCAGGCGCTATACGGTTTCATACAACATTTAACGTGTCTGAAGGACACTTATATGTTTATAGGAAAGTGTATTAAAGATATAAAATTAGAGAATCCCATCCGAACAGTAATTTACTGATCTATCATCACTGTATTTCTTATAAAAATACTGAAATCTCAAAGTAAACGTATATAGACGAGCAATCGAGACCCCGTAAATGTGTTCGTGATTTCGAATCACACCAATTATCACACTACACTCGCCTCTAATTGAGGTCCAATTAATTCTGTAGTAGCACTAAAATCGGACTCGGACGGAAGCGAGTTAACCGGATCACTGCGGACAGAGCCAATCAAGTCCCAGGGCTGCTACTAACAAGTTACCAAAACTCCGTAGCACTACTGCGTATGCTCAATTTTATACCCAGTGTCTCATGCCACCTGTTTCATATGAATATTTATTTCTTTAGCTACATGAGTATAAGAGACGATTAATAAATAAATATTGCGGCCAATGCATTAATCTAGCTAGCACCTTTAGTCGCCTCCTAGGACGGTGAATCTTTAGAATAGAGAAGAGGCGTCGTAAAGAGGCAATATAGGAACGCAGAGTATCTAGCCGCAAGAGATATGAAACTTCATGTAAACCCCGCTGTAACCCGCTGGGTTTGGCACAGTAATCTAATTGAGCTCAATTCAATAAATAGTAGAATTTTGTCCTTTTTTCACTGATCATCCGAAATAAAAGATCCAATCTAGTTACACATTAGTATACTACGTATTTTTGGCTAGCATTCAGCAACCCTGTAAATACATAGTGGCATAGGCGATGGAATACTCGTAAAATGGGATAACGAGGAGTCTAGACGAGGATTGTGGCCATCGTGATCGCTCATGGAAATGAGATGCGTGCAGTTGACGGAATATTAATGAATCACGCCCGTGTTGCGTCGTTGCCCGAGCTATCTAGCTCAGAGTAAAAGAAAGATAAGAACTAATTAGTAATAAGAAGGAGAGTTCTTTTCTGTTTATGTCGGCGTGGCTAGTATTTTAATCTTTAACCGTAACTGCGGCCATACTTTCATCTTTATATAATTACGATTGAATATTCATAAATATTTTATGTTGCTCTATAATAGTTCTGTATTTTCAGTTGTCGTTTTTCGCCGGTGCGCGAAATTTCACAATCACATTAATGAACAAAATAAACACGTCGATGTCATAGTATAAAGAAGAGGGAGTAGGCTATCTCCGGCCCAATTCGTGATATAATTGCCTACTGTCTTAGGGTTGTCACTTTTAGCTAAATATTAGGTCGCGCTTCGCTAGCAACCGCATGTACAGCGGCAACGTCAAGTCGCGGTCCCGACTCGCCATCGCCATGTCGCCGCTAGATGGTACAGGCGGCAACATAGTCTAAGAGCTTGTGTTTAATTTATTTGCTTAGTGCTTTATACAAGTCAGCTTTTAGATTTTTTTTATTATGCATAATGTAGTATTTTTACACATAAAGGACCACATTTATTTTTTAATTAATACAAACATATCACAAACAACATGCTTGGGTTGGGATTTATTTATCAAATCCTCGCAGTCAATTAAGCGCAGCCACTGAAGGCGTCTGAAATAAAAAGCACGTTTAATATACATTAGGTATCTATAATAAAAAATGAATAAAGTGAATGAAATATTATCATTAAAAGAAATAAAAACAACATTAAAAACTAACGACTGTCTCTTAGACTATAATCGAATTTGTTGTTATGATTCGAACTTTGTTTTATATGTATTTGATTTACTATTAGTCAATTAGGTACTCGTACATACTTATTTTGAATTACGATTTTCTGTAATTAAGTAGGTACTTAGTTACTATACCTACAATACTGAGAAATCGGCATAACTAAACGTAAACAAAGAAATAGCGGCAAACCAATTGCCAGATCAAAAGTACCTAATACATTCTAGTAGGAAATTAGGCCTACCTACCTACTTCCTGTGTGATAGAAAACTAATACAAACAAAAAATATGTAAGTACGTAGGTATCTCATCATCAAGTAAAATTATATTATGCTAGAATAAGTGACTAACTTACCTTTCCTGTTCAATAGGTAATCTGAACAGAGACAGGTCTGGAATCGATGAATTATTAAGACACCCAAACACACAGCAATACGTTCTTCTGCGATTATCAGACATTTTGATGATGATATTGATGAATAAATCATTTAGCGGTGCCGAAAAGCCGTGACGCGCGCGCGAACCTTGTGCAGTGTTAGCCCTGACTGGCGCACTGAGAAACGGGTCGAGATTTTGTTAAAGTATGCGTGCGTCGACACATAGATACAATAGCGCACACATACAAGCCGCGCGCGGTGCGTTTGTATGAAGATAACCTACTTCCCCTCTCTTTATACTATGTCGATGTGATTCATATACGAGCTAAAAGCAAGAGCTTTCAGCATAAATTTGTTGCATAAATTCTTCTTCTGCCTGGCGTTAGTCCCGGCTATTGCCAGGGTCCGCCTTCCGACTGAGCTTCCTCCACTTTGCCCGATCTTCAACGTCCTTTTTAGTTAGGCCATTGGCTCTCATGTCGGATTTGACGACGTCCAGCCAGCGCTTGCGAGGGCGACCGCGGGACCTAGCCCCAAGGACAGCCATAAATTAAACTAATATAATCTTCTCTCGACTCTGTCTCAACGATCTCACGAGAACGTGTTGGATATTAATCCTTTGGCTTACAGCAAAGATATGAGAAATGTGAAAGTGTTAATATGATGACAATTTTAATTCTTGCCTCTTCAGTGGGAAAGCGTCTTTATGGGTCCATTCATTGTGGCTCCTATTGTGCTCATTCCTCAAATGAAGCGTCGTGGTCGCCTCGTCTTGACTTTTGCTTTATTTGCCCGCGACGAATGGCCTGTGCTTGCGAAGATTTCTCGCTAGTCATTTTTACAATCTGTTGAAAATCACGCCACGAAATTTACATTGTTTCGTGACTTGTAGACTGGTATTGTTTTGATGCTCCACGGAAACTAGTTTTCAAATGTTATTTCTGCGAAAGAATATTAGTTAGCCGCAGTAGGTACTATTTGTAGGTTACGTCATTTCGAACATATCCATGGATAAATCTGTCTGTTCGTTATTTTAAAGGCACTTAGACCTACTTTTGTCGCAATGGTAAAACCAAAAGTTGTTGTATGTATAACCCCGCATGAACTTACCTTGAAATGTCTTCCTCAGATGAACGGACACAGCAACGGAGACATGAACGGCACCGGTGACATCCTCACTCAGAACCAGCAGCGCGGCTGGTGGACCATCGGGCTCATCAACTCCCGCTACCGGTACCTCACTGCAGAGACCTTCGGATTCAAGATCAATGCCAATGGCACCAGCCTTAAGAAGAAGCAGATCTGGACCCTCGAGCCTGCCTCCGGGAACGCTAATGACAGTAAGATTCTCATTATTTAACCAAATACTAAATAGAAGCGCAGGCATAATAAAAAACAAAGTTTTGCTAATCGATCATCGTGACCTGTAGGGCGCTTCACGACACCTTCATTAGCTCCAGAAAGGGTCTCTGGAGCTAACGAAGGTGTCGTGAAGCGTATTGAGTACCAGCTGTTGCTCGCAGTTTTAGTGAGCGTTGACTTTCAATTGGATTAGTTCCCTGTTTGTAAAGAGATGGCGTTTGAACGCGATATAACTACATATTTACAAATTACTGCGTAAGAAGGAATTGATCGATCACTTTCATTACAAATAATATTAGTAAATAGATCTAGGTAATTTATGTCGTAAGAGCCGACTAAAGCAAATGAAATGACAACGTAGTCGCATGAGAAACGAAAACCTTTATGTACGTGTACAGTATGCAATTATCCCGCTTTGAGTGGACGACGCCTGACTCAGCACTGGGTTTTTTACGGGCTGAGACGAAGAAGAGTTATAGTGCAATACATTATCTCCCACGCTAAGAAATTGCAATTTTATAACTTATGACAATTGGACAATTTAATATTTTAATGTAGCTAACACTGATTTCTAATTCATTCCTAAAGCTGCGATCGGGGAAACAAATAAGGGCCAGAATTAATAAATACCACAGCCATCAAAACATAAATATCAAGAATGTTATCAGGTGTCTAAATTGTGTGTGTACAGAGCAAAAACAAAATGCGGGGTACCATTAAAATATTTCAAGGGTTTAAAATACAGAGGGGTGGAACTGCCAATAGCCCTTGTTAGCATTCCCCTTTTTCGCACCAATTGAGGTAGGGAAGAACAATCCAATAGGCACTTACTACTACTCAGCCCTCAAATGACCCAATGCTGAGACGGGCCTCCTCCCATCACAGGGAGGGAAAAAGTAATGCCTCGATCTACTACAATAAAAGTAGAAATGTATTGTGTTTGATTTTGCTTCAAGGCAAGAATTTTTAACATTTTTTTAATAATTAGTCGTATTTGTTGTTCTATTACTTGGGGTTTTGTAACAGTCGCAATAATAGCTCTGGTAACACTGGCAGCGTATACAGCTGTGTTAGTGTTTGCTAACTCATTTTCGTGTTCACTGCCATCCCCTCACCAGTTGTGGCGAAACTTCCCCTTGCACCCTCAAGAGTTTAATTAATAAAAAGCCACCATGGCTAGCACTGAGACTGACAGTACTGTCAAATTCATTATTTTGCACTTATATTTTTAAAATAACTCCATTTCCACACATTTTTCAAAAATATGTATGTTGTATGTATTAAATTTCAAATGTGATGGTGTAATCACACTTTACAAAAGAGATGGATCAATATCTATATTTGTGGCCCAATCGGAGGGTGGTCAAAGCAGGTGGCAGGGCGGGGGCTCGCCAGTGTCAAGGTCCCGCGACAGCTGGTCCAATTCCTGATCGATAACCATTTCCGAGCGTTGCTTGAGTAGGGACTAGTTGTAGGGCGGAAATGAGACAAAAATGGTAATGGAAGTTGTAGCTATTACTGTTACGATTTATGTTTAGCAAATAAATGTAAATGGACACTAGTCGTAGGTCGAAGCTTACTGCGGTGTCACATCTTCCTCGGGTACATTGAGCCAGACTCTTCTATCAAAATATGCAATAGCATACTACATGCCACTAATCATGCCCTCTCATATTCTCCAATGCCATCATCATCGTTTCAACCACTGCTTCATTTATATTTTGAACTAGATTTTACCCGCGGCTTCGCTCGCGGCAACTTTTTTTAATAACATGTATCCTATGTATACTTCTAATACCTCCAAAAATATGTGTACAAAGTTTTATGATGATCGGTTAAGTAGTTTTCGCGTGAAAGCGTAACTAACAAACTTTTATTTATAATATTAGAAGGTTGAAATACCAAAAAAAAAATTGATTCTTTGACATAGTCTTATTCATAACCTAGAGCAATGGGATATCAAAATACAAGTGGTTAAAGTAACAATTATTCGTATAAAATCGTAGAAGTCTAGTAAAAAGTCAGCAGTGGATTTGGGAGCCAAGACGATAGTGATGACGAACAGCAATAAGCTTAGACCATTAGAATCTCGCAGCCCCGATCCCGGTCACGGCTCACTGAGCCAACGGTATTCCGAGCGGAGCGCATTGCCCATCTGATCGAGTGGCTGTACCGCTTCGAGTACCGATAAATCCCCACTCGGAGATGGCCCCGTACGCAGATAATGATGGCACTATTACTCGCTTATTTAGGAATTTAGTGGCTGTGTCGCCTCATTTATAATATGTGATAGAGAACCGTGACAAATAAAATAATTATTAAAGTTTCTCTTGATTCGTGCGTGATAGAGTTTTATTAACAAAACATAAAATACTCAAACTCAAAAGAAACTTTATTTACTTGGGTTTTATCACAAATACAATACTCTTATAAATCGTCATATTCAAACCAATATCATCATACGGCCCCTGTCCCACGCTAGGTAGTAGTCTCCATACACACCATACATCATCCGTAGTCATAACTACTCGCATATTCACACATTTCATACACTTTTCCTCACACATGTCTCAGTTTAGTGATAACACGAACGGTTTATATTCTCATGGTGTATCTATCTATGTTTTGTATGTGTACATAAATTTTAAATAAATAAATATGTTTGGTCGTAGGCATGATCTACCTGCGTTCCCACCTGGACAAGTACCTGGCCGTGGACTCCTTCGGGAACGTCACCTGCGAGTCGGAGGAGAAGGAGGCTGGCAGCAAGTTCCAAATCAGGTACACTTCTACTTTTCATGCAACTGGGTTGTTAATGTGATTATCCTCTTAGGGTTGACGCCATTAATGGTCGGCGATTCCCTATTACAACATTTGGTTCTATCATCTGAGCTATAGACCATTTTATGTACGGAGGTACCACTCTATTGTGCCTTGGTGGCAAGACTAGCAGGAACAAAATGAAATACTTCCATATTAAAAAAAGCTAAGAATGCTTTTAAATAGTCAAATAAGTAAATTAATGAGTCTACATACTCAAGTAGGTAATTTCTTCATGACTACGTATGTATAAACGGCTTTATCCAGGAAGGAAATTCGGTTACATACAATATCTTCATGTACATATTACCTAAAGACATTGTAGTAGTAGTAGAAATTCGAGCAGAATACGAATTCGAAACCACGCTAGTGGAGCTTCATGCAAAATATCTCTATTCTGAAACACCCAATTCAATTCTAAGTACCGACAAGAGGAAATGATAAGGATGAAAACCTAGCCAAGACCTAAACAAGAGAGGAAAATCTCGAAACGAAACCCTGTGCCAATTTCTATTACAGGGAGGAGGAGGCTCGACTCAGCAGTGGGTCATTTACGGGCTGAAATGGTTGAAAAGTTTATCTCCGTAAATACTTAGTAAAGAATCCCAGTGGTCCCGACAGCGCGGATGTAGAAGCCTCGCCTTATCGCATACTAATTCCGCGTGAGTCACCGGAAGTGAGCTTTTGTGTCGCCGCGCCATGTTTTATTCCCAATTCGTGTGAGCCAAACACATTCGCGTCGATTTATTGTGTGTGGGAAACATATATCACTGCGGCATTCGGGTGCGACAATTACGTTCAAAGAATTTTGACTTGGATTACAATATACTCTTTGTAAGAAAGGTTTCCAGAACATCTTTTTTGCAACCGATTAAAAAAGGAACATAAAGGGACAAGTGGTTTAATGTTGTTTCTTATTCCGAGAGAGTGGATTGAGGGTCGAGAGTGTAAATGCCAAAAATGTAAATCGACTTCAAAACCAATAGTTATTAAAGTTTGAAGTCGGATCTCCTGGACACTTCTGTTGTGCAATATGTTACATTGTCCTCACATCTTAGCTTACTATAAATAAACACGAAATCAATGTAACCCAATCAGATGCTTGTAACAGAAAATATGATAAAAAGAGTGTCCATGGAGTTTCTTGCCTGTTCTTCTCCATAGGATCTACTTTTTGGAACATGCAACTAGATTCCTAATTTCACTTTTGACTTTTCAAAAACACCAGTAAATAGGTTCAATTGAAATAAATGATTTGAGTTGAGTTGAGTTTACCCGTATCCGAATTAACGTCGGTGTCAATTTAAGTAGGCACCAACAATGGTTGTCTATTGGTTATTTTTCACTTTTTAGTTTACTTAGTTATGTCGGTTTAATTTTAATTTTTGTCTGCCTGTTTGTTCCGGCTAATCTGTGGAACGGCTGGACCGATTTTGACGGGACTTTCACTGATAGGTAGCTGATGATATATGGAGTACCTTTTTTAGACTAGCTTCCCGCGTTACGACAATAACCGCGGATAACAACGCGGGACTCAAGCTACTATAATATAATTATAGAGATGTTGAATGATTTGGAATCTCATCAAAATCAAGATCCAATATACATTATTTAAACCTGATGATATTAAATAATAATCAAGCAAAACAATTCTGTGCTCCTTGGCATATTATTATAGTAGTCATTGCCACCTATTGATCGAAGCACCAAAACTGCGACAGTTAGGAGCGATATCGTTTGCCAAGTTATCCGCGAGTCGCTCCATGACTCAAGCCCTGAGTCATGCTTTCATCCCTTTTGCTCGCTTTCCTTCGACGCCACGGCTCTGACTAACGTCTGCAATCGTCTCAATGTCGTTTAATTAATTTGTGGAAGGCAACAATGGCTCGCGACTTACTCGCACTAATTTGTTTGACGTATAATTTTGTATCAAAGAAAAACAACTACAGAGTTTCCTCCCGGCTCTTCTCTATATGACAGCCTTGCAATCCCGTGGTAAAATTTCAAGGAGCTGAAATTATTGTTTTTGATCTGATTAAGCAACTAATATGGGGCTGTTTTGTATTTATGACTAAACACTATTACTGTGGTAAATGGTATTTTTAAACGTTAAAATTTTAGTTAGTTTTTTACTGTCGAAATAGCTCTAATGATCCAACTTAATTAAATAAATTTAGATATTAAATTATTGTCACTCAGAGAATTGTTACTTATTATTAAATTGATTTTGTGTCCATTACAGGAAAATACTATCATGGATTGTTACAATAGCTCTTTATTAAACAGGTATTATATTTCTTGTTAATAGATTGGCGCTAATGATGTGGTATACATGTTAAACGTCAAAATAACTGTAAATGACAGGCATCAGCAATAAAAAACGTGATCAATGTAAAATATCTCCACATTTTTACACTTTAAAACAAAACAGTTTCTGAGGAGTGTGTATAAATACTCTCCAAGACAGTTTCTGAATAATTATTAGCACAAATCTGTTTAGTTCGCGCTAACAACATCGCAAACAAACACTTATCTAAGACAAAATGCATGCGTATAACTTACTTTTATATAGTTTTAACTTAGGGGTTTGGTAATGAGGCTTGTACATTTGTTGTTGGAGAGGGATGTTAACCTTCCCAACAGAGGTGGCCCCAAATTTATCGATCCTTCAACGCGAATTACGCTGTTACCAGAGGGGTATCTCACTGGGGTTGAACTTATCATACGTTTATTCAAAATAAAACCCAATAGTACCGTGTTACGGTTTATTTTAGCTTGAGAAGTAGAAGGTTATTTGAAGGTAAACGTTAACGAACACGCGCCAGAATGATGTCCTTTAAATTGTTATGGAGAGCTCTCCTGAATTATGCTTTAGTGCCTTACTTATAGGTATGTAGTTATCCAACTATATTTATGTTTTCGAACTAAGCAGAAATGGCCTATATACCATTTACTAATAACGTGAATTCATTTTAACTTAAAACACATGCACGAAGCCAGTTAACTGTCTAGTTAGAATTAAAGTTCACACGTAATTGCATTTGATCATAAATAAAAGCCATCTACATTTTAATTAATATTATAATGTAGACGGTTTTACATGTGTTAGGCCATAAAATTATATTTATTATAATCAACAGCGAAAAGCCAAACCGTATGACTTCTTAACACATACTATTTTTATTAAACATGTTTTATCCATAACGGGTCCTTTGATATTGCTGCTGCATATCTAACGGCTATTCCAGGCGCAAAAGACCAGTCCTCTTTATAAATGTCACAGTTTCGATAACCGGTTTTATTTTATTAGTAGGTAACTGTCAATAATTTTTCAAACTCGGTTTTGCCCAATAATGAATGTTTTTCCACATCATCATAACGACCATCTATATACTGCCAAATTCTGAATGGGATAAAAATACCAGCACAACTAGACTTCTTTTTACATTATTACGAATGTTAACCTCCAGACGAAAACGATAAAATGCAATAGGCTACGCGCAAGACTGGTGATGTGGAAACATATTGCAATAAACATTTTTAGCAGATGATATATTAATGGGCCTGTTGTTTTAGGTACCGAACGATTAACTTATGTGATTTGAAACAATGCGGTAGTTTAGATCAAACTATTAGTAATAAATCAACTATTTCAGTGAATACTAAGGCGGTGCTATTGATAAGAATGGCCTATCGGCCTGCTTATTTCGAAAATGACGGATATTCCCTAAATGTGCATCCCCTGTGTCCACTGCTTAGGCATTGCGTACCGAAGGTTCTTCTTCAAGGGCCGGATTATTATTGTGCGCCATTTTGCCATAATTAATCCGCATCAGCATCGTTAACAGTGACATCTGTGCATCGGCCTTCAGGGCACTATGAACTAATTTTAATTTATTGACTTACCGCGTTCTTTTTCTTTCCGCACAGCGTGTCAGAAGACAATAGCGGGCGCTGGGCACTGCGCAACGTGGAGCGCGGGTACTTCCTCGGCTCCAGCTCCGACAAGCTGTGCTGTACTGCCAAAGTGCCAACCGATGCGGAGCTGTGGCACGTGCACCTCGCCGCTAGACCGCAGGTAACACGACTTCTGCTCATCATTTCCTTAACACTAGGCTCACTTCTTGGCCAGGGGTCACTCCTTACCCGACTGCCGCTTACCAGACGAATGCCTGCTGGTACAATGAACATTGAGTGCTCTGTTCTTCACTTACTTGCTTAAGCTATTTTTTTTTGCAATAAATATTTAGAGAAGGTTTTTGTTGTGTCGAAATGACACAACCATTCAATCAATTAGACAAGCAAGAACCTTATTGAAAAGAACTCTATCAAATTATAAATGAGATTTTGCTGTCTTTGTTCTAAGCCGTCCAAGCAAACCTTTGCAACCGTAACGGGTATTTGTCATAATTTGTCACGTTTTAAAATGGCGTGTAATGCAACACTGCACGCTGCGGTTGGCGCAACATAGTGCGACACGTCGCTGCCTCCGAGCCACATTCCAGTCCACTTCCAGTAATGCAACCGCCAGTGACATCTCATTTCAGATAATGCACTACTTTGCCACACATTGGTCGAGCATCTCTGTGTCTGGGAATCGAAATAGAAACTATAAACATAATAATATGCTAGGAACAAAATCCCATTTCACGATGGATGTAGTTAATGCGGCGTTTACTGTACCTACTTTCAAATAATTATGATAGTTTTACTAGAAGTGATCTGCTAAATTTAATAGTAATCTTCTAGGATAATCTTCTGATGTTTTTCTCAGCATTCTCTCATGTTAGTGCGTGTTCTCCAGATGAATCTCCGTTCGATCGGACGCAAGCGTTTCGCGCACTTATCAGAGTCTCTGGACGAGATCCACGTGGACGCTAACGTGCCATGGGGCGAAGACACGCTGTTCACCCTAGAGTTCCGCATCGACGAGGGTGGCAAGTACGCACTCCACACGTGCAACAACAAATACCTCAGCGCCGGGGGAAAGGTCAGTACAAAAACATTATTGCAGCAGGTTTATAGTTATAGATTTCATCATGGCATCATTCACGATTCAATCACTTAGGACTCAAAAATACAACTCCTCTGTTCTAACCTGTATCACGGAGGCTCTTTACAAACATATAACTCACAAATGAGACCCAGAGTCCGAATCCGTAGTTTACCCAGATACTTTCCTTGGCATGAACCGACGGCCCGTGGCCCAAAGGCGGCACATCCGACCCCTAGACTGATCGACAGAGTACACTTTGTCATAGTAAAGGCATATTTTACAACACATCATTTACCAAGGTATCATTGCCGTCCTTATTGGTAAAAGCCATTTTATCTATGTAACTGCGATATGCGGTCCATGCGCGATGACGTTCCGCTTAAGTAAGGTGTGAAATGTTTAGAGGATTTCTTTGGATTATTAAAGCAATGTACCTTCTATTTACAAAATTTAAAATTTCTTCAGGAGCCTTGTTTTGCCTATAACTGGGGTATTGGGTCAAGAAGCTACTAAAACAAAAATTAAAATTACACACTAAAATAAGAAAATACAATAATCCAATAGACATCCTAGAATTTAACTATATACGTAAAGAATGCCGCCAACTCGCTAATGTATGTTATAACAACTATATATATAAATTAGAGCAAGCAATAAAAAACAATCCCAAGGCCTTCTGGTCGCATGTAAAAAATCTTCGTGGCGGTAGTTCTAGTTTTCCTTCGGAAATGAGGCTTGGCGTCACAAATGCTAATAATAGTAAGGACATCTCAAATTTATTCGCAAAACTATTTTCATCAGTTTTCGACGCTCATAGTCATCATAATAATGATTCGAACTCAACACCAAAAACAACACTGCCTGATATAAGCGATTTTTCTTTATCACCGGAAGAAGTATACAAAAAACTTTCTGGGCTTGACCTATCAAAAGGAGCAGGACCGGACAATATACCGCCAATATTTTGGTCGCGTTGTGCCCGAGCACTATGTTCCCCGCTGGCACACATCTTTAATACATCTCTTAAAACGGGAATTTTTCCCGATACGTGGAAACGTGCTAGAATCGTGCCGATCCATAAAAATGGAAAGCTGGAAGAAGTTACAAATTATCGTCCCATTTCAATTCTCTCTACTCTCTCAAAGGCCTTCGAATCGCTTGTTTACCCCCTAGTCTACAATCATGTAAAGAACTACCTCTCAAATAGTCAGCATGGATTTGTTCTTAAGCGATCGACTAACACCAATCTCGTTACCTATGTCACTGAACTGGTGACTGCGGTAGATCAGGGACTTCAAGTAGATGCAATCTACACTGACTTTTCGAAGGCCTTCGATAAAGTAAATCATGAACTATTGTTGCTCAAGTTGCAATCCATGGGAATCACCAATTCTGCATTGGATTGGTTCAAATCTTACCTTTCTGTTAGACCATCCTCGGTAGCAGTGGACGGAAACGAGTCAGATATATACTTTGCGACTTCCGGTGTACCACAAGGGTCACACTTGGGGCCGCTATTGTTCAACATATTTATCAACGATCTACCAATCATATTTAAGCACTCCACGCCATACCTTTTTGCGGACGATCTAAAGTTGATACGTGTCGTTCGAGCGGATTCTGACATACAATTGCTGCAATCGGACATTAATTGCTTACACCAATGGTGCACAGAAAACGACATGCATGTAAACTGCTCTAAATGCTTTCACATTAAGTTCACCCGAAAACGTAACATAATACAATCTTCCTATAATGTACAAGGAACCGTTTTATCTGAAGTTAGTGTCATTAAAGACTTGGGAATACACATAGATAACGAACTTCGATTTGTTGACCATATCGACAAAGCTATTGCTGCTGCCTTTCGGGCACTTGGGTTTGTTCTGCGATCCTCTAAAGAATTCAAAAAGCCATCCACCATACTACTTCTTTATAATAGTTATGTGCGAAGTCGTCTTGAATATTGTAGCACAGTTTGGAATCCTATGTATCAGATTCACGCCACTAGAATTGAGAGTGTACAAAAACGACTAGTTCGTCATCTGGCCTTCCGATTTAAAATAAACTACTCCAAAAGATCATATAATGACAGACTGAATCACTTCAAAATGAGTTCCCTTCAAACGCGTCGTACAGTATCTGACCTCATATTCCTTTATAAGCTGGCTAATAATCATATTGATTGTCCAGAGCTGGTCAGTAAAATCAGTCTTGATGTTCCCTACCGAATGCCACGCTATCCTCGTGCGTTACTTAAAGCTCCTCGATGCCAAACAAATCTCGGGAAACATTCACCGATGGTTAGAATGAGTACCCAGTATAATGCTGTGTCCACAGCAGCAACTGAAATAGACATATTCGGTAACACGCTCGGCAGATTTAGGAATCTCGTAACAAAACATCTCTCCACATGTGACTGTTGACGTACCTCAATACACTTAATTTACACTTAATTATACATTTATATTAAATTAAACATTTGATTTGTACACTTAATTTATTTAAACTTCTATTTTTAATTTCTTATTACAATTTTAATTTAATTTTAATTTTCTATTTCAATGTCTATCCAGCAGGTTTTATATTTTATATTATGTTATGTTTTGTGCATGCTGTGATCTCCTTTAATTGAAGAAACACTAGATTTAAGACCGATATGTACATTTTTATAACAGTAATTTATATTGTGTATTCTTTGTTGGAGATCCTAAAGTATAAATAAATAAATAAATAAATATAATGTAATGATAGATCCCATCTTCCCCACATATTCTGGATGTGGTAGTGCTGAAAATTGATTACCCATCTGTCTCCCTCCACGTTCAGGATTTCATTGTCTAAAAAAGTAGTCAGTAGTAGTATCAACAGTCTATCAAAACATATCGATTGTGAACAGAAGCTGTTCGTAGGCCCCATATGCACAATGTTCAGCCTTGTAATGACAAAGAACGCTAGAATACAAAGCGCGCACATGGCCGGGACAAAAAGGCAGCAGCCTCTGTATTTGCTGCACAATGCCTCGATTGTATGGCTACTATATAGGACTTGTCTGGGCACATGGCTTATCCTCGTTACAACTTTAGGGTTGTTCAATGTTCAAAGTCTTTTAAAACCATCAATATAACCATACTACTACTTATATTTTTACATTTCCTGGCTATTGAGCTTCATAACTTATTTCTCCATTCATCTCTGTTTCGTCCACGTTAACTTCTTTCTCATCCTTAGTCACACCTGGACTGTGTCTACCTCGGTCTACCAGTTTTTTAAAACAATCACCTTTTTGGTCACATGCCAGTTAGTCGAACGAATCTCTTAATTCTTACTGATATTGAATTTCTCGCTACTAAAATGGTTAACCTATTTCGTTCCTCTAATCCTATCATACGACACCCTTAAGATGAAACAGACTGGTGGCAAACATTCAAAGACTCGACCGCTTTTAATGATTATCGATGCACATGGCTGATTTGCTAATAATTAACATACTCTAGCAACACTACGTGCTCGTATACTGATTAGCAAACAATCGGCGTCGTCTGTTGTTGTCGTATGTTCCCACAAAAGGCGTTCCGTGGGAAAACTTTGAATATTAATATTGCGCTGCGGAGTGCGTGAGAGCGGGTGAGTGGCGGCCGGACCCACTAATAAAAGGGAACGTGGAACATAGCCGAGCAGAGCCTGACTATGTGTACAACGGAGTAGGCAAGCGCATTGCTTTTCTTAAAACTATTTGGTAACGTCATCATAATGGGCATCTTGAAAGACTGTCATCGTTCCAAGAGCTACCGAAGGAACTGTATGATAATAACAAATCCCACACCCAAACTCTCTTCTCCTTTTCAAGTGAAACAATCACCACGTCGCGATGGCATTGATTATTAGAGATGACATTTAAAGAGTGGCCATTAAAATTAAATAGAATACTCAAGGTTATTCCTATCCCGCAGCTACAAGACACGTGCACGTCGACATGCCTGTTCAGCGCGGAGTACCACGCAGGAGCGCTCGCACTGCGCGACGGCACTGGCGCCTACTTGGCTCCCATCGGCTCCAAGGCGGTGCTCAAGACGCGGTCCACCGCAGTCACGAGGGACGAGCTGTTCTCTCTGGAAGACAGTCTCCCGCAGGCCGCTTTCATCGCTGCTTTGAATGAGAAATACGTGTCCGTCAAACAAGGTAAGTTGATTTTGTATTTGGAGAATTTTTGTCTTCATTCGTCACCAGCTTCGCAAAGGCAAGGAGTTCCTTCTCGGCTGTCTTCATTAGCTTTTTTGGAAAGTGACACCTTTTTACGATATTAAATCTGCTTAACATTTCCAGTTTAAATTAAACAGTTAACGCCATAAATTTAGCAAATTATGTGTATTTTATATTATTTTAATATACGTGTGTCCTAATATAACTAGTAACCACGGGACTTAGTATCGCACGATGCTTTAAAAGTACTGCTAAAAACGAAAGCCAGAACATAATATTGTATCCTTAACATAGTGTTGGCAACACGTTTTTTTCTGGGAGCGCCTTTTCCAACACTCTAACCAGTGTGGCATATCAGGCTTCTTTTTCTTTAGTATTCCTTCATTTATGGGCCGAGAGAGATACAATTAAACAACCGCCTGCTGACGGAGTTCCGGCCTTCTCGGAATCACCGCCATTGTGGCAGTCCTGACCCGCGAGACCCCCATTGTTCACCGTTCTTATTTGCCAACATAATTACGGCGTAAGAAGTTACTGCCTTGTCAGGCGTTAATGCAACGTAGGTTGTAGAGCCTTGGAAGTATGTATTTCACGACGGATCCCCCGTTCGGGATATTAAGAACATATTTTAACCCCGACTTAAACTTAATTTTTAATACAGTTGCTCAAAAAGTGGCATATTACAGGGACGTATAGCGTTCGGGAAGTGGGCTATTACACACGCGTGCTTTTTCTTTACCATTCCCGCACTAGTGCGTTTTCTTTCCCAACTGTCAAAATAATGTCTATTATAAGGAAAAACCAACCATGAAGTTTTTACTAAAAAAAATCATAGAAGTTTTTATGATTCATGCAAATACGTATATTTCTAAAAAGAAACTACGTACTAATTTGTTTCAATATCAGATTTAATGATTTGATTGAATGTGTTTTATTTCATCTAATTAAATTTCATTTCATATCAATAAAAAAATTCTACTGAAGACTTGGCTGTATGGGCATTGTTCCTTTTGCCTACCAGAATGGGTGAAGAAAAAAAAACCTGCTTATATTCTACGGTCGGCGCCATTTTTCAATAATGATTAGTTAGTTGAGTTTATTGTGTTTATAATATTTTATTAAATTGCTTCATTTTTTCGCAACTGTATTAAAAATAATCGTTCAGTACACGTGCGGAACCGTCATTGCAACTTGTTCCGACTGTCAACCCTCGCCTTCGGCTGCGCCTCGGCTCGGGTAGACATTTGTCGGAACTCGTTGTAATGACAGCCTTTCCGCACTTGTAATGAAATATACTATTAAGGTGAACTAGACCACATGGGAAGGACAACGCAACATCTTATATGTCAGGTTAGCGTGGCTCAGTGCTGAGCTTCAAATGAGATAAGGTCCGAAACAGCTGTGTGTCTTATATATGCTGATAAGCAATGTTAGTCTATATTCAGTAAGCGGCTGGAGGGCTTTCTACAGTGAGCTTAAGCTTCTACATGTATAACAATGTATATACAACCAAGGGAAATCGTTCTTTCTGCTGATAACAAGAACCCGCCGCATGCGGAGTCACGTCCTTCCTTAGAGAGGTTGCACGTGCTGCGATTATGTTGGAGAAAAACGCGATCGTAGGCATGGGAAAAAATCATGGATTTATTATGAGCTGTCTATGACCTGTAGGTGGCGAAGATTTCCACTTTGGACGAATATGAATCTAAAAAAATTGGTATGTTTTTATAAAATTGATAGGTACTTAAATAAGTTAATTATGATAAACAATTTATAAATCCCTTTACATTGTTAGTGTTGTAATTTAATATGACCAAAACAAATATCATTATTTTTAGGAACATCGTTCTGGGCGAGTTAAATAATAATCATTGTAATATAGTGAACCACTACAGTGTACACCATTTGTTGGGAACTGTAATCCCAACAAATGGTGTACACTGTAGTTATCTCGAATATAAGAGAAAGCGAACCGATCTGAAAAGTTATGACATGCTGGTTTGGTTGTTAATTATCGCTACCGAATGTACAATGAGGCCTTACCCTAAGTAGTTATACGTCGTCACGATTCGCGCGCGGATCGCTTTATCGTTATGTATACTTATCGGCTGCGGGTATCACCGAGATAGACATGTCAGCTTGCAGTCTACGATCGAGTGAACCACACTTTAGAAAGTCTCACGGCACTTTTTAAGAAAAGCCTCTTTGATTTTTTGCAATTTAACAAATTATGTAAATCGAAATTTCGAAGAATGAATCAAATAACAAATAACATTGTTGTGAAAATAACTATTGTTGTCTTGACTCCTGTAGTTCTTTTGACAAGAGCTCAATGGAACCAACTTTTTTTATTTTGATATTGATTAGTCAACAGCGAAGAGCAATGCTCTAAACTCAATGCTAATTTGATACGGTAGAAGAGATGCACATTTAAACCATATCAGGATTGAAATTCGCTGGCAAAGTGCAATGACCACATAAAATGATGATAATATTTCATATTATCATAAATTAAGGCGTAACGGCACTGTGGTATATTGGCCGTGGTCATCTACTACTGCAAATTAAAAATGTATGCTCTGTTGCACACTGCGTTTTAGCATAATGAACAGCTCGCGATATCTACTATTTCGAGATTAACACTTTTTTGTGCGGATTAGTGCATGAGGAGTTTTAATCAGTATTCGGTAATTAAGCTTTACATACCTACTCTTGTTGTCCGTGCATTTTCGGGTCACCAGTGGCTTTTGTTACTGAAAACTTTCAGTTCATCATTTTAACTCCAAAGACACATAGATAATATTCGATTAATTTCTAAAAAATGACAAGAATACTGAACAACACCGAAAGTCTTAACAAAAATAGTAGATTGAACTTAATTTAGTCGATCGTTATTAACAAACTATTTGTGGTCTTAGTACTTTTTCACTTCAGTAGCTCAAACATGTAGGTTTTGCTCACTGAAAACAAAATCGCATTTTGCCCACTGAGTGAGACAATAGTTATTTGTGCAACAAGAGAGCAAAGTCGTTTTTTGCTGCGAGTGCTGATATTGAATCCCGAGTAAGCGAAGGAATCAATGATTGAATCACGAGCGTAGCGAGTGATTCTAAAGTTGATTCCTGAGTGCTGCGAGGGATTCAAAGGCACGAGATGCGAAAAATTTTGCTCTCGTGTAACACACATAACTTTTCACTTCAGCAGCGAGAACACTATAGGAAATGAAATATATTACGTAACATTTTTGAAACTATAATTAAATATTTTTAAGTTAAATATCAGTTTTTTAAGCAGTAAATACTTATTTTAGTTTAAATACAACAATAAGTTAAAAATTCTATAAATTACAATAAAAGATATAATTATCATTTTTGCTAAATTTCTTTAGTTAGTACGAAATTCCGAACGTGTTTGTCTTTGAGGTCGAATTAAAAATCGGAGTAACCCCATAACGAACTCCTTTCATCCAATCGAACTGTTAAAAGTACGTCTAGTTTGTATTTAATCAAATATAGTTCCCATAATATTGCTCTATCAATTTAATATTTATAATCTGTACTTTAATGCTTTGTATTATTTTCTATAGCGCTACCTGCTAACATTTAACTTCATAACTCTAACGCAACATAAAACCAATTAATTTAACTTTCATAATCACACGAAATTTCTAACACAACACACTTGTCATTGGCAAAATCGTCGGTATAACGATGGAAGCCAAAACCTAAATGAAGAAGAAGAAGAAAAATCGGAGCTGTTGGTACTGGCCACTTGGTCTTTGTCTCTCTCTCTTTTCTATTGGCGGGAAAGAGATAGTGTCAATGTTTCGAATTAGAATTAAAAAGTTACTTTGTCTCACTCAGTGGGCAAAATCGCATTTTGTCCACTGTTTTCAGTAAGCAAAACCTACATGTTTGAGCTACTGAAGTGAAATAGTTATTTGTGCAACAAGAGAGCAAAGTCGTTTTTTGCTGCGAGTGCTGATATTGAATCCCGAGTAAGCGAAGGAATCAATGATTGAATCACGAGCGTAGCGAGTGATTCTAAAGTTGATTCCTGAGTGCTGCGAGGGATTCAAAGGCACGAGATGCGAAAAATTTTGCTCTCGTGTAACACACATAACTTTTCACTTCAGCAGCGAGAACACTATAGGAAATGAAATATATTACGTAACATTTTTGAAACTATAATTAAATATTTTTAAGTTAAATATCAGTTTTTTAAGTAGTAAATACTTATTTTAGTTTAAATACAACAATAAGTTAAAAATTCAATGAATTACAATAAAAGATATAATTATCATTTTTGCTAAATTTCTTTAGTTAGTACGAAATTCCGAACGTGTTTGTCTTTGAGGTCGAATTAAAAATCGGAGTAACCCCATAACGAACTCCTTCCATTCAATCGAACTGTTAAAAGTACGTCTAGTTTGTATTTAATCAAATATAGTTCCCATAATATTGCTCTATCAATTTAATATTTATAATCTGTACTTTAATGCTTTGTATTGTTTTCTATAGCGCTACCTGCTAACATTTAACTTCATAACTCTAACGCAACTTATAACCAATTAATTTAACTTTCATAATCACACGAAATTTTTAACACAACACACTTGTCATTGGCAAAATCATCGGTATAACGATGGAAGCCAAAACCTAAATGAAGAAGAAGAAGAAAAATCGGAGCTGTTGGTACTGGCCACTTGGTCTTTGTCTCTCTCTCTTTTCTATTGGCGGGAAAGAGATAGTGTCAATGTTTCGAATTAGAATTAAAAAGTTACTTTGTCTCACTCAGTGGGCAAAATCGCATTTTGTCCACTGTTTTCAGTAAGCAAAACCTACATGTTTGAGCTACTGAAGTGAAATAGTTATTTGTGCAACAAGAGAGCAAAGTCGTTTTTTGCTGCGAGTGCTGATATTCAATTTTTACTTATTGTTGTATTTAAACGAAAATAAATATTTACTGCTTAAAAAACTGATATTTAACCTATAAATATTTATTTCTAGTTTCAAAAATGTTACGTAATATATTTCATCTCTTAAAGTGTTCTCGCTGCTGAAGTGAAAAGTTATGTGTTACGCGAGAGCAAATTTTTTTGCATCTAAAGTTGATTCCTGAGTGTTGCGAGGGATTCAAAGACACGCTTTGAATCCCTCGCAACACTCAGGAATCAACTTTAGAATCACTCGCTACGCTCGTGATTCAATCATTGATTCCTTCGCTTGCTCGGGATTCAATATCAGCACTCGCAGCAAAAAACGACTTTGCTCTCTTGTTGCACAAATAACTATTGCCTGTTCTTTTTTCATCCAGTTCTTTTCACTGGCTACGTGGTTTTATTTTAGTTTTCTTCATGCGTTCTTTCGGACACCCTGATGGTGAAACTGTTGGAGACTAATTATGAAATCTTATCAATGAAACTAAGTGTACTTATCTGAAAATGTCTAGCACCACTGTTATTACCCATATTGAGCCGCTCAGCTCAGATGACCGTCTGCACACGGCAGTGTGGCCAGGCATCCGTGCAGAGAAACGGTAGAAAGCGTCGGAACTCGCTCGCTGTGGTTTTTGTGGCAAATAGCTGCGCGTGCCACAATCATCCTCAATTGATAATTTTGCCGTATAGGATTTAGAGTCACAAACCCATTCTATGCCGAGGAAGCCTTCTCTCTTGGTTAAGCAATAAATGTAACTTTATAACAGCGCGGCGCACTAGAGTGCTTTCCCTCTATTGGAAGAATTGGAAGGCTTGTCAAGGAGTGATTTATGGGCTATAATGCGAATCCTACTTAATTGCTCACATTATTAGATTAATGGTTTGCCAGATAAACCATACACACACACAAAACAAACAAGAATACTACAGATTTTTTAAATATAGCCAGGAAAACATATTTCAAACAAAGAGACAACTAAACCATAATCCGCCTAGCAGCTATCGCGCCAAAATTAAGACAAATGTATTAATCGTATAACACCCCTCTTTTCTGGCGGGTGTTTCTAATTAAGTATGCATCACTGTCAAGACATGGCCGAAGCGTGAAAATGTCTGGAAATTCACGATCATTACGCTCACTTGTGTTTAATAAGGCGTTTTCTTGCAGTCATGCGTCGCCACCTCGGCAGTGATCGTCAATCACTCGCCGTCTCTAATTAAGCACTTGCATTAAGTGGCAAACCACTGACAGTGGATTCCATCGAGATCATCTTGCTTATCGGATCAATTGGAAAGGAAATTTATTTTTAAGTTTCACTCAATTATCCTGTAATTAATTAAAAAAATAAAGTTTTAGGTTTTGGAAAGGGAACTCTGTCGTCATCTCCATTATATGCAGTACTTCAATATACCCAATTTATCGAAGTCGATGGACGCACGTTTAGTCGGTACATAGCAAATAATATTTTTGCACCAATTACCGGCCTAGATATTGTAACAGTAACTATCTAAATACATCATTATATATCTTCGCTAGTGTTTCAAATCGATTTTAGCCTATAGATAGAGACTGGAATTGCTCACATTCGCACCGGTAACATTAAGCGGACGTGCGCTAACACCGATCGTGCAATCACGTACTACCTTCTGCTGTCAGGTTTGATACAGTTGGTACTCCAAAATCGTACGCACAATACGTATACCTAATCCAACCGTATCCGCGTATTTGCCATATTGACGTTGAGGGCTATGTGTGGATGGCACATCACATAAATGCGCATAACAGTCACTAGATCAAAATGTACTCTTTCGTAGGGTCTCAAATGGTCCCCCTAGGGTAGTCGCCCTCGACATTAAATGGGTCTGATGCCACATAATCATTTAAACTAGCAAAAAAGCTTTTGGCCGTTAGCAAGAATACTTTTTGTAAAATTTAGAAGTAGCCCTGTAAAATACGTCGCTCACGGTCGCCCTCGCCTCTGCGCGAAACATTGCCCAAAGCCTGAATTGAACGCGCCCGCTTTGGGGTCGCGGATGCCGTAGCCACGTTTTTGCATCTGGTACCGTTTAAATAAATAATTTCAAACAGAATATGCCTTTTATCGAAGTGATTGGCTGCATAATGAACAGACTGTACAACCAAGGGTGTTGGTTGCAGGAGTCGACGTGACGGCAAACCAGGACGAGATCTCTTCGCATGAGACGTTCCAGCTGGAATTTGACTGGGCGACCCGTCGCTGGTACATCCGCACCATGCAGGACCGCTACTGGACCCTCGAGACCGGCGGCGGCATCCAGGCCAGCGGAGACAACAAGTGAGTAAAAATATCGTCTTCTAAATAAAATTGGATAATTTCGCCAATCTGAAGTAGGCAGGAAATGAATGAAATGCCTAAATAAATCAAGTGAGTACCTACATACTCAGTCAGACCTTATTTTTGACAGTCACAAGACTAATGTCGTATTTGAGGGATTATTTTTATACCTCTAGGATGGGGCTGAGGCCTTACCGAGCTGAACACCGGAAGAACCACCAACGTATCGCCAACCCTGATTAAGTTTAGTGTTGCGGTTGTTTAGAGCTATCTTCATACTTCATTGAATTCAGCAACTGGACAAGAATTTCAGTGACGCGTAATTTCCGTTCGATTTCATTAAATTTGACCAGTTCTTGAGTGGATACTGCGAATTGGCGGCAAGCGTAGTGTGAGACAGCCCTCTGCTAGATGAAGCGATGATCTGCGAAAGGTTGCGGGCTGCAGCTGGATGTGTCAAACAGAAGACAGGCCGCTATGGCAGTCTTTAGGGAAGGCCTATATCCAGCAGTGGACTAATGTGGGCTGATGATAATTATGTTTCACGTGTCTCAATTTATTTGTATCAATCAAATATTAGTTCGTTATTATAAGACGCGTTGTTCTAACTTCAGATCCTCGAACGCGTTGTTCGAACTTGAATGGCAGGGCGACGGCTCGGTGGCGTTTAGAGCCAACAACGGCAAATACCTGATGACCAAGCGGTCAGGCCACTTGTACGCCAACGCCGACACCATCGACGACAACTGCAAATATTACTTCTATCTTATCAACAGGTAAATAGAATACCTAGTTATAATGACGAAATAACGAAATTTAACATTCCGAACGGTAGTCCATCATTCCCATCCCCTTTACTGTTGCGGACACCGGAGCGTGAAATCTTACACAGAGGAACTGGTCATTTACATATTACTTTCAAAGTTTAACGTTTGTAAAAACTAGCTACTTTGATCTGGTGGTTGTTAGAAGTCTGACGAGTCTGAGGCACCTCGTATGCTCCTAAATGGAAATGGATATACCGATTAGACTAAGGGACTAATCTAATTAGGGGTCTCAAGACCCACAGATGTTGAAACACTATTTTAGCCAAATCTTAAAATGCTTTTAAATGTGGTTTTCAGGCCCATCTTAGTGCTGAAGTGCGAACAAGGGTTCGTAGGCCCCAAAGGCGTGCGGCTGGAATGCAACAAGGCTAACTACGAAACTATTCAAGTGATCCGCGGACCCAAGGGAGCCGTTTACTTCAAAGGTAACATCGACTCCTTGGTCATGTCACTGATAAAATCCTCGTCAGTGCTTGTAACAACGTTGGTCGTTGGCAGGTCAAAACGGCAAGTACTGGCACGCGGACAGCGAGAGCGTGACGTGCGACGCGGACTCCCCGCAGGGCTTCCTGCTGGAGCTGCGCGAGCCCACGCGCCTGGCCATCCGCTCGGCGTCGTCGCGCGACTACCTGGCCGCCGCCAAGAACGGCAACTTCCGCCTCGCGGGCGCGGACCTCTCGCAGGCCACGCACTGGGAGTACTAGGCCGCCCCTCCGCCGCGATACTTTTGAGTGACCGCCCGTCCTCCGACAGATGGAACTGTCGTGTCTGAGTGCCTACCGATTTGATCGATATTCATGCTGCCTCTCGAATCTTGGAGTCCTTCGCTCGATTGCGTGCGATCGCTCAAAAGTATCCCGTTCCCTCTGTTCGCAATACTCTTCCATTATTACCCGTAACTTTGCACGACCGTTTGTCTCGAGGCGGGAGCCGCCGACGGCGTGGGACTTAATTTTTCATATCGAAAATGTAAACGATTGCGGGCGGACGCTTTCACGCGACGCCATTTTGTGTAAAGTAATCAAGCCGCCATCTTGTATACGACTCGCCAGCAAAATGGCGGCGCTCGAACGACCCAATCAGCCCATTCTGGTATAGAATCCGCTGTCAATGGTATTTAATAAAATAATATAAAAAATGGAATGTTATTCAATGTTCTAGCATTGACGTCACACATTTCTTAACAAAAAAAAAAGAATATGCAAGTGGGTCAAATGTAAAGCGTCGCCCGATTTTGCATTTAGTACGATTAAGGTGTATACTATCGCGCGGTGTAGTGCGAATGTGATCATAATGAAAATGTCGCTTCACTATTATCAATAATTATACATAGATTTATTTTTAATACCTATTGTTCGTAGATCTGCCGTCGCGTTGCTTGTATCGTAAATTGTTTAATTATTATTTTACGGTCCTCATTCGTAATGCTTGAATTATTTATTCTAGATTAAATTAGTACGAAAGACATTATTGGGGGGAAATTTTGGAAAATATTTATTGGTAGCGTCTAGTCGAAGGATTTTTATACATTTATATCGTCCCGCAGTACTTATGTTACAGTGTAGGTTAATGAACATGAACACCGTGAGACTGATACATACAAACGTTTCTAAAGTAAATTCATTATACCGTAATTAATTTAAGTTGAAACAGGGATTGACGCAATACCGGACGAGTGCAGCGAATCGGCAGTTTCCACATAATGGCAATGTTACACGAATTAAATTGCCAACATTTAAATTGTAACAAGTCTTAAACAGCAATATTCTTTCTATCATTCGTCGTAGCGTATTTTATAATGTTCATAATTGTGGCAAAATTCGATTCGCGCGATATTCTGCACAGTCTGGCTTACCTAATAAATGAACGTTTAAGATAGGTTTAGTTATTGTAAGTTATCATTATAAGGTAAGCTAAAACTCGCTTCCAACTACGTTTGTCGTCCATTCCATGCTTTTAAACTAATGACATGGAATAAAACACATTTTTACGATTTTTACTAGAGTCCAAGATATTTTGTGACTGGTGCATACACGGTTTTAACTTGGGGCAACTTTTGGAACCGTTAATGTTAGTAATGAACAAATCAGTGAAAGGTTTTTTAATGAAGATATTTTGTATGCAATCTGATCCTGAATATTTGTACGATAATGTCTTTGTAAACTATTAATTAATAAATTATAATCATATTGTAATTGTTGCCGTTTTATTTTGTTGTAAATGGGTGAAGTTTTGATTTCCTTAGTGAGACCATGGGTTAAAATAACACAAATAAAATAATGAAAACTTATATATTTTAATTAAATAGTTACATTAATCTTTACATTTCTCCCTAGCTAGTGACACGTTGGATTAGCATCGATGCATTAATGGGTCTGGAAATAATATTAAAAATAATAATTTATTTAAATAACTGATAAACAACATAACCACATCAACCTAAGGTAGCTAACAAGCGAAAAAACCAAATGCCGATCAGTGTTGCCAGTGTGAAATAGCACAGAAACTAGTGATGCTCTAAATTGGATTTATTAATGTTTTATACAGATTATAAATGCGTACGATAACGGGCAAGTGGTACGACCGACGGCGACGTTCAACACGTGGCAACACTCGCGCGCCTATAATTTACTTAGATAAGAATACTAGTGTACTGAGGATAGCTAATTAATTACATAATTATTTCGTACACACAAGAGTATCGAACGATTACAAAAAACTGATCTGGTACGCAAAATAATACAAAATGTTAAATTCCATGCACAAGAAAAAAGTAGTTTTACCTACACATTTAATTTTCGTAGGTGCGTACAGATCATTTTAAATAGAAGTAGCACAGATTTATAACTACAGAAAAATACAATTAGTCATCTTTTTGATATAAGTCGATTTTGCTAAAATTTATTTTAACATTCAGAAAATAACTCCAGTTGCTTTTTGAGTAGTCAAAACCCCTCACGTGTTACATCTCGCGACAGAGCAAAATCAAGTGCACGTATAATTTTTAAATATTGGTTTCCTTTGCGCCTAAATTAGGCCAACCACCTGTTTAGGGCTAAAAACGTAGCACACGATCCAAAAGGGAGGGGACGACGCTACTTTAATTAGTATTACTGTAATTAAACGTATGTCATACAAAAACTGTTTATCTAAGGCACAATTGACAACTAGTCATCAGGCCGACAGAATCCCGCGCTGGCCTAAACTACTAGTAAATTGATTTTAGGAATCTACGAAGAAAAAGTTTATTTGCTGCCTGGAATAGTGACATGTTCTAACAGTAGTTTTTTCCTAAGAATCGTCGACGCGGAATTCCAGCCTGCCACCATCGACACCTGATATGAGTCGTAGTAGAGAACACTGACACGTGTATTTGTGATTAGCAAGTGTTGGTACGTAGGAATACCAGACTAAACAATATCATCAAAACTGTTCTTAGTATACTTGTATTAAAGTTCAAATTTAAAATGTATGTGCGCCGTTCTCTACTCGCCGCCATATCGGGTTAGTAATACGAAGACTATCTGGGGGCTTATCTCGAACGCGATACCGATTGTGACGTTTCGTACTCTGTCTTGAGCACCCTTGAACGCGACGCTAGTGCTAAATTGTTTCCATATTGTGCGACCATTGGATGAACTGATCACTATTGGATACGATCCACTACCGGTACTCTTGACGCCACTACTAGCCAGTACAAGAGCAATTCCGATTACAATTCAATGGTGTCAGTATAGTTTTCAAGAGTACGGTAATTTGACAACTGAACTGAACTAATGAATTGGCATTGGATTGAAGAGTAAGCCCCCTGTTCTGTCTGCATCCGACAATTGTTTGTGTCGAACCCTTTAGGACTATTGACGCTACGCACTAGGTTACGTTCTAACTGATGCGTGCGTTTAGGTACGTTCATATTTGCTTGCCCTCGGGTTTAAAGCAAATAGGACTTCCTGCTGGGCCCTTCACCAATATGGTGGAGGCAAATTTGTCTTTAAACCAGTAGCATTATTTTCATGCATATTTCATACCTGAACACTTGTTCAGGTTAATTGTAAAATCATATGAGCCTTCACTATCGCACTCCCATATTTTTTCAAAATCTGGTTAAAATAACCAGATGATAGAAATACCGCAATTACTTAATGGTTGTCAAGCTAGATTCCGCTTAGTGAATGTACGAGCCAACATCCCCAAACGCACGCATCAAGGACGTACTAAACTACACGACAGCTCACAGCGAATACCAGTCTGTTCATATAAAACTCTCATTCCACAAGTATACAATGTGTATACGTTAGCGCCGGGGTATCGACACGTCGTCCGTCTTACTCTACAATACGTTTAATATAAATAGCTTTCATATCTACTCTTGATCACTTCCACATTTCGAGGTGATTTAGTCAATTATTCGTGTATGTACCCTAACTACTAAATGGATGCGTCGACACGCGTTCCCTACCACCGTCCATAATTGAAATTTCTTAAACCAAGTCCGTCCGACTATACCGATCACCATACGAATCACTAAATTGGTATACATTCAATTTATTACAAAACAACCATTTTTGTCTAAAAGAGGATATGTGCGGCTGCAATACTCCTGGCAACATTCCTAGAAATCACAGTAACCTATTGTATACAACAGTATTTTAGCCACATATTCACATGGGCACTAAACTGTCACTATGATAACCGGGAATAATGGTGGAAGCTTATAACCGTGTTACATAGATAATTTGTTTGAATTAGAGCTACCCTCACCAAAAATTTACTTCAAATACTGTAAGAAGCTACATAACGAGGTCATAAAATAAGCCGCTTGGCTTGAAATAGCTTTATTCAGCGAGACCGACTAGGTGTCTAAGCGCCTGTACGTACTACCGGTTGAACCGCCTAGGCGGCTAGCCGCGCGGCCTGCTGCTTTTCTAATTTAATATGCAACCGCTTATATCTGTACGCACTTAGCGGATTAGTAGGCCGCGCGGCTAGCCGCTAGTGCGTACAGGCGCTAAGTAATATTTCTATGACAGGCACATATTGCAGTCAAAATACAATCCGTTTAGACTCCGTATTTTTGGACATTACATGTACAGTAATTCTGATTTGCGAGCAAAAAAAGGTTCACGTTGAAATTATGTGATACATTTCAACATTTGGTTCGGTAAAGTACTGTGTGAATCGCTTCTTAAATCAAGGTACAATATTGTAATAACATCTATCCGTCAGCTGCTTGATAAAATACTATCCCACACATACGATTGCCGTATCTTCGCTGTCAGATATATTCTCGCAGTTTAGATGCCGATTCCTTAAAATAAGTCGTACACCAATGATTTTATTATTATTCCATTTAGATTCCCTAGTTTTATGAAAAATCATATTTTACATTGTTCATTGTGATAGGATATTGATGTCCCAGGGGACACGTGGAACACGATTTACACTGTTCGCATAGTTATTTGACATGTCATCATTATAATAGATTTCCGCACCCGAACTGCAATTGATATCGCGTGGACTGTAAACCGTGCACTTGCACATTATGTCTAAACGACACACTTCAGAGTAAAGTTCGACTAGAAATATTTGAACGCACGCGTTTATACTGCGGCTAATCAACGTACAGTTAGACCATAGACCGCGATGACCAGTTAAAAAAATAAAACTGTCAAGTAATTTCATTTTAATCGATTAAAATTTAATTAAACTAAACTAATTAGCAAATTGCAATACACATATTTCTAGTATAACTTTATTCACAAAAAATGTCGATCGTTCTATAGCGATACAAAAATAACGCTGTATAATTTAATTTAGTCACACGTTCACAAGCTCGAGATCGTTCTTCCCCGAGCGTGTCTGATCGGCAAGCGTGCAGATGCTCAGACAGATGCAGTCCCGGCATGAGGCGAGGCGGGAGGGGACCACCAGAGCTCACTATGGGGGGGTGGAGCTCACGGAGGAAGGCACCTTACGTAAAGAGAATACATGGTGAACATGTCGATCATTTTGTGGAGATGGATTGATTGAATGGCATTCGCAAATTGAATAACCACTTTACCCACAGTGTTGTTTAAAAGTGAAGTGAATTGAATTTCTAGAGATTAATTAATATAAAAGACCCATTTTTTTTTTAAACGAAACCCCTGCTTTAGTTATAACCTGTATCGCGAGGGCAGTTTACCAACATGTAATTCACGAATACAAATGATACCCAGACTCAGAGCAAGTGCCTCTGGTTTTAGACAAAGACACTTGCCCGACCCCGGAATCGAACCCGGGACCCGTTGATCCAAAGGCGGCACATCTATCCCGTAGATGATGATGACGATGCTGAGGTCTGGACTTAATTTTTAAGTTAAATCTCCAATCAAAACCAGTACACATATGATCGAGCTCTAGGCAGATATTTATGTTGGCAATGGGTCAGTTATAATGTGAACTATAATGCAAAGTATAATCACCCGTGTAGTGTTCGGCTAGGAGAGGAAGGGGTTGGGCGTGTGACGCTGCGGAGACCAGGGGGAGGCCGTCCGGGGCGCGGGGGCGGGGGCCATTGGTGCCAGGGGGGCCATGGCGGCGGCGGGGGCCCAGGGGTCGGGCGGGGGCGACCCCGAGGGACCCCCGAACACGAGCCCCGATAGCCCCATCTGCTGCTGCTTCAGCTCGTTCATCGTGAGCCGCGCCTGGAAACATAAATCGACTTATTTTATTAAACATCAATTTATTAAGCACAAAAATATGTTGAAGTCTGATAGTTTGTTGACCACGGTCAGATATTAGAAATGATGGAATGAGGCGACTTCGAGTTGACACCTGGTCCGGCCACGAGTTCGTCCAACAGGGTTCCCCTTGTTCCATAAAGGCATGTAGCGACCGCATGCTACATACTTTACACAGTTTACCCGAAAAATCTGAACTGACCCCTAGCCAGACATTACACCTCGTCTGGCTGGATGATCATCCCTTTGCGCCTAAAAGCAGTATATTGCAGGAAATTATTTTTCGACGGTTCTGATCGTGTCCTTGTATTTATACCCCAACATACTCAATACAACCCTCCAAGCTCATAAAGGTGCAAGAAAAACTTTTTCAACCTCAAAGTCATTCTTGCACTTTTAAGAGCCTAGAGGGTTGTATTGATGAGTTTGATGAATATAATTCTATAACTACATACGTCTTACAGCCGCGAATAACATTTTAATCAACATACAACCTAGCACTGACCTGCAAATTGCAAACAACGTAAGAAAATTTGAATTTCGTGGGCTACCCTGGAGCAATCAGCTTAACCGTTAAGAAACCAATTCCCGCAAAGGTCGTGAACATAAAAGGCACCATTGAGCAGCATATTGTTGACAGGAGAGACTCACGGGCTGCGGCTGCGCAAAGGCGTTGGGCCGGGGCTCGAGCGGCGCGAAGGGGTTGTGCGCGGGGGCGGGGGCGGGCGCGGGGCCCAAGGGGCCGGGGGCGGGGGGCCCCTCCGCGGCCGCGGGCTGCAGCAGCCGCTCCAGGTTCACCAGCGCCGAGTTCTCCCCCAGGAAGGCTGACGGGGACTTCTTCACGGCGCCCGCCGGGGCCACTGGCGGGGACAGGTTGTCGCCTGAGGCGCGAGGGGACCGATTATGACGCATTCCGGTCTATCCGACATGGTGGATAAAAAAAGATTCGCCCTTTCGAGCTCATGTTTTTCACGTTTTCCAATTGATACACGTGGAATCTAGTGGTATTTTTTTCAAAATGTGTGAGAATCGCAAAACATTAAAAAACTATCCTTTTTAGCTAGTTAAACAAATCTTCTATCCGCAGATGGAGCCAATGCGAAGCCGAATAACGAAGTGAAATCTTACCTAAGGTCTTTTGGGACGTCGAAAATATAATAAGCATTTACCACCGGATCGGAGAGCCGATCTACAGGAAAGAGCCGGCCAGAAACTTCTCACGTCGCCGAGAAAAGCCTCTGTTGGTCGGGATTAAGATATGAACAGTACCTAGCGCGGTGAGGTCGAAGGGGTCAGGCTCGGGCTTGACGTGGTTGTTCCTGGGCCTCTGCGACAGCGCGTCGAACTGCTCCAGCTCCGACGAAGGCGAAGACAGCACCGACACGGGGGACTTGCTTTGCTGCAACGCACATTCACCCCTACAATCATTCTATCGGGAACGGAGAGTTACACATAATTGACGAGCACAAACACCCAGTGCCAATATCACTTGCCCGACCCCGCAGCCACATCTCAAACCACCCTGAACGGCAATGGAGTAGGAGGTTCCTACCTGTGCGAGTAGCGCCGGGGCCCAGGGGTCGGCGGGGGCCCAGGGGTCCCGCGCCGGACTGCCAGCGCCCGACCACGCCTCCGACGACAGCTCCTGCGGCAGAGCATTCACACGGACATGGTAGTCAACAACACGAGGCTCCGTTAGCAATAACTTCCACAAGCATCTCAGAAATAATTCGATAAGTTCAATCAAACCCATAGCCAACAGTACTTATTCACGAGTATCCACGAAACACGTTAAAACTATCGTAGAGTTACTCTAGCAAATAGCTACTGGATCTACACAAAACATTACAGCTCTCATTCTTACCATAGAATCAGAAAATATTCCGAAATCCAAATGATTTGGCTGAAAATGATTAGAAATTTGTGGTGACACTTTAATTCCAAAAAAGGTGCCGGTTTAATATTATTACTCATTTTGTAATACTGGATGCAACAAACATGAATGGATCCATATTACTACTGATAAAGTTACTGTTTGCAAAATGTCAAGTTTTTTTTTGTGTTGGTCGTCACCCACCATTCTTTTCCCAAGTTTCGTATGACGAAAAAAGGGAACAGAAAACTGAAGAAGCAAAATATAACTCAGTGAAATGACGAGAGTGAGTTTTTACCGGAACCTTTGTTCCGTTTCAGTAAAACGTCGATAGTAGAAGGTGTATGGTATACTCACGGGTCTCCGCAGGGGGTCCGGCGCAGCCCAGGGGTCCGCCGCGGCGGGGGCGGACGAGCTCAGGCTCACGTCCAGCAGGTCCAGCAGGTGCGACTGCGGCTCGGGCCTCTTATCCGCGGATCTGCACGCAGACCAACGCCTCATTCACTATCATAGTGGATACTTTACGAGGACGGACTAGACTAGGAATCTTTAGTCCTCTGAATGTAGCAGTGCGCGTCGTACATTTGATAACCAATACGAACGTAGCTAGGGGGGGGGGGCGTGCCCTGCCTCCCCGCCCCGCGTGCGTCCCGCTGACACCTGACTTTGTGGTGTGCTACATTCAGAGCGGCCATAACGATTGGCGAGGACTGTAGCAGTCCAACCATACGATTCCCGCTGCTCTCACTAGGGTGGGGTTCGGAGGGAGTAAATACTGTTGTACGGCTACTATGTCTTTTGAGCCAACGCTAGTTGTACGGACAGGAAGTGCCACTAACGGAATTACATTCGGTCGCAGCCACTGGGCGCAGGCGTAGAAGCAGCAGCGCGGACTGGCCGCCGGGCTGCCGGCCTCGCTCCACGGCGGATGCAGGGCGGGCTGGGGGGGGCGGAAGCGGGAGCGGGAGCGGAGGAAGGCGTCTAGTCTGGAGGGGGAAGGCTCCTCAGGTTGGGCAATTGGGCTGCTCGAACATATCTATGTCGCATGATAGCTAATTGTATAGCTAGCCGCTAATTTACTTATTGTTGAAACGGAATTATTTAATGAAGGAAAGTCTACTATGACGATGGCTTCTCTTGAAGCCACTTTCTCTGCTTTGGCTCTTTTATTCATCTCGTACGACATCCATAAAATAGAGTGCGTGGTTTGTTGGTGTCACCACATAGTGTTTTAAAAGCAGAACGAAACAGAGGGAGAGAGAAAATTACTTCTGACTATGGAAAAAGGATACTTCGTAAGCACTTTACGAAATCTGCGGGTGACAAACGTTAGAAATGTATGGATTCTAACGTTCATATGGTATATTAGATTTGAATCTATAAATAATCGCTGGTGAGAGAGGATAGTAATGTCCGCAGCCGACACTCACTGGAAGTCGTGCTGCGACTGGCTGAGGGCCAGCTGCAGCCGCACGTCGTCGGAGCGGCGCCGCTTCTCGTCGCGGTCGGCCTCCTCGCGGGACATGGCCAGCGCCAGCTGCAGCTGCAGCTCCTCCTCGCCCGCCGTCAGCGGACGCGCCATCTCCGCCTCGCGCCCGCCCGCCCACTCCGCCGGCGAGCTGCTCAGCTGTGCGGGATTCACAGCTGTTAGTGCTCATGAGTTACCGTGACAAAAGATCTCAAATATTTAAATAGACAAGTGTCTACATATACAGAAGAAGACAAACTAATAAATCCCTTTACATGCGTTCCAAATGAAAATGTTCACCCGTTGAAGGGTGACGACCAATTGTTAAAGCGAGTAAGATGTTCCCATATCCATATCTGACCTCCAGGCTACTGACCGCAGGGTAGGTGGGGCTGGAGGGCGTGTCGAGGGCTCCGTCGCTGCCGAAGGCGCTGGCGCTCTGAGCGAACCGCTGCTTCGCTTTTAGCGCTCGCGCTCGCTCGTTCTTCAGCCGCTCCTCGTCTTTCAGTAGGTTTACCAGCTGTTTCGCTTTTTCCCGGACGTTTAGACCTGGAATAGTAATAGTTAACAGATATATATAAGTAACAAACCAAGTTTTCAAGTCAGTTTGAGGAATTGAGGATGTTCACAACAAAAGTCAACAGTCATGCATTACTACGCCAAAAAGACTGCAAAATGTCGTCGATTCGCAAGTTCCCACAGTTAGCTCCAAGAGAGAGAGTGAAAAGCCGTCAAGGTTCCCAGAGTTGCTCTTCATATTCTATTTTAAAATCTATCAGTTGAACCGACGTATATGTTACCCTCAAACAACAGTCACGTTATTTGTGTCGAATAAGCCGAAAATGAGATTAAGGTATTAAACTCGAGGCCGCAGTGGCGTGATTTTGACCGTTCCTTGCACAAGGCTTTGGCTTTACAATCAAACTCCAAGTAATCTCAGAGACGCACACTAAAATGCGGCGGTGATTTCCATAATCGCACTGTTGCCGCACCGAACGTTTTAAATGAAAACATTGGACCGTCCGTCAGCAATACGATATGCGCACCCCTTTAGCATTGCAGCGGTCCGACACGAAACGCATAAATTGAAAGCGCTCTAAGACGTCATATATCAGAGGATGACAAAATCACTCTAGCTCTCCGCAACTTACCAAAAGAAGCAATTCCATGTTTTTCTATCCTCAAGCATGAGCGGAAATATTGAAGTTTATCCGAACCAGAATTTTAGGACAAAACAGGGGTTCGATTGAAAAGCCATCAAGTTGCTGACTTCTCAGCCCATAAATCGACGTAATCAAGGTTTCCTTCTCTTGCGGCTCTGTTTTCGGTCGTATTACCATACCTCTCTACCGTGGCTGTGTCCCAAATTTGGCTCAGTAGGCTCATGTATGGAAAGAAGAAGTAGTATCGGACCCCTCGCGGATACTGTCAGGACTCAGGGGTAGTCAGCGTGGGGCGGTGAACGGGGGGAATGTTTAGTGGGTCGGGAGGGTCCGGCAATAGCCCTCCCCGGCCTGATGCGGATAGTTCATCAAGGATTTCGCGCATCAAAAGGTGGTTAATCTGTAGTTGTGTCATCGTCAGTATGACATAGCAACGCCTCCAAAGCGATTAGCATTCGAGTGGCGTTGGACCGCGCGTTAATTACACTCGTCACGGCGATTGCAACATGTGACGACATGTGTGAGTGTTTTGTAACACACTCTGCACTTGCTAGAACATTGTCATTCTTGGTTTTTAGTTAAATATTGATAACGTATACGCGCTGCCGCGGCATAACAAGCCTAAAATATTCCCCTTGGGCGTTCCATGCTTCTACTCTGCTGAGTCGGGCCTTCTCCAACTAAGTAGAGGGTAATTGTACGGTGCCACGCTGGCCAGAGGGGCTGGCACAGGGATTCGTATCTCCCACATACCCCGGCCAGTCCCCAACGGCCGGGTATCCATGAGGATCTCCGACGTAAAAAAAAAGGGATTTGTTATCAAGTTTTCCTTCTCTTACGGCCAGGTTATCAGCCTTATCATTTACATTTGTCGGTTCGTACGACACCCTCAGGATGGAATGGGGTGGTGACCCGCCACTAAATCCGTGACCACCCCAAAATTCCATGCTTGCGTACTTAGTTAAATGTGTCGTTAAACTATTTTGCTTTAGGTGGTGATAAAATGACACTAAAACGAAAAGCAGGTTCCCTTTAGTGCCAGTACCTAGCAAGTTACCCTCGCTCTCCTTGTTTTCTCACAAGTGTTTTGTTCTATAGCCATTCTCTTACCCTGATCCTTGCCCTCCTCCATGTACTGGAAGTCCTTGAGCGTGTGTATGGCGAAGATGTTCTCCCGACACTGCATGGCCACCTTCTCGCTACCGGTCTTGATGAGGTACTCCATGAGCACCAGCGCCTTGTAAACGTGTCTCCAGTTCTTGCCGTGGTCGTTGAGCCTCTTCCACACCATCTGCATGATCTCGGTGAAGGCCATCACGTTGTACGTGAGGTCGGCGATCTCCGCCATCAGCGTGCTGGACGGGCCCCATGGGTCGTTCGAGGTCGCCTCGCGCACTTTCACCTGGAACCCGATATGTTGATAGTTCAAAGCCGCTGCTGGCATAAAGATGGAAACACGTGTGGTGTATTTTTGGGGACGAAGCAAAGTTATTGATAAGATGGTAAAAGGTCTAAACGATAAATGGGTTCCGTTCAGTTGACTTATTCCTTCACGATGCTGGAAGTGTCACAGAAGATGATGGATCTCTTTATTCTAAAGTCTCACATATCCGGGCTATTCCTCAACGGCCGTGTATCAGTATTCGCGTTGATTTCCCAAAAGGGGCGTTCGTGTAGTGCAATCAATACGCGTTACTGTGACTCACCTGAGCATCCGAGTAGTTGTGCGCGAGGTTTTTAATATTTCTCCTTAGGCCCGCCACGTTTACTTGCATATCGTCCCGACCTCGGGGCATCTGTAATACGGAATACGCTATAGCATAAATAGAGAAAGCGATCGCTCTTACAAGGGTGTAAGTGCTAACGCTGCGTTATCAGCTACACAAAAATGTATGGGAATGTCAGATGGAAACATCAAAGTAGCTATCAAAATATCAACTATCAAATCCAATACTTTTGTTTCGGTTGCAAGTTTGGCACACTGAAGAAATTCACTAACCTACTGACTATACTATACCTATATTAAGCGTTTTCCGCTACGGATATATACGAAAACTCTATAGCTATAAGGTAAATTCAACCAAAAAGCCGAACCGCGTCTTATATTGTTGCAATAATTTCCCGCGTATACGTAATTAAGTTTCTCAGTCGTGGTAGCTAGCTAATTATAAAATTAAACATATTAGATATATGTTGTATGACATATGACATAGTTGTGATGTGTGGAAAATACTGAGCCGCAAGTATCAAAAACTCAAATAACGTAGGCGAATTAAGGATGCGCAAAAATTACTGCTCACAATGAAACACTGCAACGTATTGTTATACCCCTTATATGTTCCCTGTCCTGCCGACTCGCGCGCTTCCCTTTTGTTCATTCATCATTAGTTAAAGTATAAGTACACCTCTCCTATCCCGGCACTAGCCAGTCTTCATCCATACTCCATCCCGGTCGTAACGCTGCCATTTTTCATTTATACTAAATATATTTGTGTGTGTGTATTAAAAACCTTTTTTAAAAAGCTTCACGAGTTTTCCATTATAACATTGGTGGCAGCTTAAGGGATTTCCCGCGTTTTGGAAATCCACGGAATACGTCTCCGCGCTCGTGAAAAGTGAAATAAACCTTCATTTGTGAGTGTTAAGTGCAAAAGCCTAAAGTGAAAGCTAAAAAGTGAAAAGTGAAAACTAAAAAGAAAACACAAACCTTACTACATCCAGCACGCGTTAACGACCCGTGAAGACTCCATCCGACCATCGTGTCCGCTGCATCTGAAAATACTTACCTGATCACAGTGATCAGCTCTGATACCAGTCTCCGAATCCCGTACATCTTCGTCGCTATATCCTGAAAAAGAAAAACCTACCGGACAAACGCCGCTCTTCATCACCGCTGTTCCTGACGCCGCCTCCTGAAAGCAGCTATATGAAGTCAACAACCACGTGCGCAGTTGTCATTCTATGCATGTAAGTCATTGGTCTCTGCTTTAAAATAAGTCCTTAACCTTAAGACTTGTCTCGAACTGTACCTGTATTATGCCTAAAGTGCCCAAAGTAGAGGACGACAAAGAAAATTCCGAAACCAAGTTGTGTCCACAGGAAATTGACATCCTACTGAGCCCTATCCCTTCGAACTCGAGGAAAACTAGGCAGACAACTACCATCACTACTATCGAAATGGAATTAAATGTGCTTTTTAAGTTTATTAAACCCTTCGACGGGTCAAGGGATAAGCTGAGCTCTTTCCTAAATAACTGTGAAAATGCCATCAGTCTAGCCTCCGAGGCACAGAAACATATTCTTTTTAAATTTATTTTAGCCCAACTAGAAGGCAAAGCCGAAACTGCGTGTTCCATTAAGGAATTTGAGTCATGGGACCAATTACAAACATTTTTAACAACCCAATTCGGTGAAAGGAAGCATTATGCCCACCTTTTGACCGACCTGCAGGAGTGCCGTCAAACCCATAATGAACCCGTGAGTCAATTCGTGTTACGTGTTGAAACGTGCCTTTCAAAATTATTAACCGAAGTAGGGCTATCTAACAAAAAGAAATCGGAGTTAATTGGTCGCATAGCCGCCATGGAGGACTTGGCACTACACACATTTCTGCTTGGTCTCAACCCACAATTATCAAACCTAGTACGAAGCAAAAACCCGAGCAATCTTAACGAAGCTATAAACGTCGCGGTTTCCGAGGAAAAAATATTAAACTTGTTGCACAAAAGAACCATTCATGCAACAATGCAACGTCAAACTCCCAAACCCCGATACTACAATAATACACTTCAACCTCAACAATCGCTAAACGTTCCTAGAAACGATTACAGACCTCGAGGCCAAAATCAAACATTCTGCCGGTACTGTAAAACACCGGGTCACAGTATCGAGAACTGCCGGAAACGGCAATACAACAACCAACGGTTCTCAAACCAAAATGTAAACTCACCGGGCCAATCTTACAGACCAAATCCGGTCCACTTTATTCAATCCAATAACGAATCGAACTATATCATAGATGACTCTCGCGATGAGGTGGACGACCCAAAAAACGAATAAAGGTCTCGGTTAGGTGCCGTACGAGACAACGTAATGCGAAAATCGGCATCAAACATAAAAACATTTCCGCCGTAAATAGGCCCCCTGTTTCCGCTGAGAGTCAGCCCACTGTATCCTCTACTAAACCCGCCATAATTAGGCCCACTGAACCCGCAGTTTCCGCCGCGAATAGGCGCTCCGTATCCAATGTTTCCGCCGATAATAGGCTCTCTGTTTCCACTAAAAGTCAATCGATCATACTCACCGTATCTGCTGAAAATCAGCCCACTGCATCCCCTGTTTCACTTAAAGAACAGTCGTCTCTACCCGCCGAATCACAAACCCCTAATACTCTGCAAGTTTACGAAATATCCAACAATCATTCGAACCTTATGCTACCTCACATAGTAGTACAATCATCCATTACCGATACTCCACTAAGCCTTCTTATCGATTCCGGATCTTCAGTTAGCCTCATTAAAAAGGGTAGCATAAAATTCAAAAAGGCCTTAATTAAGGAACCTGTGATTATAAAAGGCATTGATCCAACGGAGGAAGCAACCGAAACATGTGGTCACTTCAAGTTGGATTTCGTTTCATTAAATTCAAATTATAAACCTACATACCACAAATTTCACGTCGTAGATAATATCAACCTACCTTATGACGGCATACTAGGTAGCGACTTTCTTAAATCCTGCAAATGTACTGTAGACTACTCCATCGACTCGTTATACATTAAAAATCAAAAACTATCTCTTCATTTTCATGAACCTACTTACATTATACCTCCTCGTACCGAAACTGTTATTGAATGCTCCGTCTCTAACCCTGAAATCAACACAGGCCTCATCCTAGACCAAAGTCCCTCTAAGGATCTCCTGATAGCAAATTGTCTCGTAACCGTAAAAAGCAATAATCGCATCAACCTTACGATAGCCAATGTCTCCGAAACACCTATCCCTTTAAAATCAAACCTAAATTTAACCTTAACTCCTGTAAACGTTAACTGCCTATCAAAACATCAAAGGAATACTAATGATTCAATCCAACGAACCAATGAAGTCCTAAAACAATTGCGAGCATCGCATCTTAACAATGAAGAAGCTCAATCTCTTTTCGAAATCTGTTCCGACTATTCAGATATCTTCTACTTACCTGGTGAAAAACTATCCTTCACCCAAGCACTCAAACATGAAATTAAAACTACATCCGATGTCCCTGTAAACACGAAAACCTACAGATTCCCTGAAATTCATAAATCAGAAGTACAAAAACAAATCAATCAAATGCTCGATCAAGGCATAATTAAACCATCCGTTTCACCTTGGTCTTCTCCAATCTGGATTGTTCCCAAAAAACGAGACGCATCTGGTGAACAGAAATGGCGGATCGTAATCGATTACAGAAAACTTAACGACATCACTGTAGGAGACACATATCCAATACCTCAAATAACCGAAATTCTTGATCAATTGGGGAAGAGCAAATACTTCTCCACACTTGATTTGACTTCCGGTTTCCATCAGATCCAAATAAAGGAAGAAGACGCACCTAAAACGGCCTTCTCTGTCCCAGAAGGACACTTCCAATTCACCCGCATGCCGTTTGGTTTAAAAAACGCTCCTTCCACTTTCCAAAGGTTAATGAATACAGCTTTAACTGGGCTCCAGGGTGTGCGCTGTTTCGTATATCTCGATGACATCGTGATCTACTCCTATGATCTTCAGTCCCACATCACCAACCTAACCACCATCTTTCAGAGATTGAGAGAATTCAATCTCAAACTCCAACCAGAGAAATGTGAGTTTCTCAGGCGGGAAGTGGCTTACCTCGGACATATCATTACTGAAGAAGGAGTCAAACCTAATCCTGATAAAATAAAAGCAGTGACTCAATTCCCTACGCCTAAATCACCAAAGGACATTAAATCTTTTCTAGGATTGGTCTCTTATTATAGACGCTTCATCCCTGACTTCTCTAAAACGTCTAAACCTCTCACGACTCTCCTTAAAAAGGATACGCCATTCGAATGGCAAAATCAGCAGGAACTGGCCTTCCAAATCCTTAAAACGAAACTTACTTCCGCGCCAGTACTCTGCTATCCTGACTTCACCAAACCTTTCACCTTGTCAACCGATGCATCCAATCATGCACTCGGTGCTGTACTATCTCAAGGACCCATCGGTAAAGACAAACCCATCGCATACGCCTCTCGAACTCTAAATAAAAGTGAATGCAATTATAGCACCACGGAAAAGGAACTCCTTGCCATCCTATTCGGCTGCAAAACGTTTCGCCCATACCTATACGGCAGGAAATTCCTAATCGTCACTGACCATCGACCCCTTAAATGGCTTTTCAACCATAAAGATCCCTCCAGTAAAATGCAAAGATGGAGACTTAAACTCGAAGAGTACGAGTATGAAATCGAATACAGAAAAGGAAAATTGAATTCTGCTGCAGATGCTCTCTCTAGATTTCCGGTAAATCCTATATACAATTCAGACAATAATGCTTTAGATAAAGATCTCTTAGATTTAGCAATATCACCCGCATCATTTAACCTTGATGAGATCAACCCTGATCCCGACCAAGGAAACCCAACTGCAGATGATCTTCTTCTTATTTCTGACTCTGATCTTTTACAAATCAATTCTCCAGAGAGTCAAATAATTCCAGATCCAATACTGGACTCTAATAATCGACCTGATTCTCCTTTACCGTCAACAAGCGACAACCCTGACACACCCGTAGACGACTATCCTACCTTCCTAAAAACAATGTCCAACAAAGACGAGCACTTTAATACAGAAATCGTCGAACATAACGAGAACCTACTTAAATGTCCCTACAAAACAGTTCTAGTCCCGACTTCGATTGATTTAGACGAATCCAATCCTTATGTCTCCGAAATCCTAAATGATCCTGTAATTAATACTAAAATCCAAGAAACCGAAAGGGAACTCTTCTCGTTCGTTAAAGTAGAACTAGGTAATAAAAATTATTACCTATTGTTTACCAAAGTACATCACTTTGATGAAGCATCCTATCCTGAAATCTTCCAAACCCTTAAGACAATACGAAACGAACTCGTCGTATTCAACGACTCTAATGAAATCGGTATATCCGATATGAGGAACCCCTTTGAGAAACACTCTTTCACTAAATTATATAATATCCTTTCCTATCTTTTCCATAACTCGGAGATCAAAATTCATATCTACCACAACACAATTATATATCCTTCTCCAACCGAAATCAAACAAATCCTTAAACAAAATCATGACCTTCCTATATCTGGACATCTGGGATCCGTCAAGATGTTTAAACGAATACAAGAAAGATATTATTGGAAAGGCATGCGCACAGACATAGAAGATTATGTACGGCGCTGTCCATCCTGCCAAATCAACAAAGCCCTTAGGAAAACTAACAGAGCGCCTATGCAAATCACCACAACATCCACTGGCCCATTTCAGCGCATAGCTCTCGATGTCGTTGGCCCACTTCCAGAATCTGGAACTGCTAAACTAAAGTACATACTTACTGTACAAGACGATCTTACCAAATTCTCAACAGCATACCCTATGCGGAGTGTCACTGCAGAAGAAACCAGTGACTGTCTCATTCACTTTGTGTGCCTATTCGGTATACCTAAAACCATCCTTACGGATCAAGGCACAAATTTTACATCAGAACTTTTTAAGGAAACCTGTAAGTTCCTGAAAATAAAACAGCTCTGGTCGAGCCCATACCATCCGCAAACACAGGGAGCTCTAGAAAGAAGTCATTCAACCCTTAAGGAATACTTAAAATCCTTCGTTGATCCGAACCTTAATAATTGGCCAAGATATGTATATACTGCTATACTTACTTATAATACAAATGTTCATACTACCACAAATTTCACACCGTATGAACTATTATTTGGGCACAAACCCTTTATCCCCGATTCTCTCTTTAACACGGACCCAGAAACGACTTACCATGAATACTTAAAAATGCTACAACATAAACTTCAACATTCTAGGCAAAAAGCCATTCAAAATATCTCTTCATCTAAGGAAAAATCCAAAGAATATTATGACCAACATACCAGACCAGTCGCATACAAAGCAGGCGACTATGTCTTTCTTAAAAATCACGTTCGCCTAGGTAAATCCCTAGCACCAAACTGGAAAGGGCCCTTTAAAGTCATAAAAATAAATGGAAATAACACCCTAACTCTCTTAATTAATAGAAGACATGTTACTCACCATTACGACGAAGTTAAAATTGCAAATACAATCTCCTTCCTACTCCCACGTGATGAGCAGTAACCTGAAAAAAATAATATAATATTAATATCACAATAAAATTTCATATTAAAATTAATGTAATCTAATATTAAATATACTTATAAAAACAAATATAATCATACATACCACACTTGCGATAAGCATTAATTTAGTATCGTAGTAAAATAATTTACTTACCTCTTTAACTTACCCTTCTAATTCCAGCACCATGATTGATGGCAATCAGTTTGTCCAGCCTCTTACCTCGAGTTCAGGGATCTTCTTCGATTACGAAGGAAGATTGAAGATTCAGAACGGTCATTTAGATATACTAATTCCACATGACATATCTCATTTCCCTGGACATATACAAAATATCGAATCCATATTACAAACTTTAAAGCAATTCTGTTCATTAGATGTCATAATAAATAATGACGATTGCCTTAATACTGTCGAACCATTGTCCATTAGACATCGCGATATAGTTAACTCGTTTAATGCATTCGAACATCTCATCCCAGATAGGAGCCGTAGGTCAGCTTGGATTGGTGCTGGCGGTTCAATCCTCAAAACTATGTTTGGCACTTTAACCGAGGAAGATGCTCTTAAATATGACAATGCAATCTCATTGTTACAAAATGACGAAAAAAGGATAGCTTCATTATTAAAAGACAATATTCTTGTCACTACCTCTTCTCTGGAATCTTATAATAAAACCATACAAACTTTAAAAAATAATGAAGTTATCTTAAATAATGCTATGGACGAGCTCTCGGTATTAGTAAATAATATATCACAAGAAATTACATATAATAAAATAAACACGAATTTAGAATTCATTCTAAATAGTTTGGAAACCACTGTCTTACTGTTGTCGTTCCAACTCGAAGATTTATCAAACGGCATTTCATTCAGCTGTCAAAACATACTCAACCCAGCGATATTAACACCCGGGCAATTATACCGAGAACTCGTAAGTCATTATAACGACTTACCCAATAACGTAGACTTACCTCTAAGCTTAAGTTTGAACGATATCCATACATTGTTGAATGTTATCAACATGAAGTGTTTTTACTCTTCGGATAAAATTACTTTTATTGTACAGATTCCACTAGTATCCCCAAAGGAATACACTTTATATCATGCTTTACCTTTACCAATATCTTATAATGAGTCCGAATCATTTGGATTAATTTTACCTAACAATAAGTATATAGCAGTGACCAATGACAAAAATCAATATTGTATTTTAGATTCACTAGACAACTGCCGCGCTTACAGTGATACTTACCACATATGTGACGTCATGAACATATTCTCTGTAGCCGCAGACACAATCTGCGAAAGCGAAATGTTAACCAATGTCCTGTCGGAAATACCTGCAATATGCCATGCAGAGTTCATCAAAGGCTCCACAGATATTTGGCATGAACTCAAATTCAATAGATGGCTTTACGCCCAGTCAAAACCCAGCAAAATCACAATACAATGTGCCGATTTACAGCTGATAGAAGACATCATACAGGGCACAGGTATACTTACTCTGCCAAACCAATGCACGGCATACTGCAAAAATACTATTTTGATACCTAAAAGTTCTGTCTATAATTTAAGTATACCATTAAGTCACTCTAATTTTAATATATTAAATAGCTCATTCTTTGTGAATAAAACATCGTTTAATGTGACCCCTATTCACTTACAAGATACCAATTTAGATACCTTGCACTTAAACCCGAAAATTAAAGATCACTTATCGGAGTTAAATAAAATAATGGAACAGCCCTCAGCTATTCCAAACGGGACACATTATCCGATCTTAAGTATTGTAATCATTGTAATTTTAATTTGTTTTATTTTATATAAAATCGTCTTTTATTGTAAGAATTATGGCAGCAATTTCTCTCGTCCCTTTCATATTGTAAACCATACTAATCCCAATCGTCCTAGTAATGTCAGTCAACCGCCTCAGTCAGAAGACATAGAAATTCTTTCCACTACATCCCTTCCGAGACTCAGGATCTCTTAAACCCTTGTTAACTTCGGAGTTGCAACCCCGAAGTTCACTCTTATCCGGGGGGCTGTTATACCCCTTATATGTTCCCTGTCCTGCCGACTCGCGCGCTTCCCTTTTGTTCATTCATCATTAGTTAAAGTATAAGTACACCTCTCCTATCCCGGCACTAGCCAGTCTTCATCCATACTCCATCCCGGTCGTAACGCTGCCATTTTTCATTTATACTAAATATATTTGTGTGTGTGTATTAAAAACCTTTTTTAAAAAGCTTCACGAGTTTTCCATTATAACAGTATCATAGCATTGGATGACAGTTAGTTTTAGAAACCGAGAGGTTATGGAAAACAGCTGTAGGGTAGTACAATAAACGAAAAACGCTATAATTGCTCGTTAAAGTTCTATCAAGAATGTTTCAAATCGGTTCATTACAATCGTTACTTTTCAAAATCGATGAAACAGTCACACAAAACATGTATAATTTTGTAAGTAATGTTTTAATTACAATGTGTTTATAACAGTACTGTTTTTCTGAAAATCATTGCAGAATATCACTGGATAATAGTTACAACGGAAAACTGGTAAGATAGGTTTTAAACACAATATACGAATTTCGATACTCGGTTACAAATAACATCAGCACACATAATAAGTAAATAAATACACTTAGCACATCACCAGTGACTTCATAACTTCAAGGAAAACTTCATTCATAGTAATAAAATATTGGTATCCTTAGTATTCATACAACTCATTAGAATAACCCAGCGAATAAATCCACGACATAAACTATAGGTAAAAGATGATCAGCGAGTGTGCGCGTACTCATTCGACAGTTTATTGAAATCAAAATATTTCAGCCTTTTTCGTAGCATTCCGACCAGGTGGTAAATTTAAAACTTAGGATTCAAAACAGTTTGTGAATAAAGCACATTTTAAATACTATTGATGAAATATGTATTAATAATAATATTATTCTTTTATTATCTTATTGTTACATGTATACATTAAAATAAATTACATATTAAATTAATTTCTGTTATAGTTCTCAAAGACGTACTGAAAATCACGGGCACCTTGGAAAATACATTGAGATTACTATAAACCATGGACGTATAAAAAAAGTCGGACAGAGTCTCGCTAACTAAAAACTGTGACATCATAGTCGGCCAGATCAGCTATATGTACAGGCCAGCACGCACACTTTCACACATTAGTCGGCCATTACGCGCGTTATCATCGATGCTTAAAGACGCAATATGCGGCGAAAACATAAAAACTATAAATCATGTCTTGCGTGGTAAAATTGTGTAAAAACCGTAGTGACCGAAAGAAAAACAATCCAGGAATCACGTTTCATACGTAAATGAATAATTCAATCACTTATTTTCAGATTATATACATTAAAATCAATTTGTATTTGCTAGAACAAAACAATTAATTTTAAGTTCAGTGTTGCCAATATTCACGTGTGCAAATTAACCGAAATGTGGGCAATTTTTCGTTTATTATAAAAATCAATATATTATTATGGTTAATTATTTAATAGTTACTACTGGGTATTTTATTTTATATTCCTTTTGCTAGATTTTCTAAGGAAAATTAAGTATGGAGAAATGATTGAATTAAAATTACTTAGTAGAAATTGTAATGGTGAAAACGATTGGATTCCAAACAAATACAGTGTCATTTGCAGTATACATTTTGATGCGGATGACTTATAAACAACTAAAGGAGGACTCCGGCGTGTTGTTACTTATGAAGTACCTTAAAAGGTAAATTAGCAATCTACCAAGACATGGATAATACAAAAAAAAATGAAACTATGCCGCTTATTTTTTCAAAATTTAAATGTACATTGTAGCTATTCTGTCGGTATATAATAATAATAAATATCCTTGGACATTTCACACAACGCCATCTCGTCCCAAGCTAAGCAACTTAATGCTTGTTTTATGGTAACGAGATGGATGATAAACTACTTAAATACATTTTTTTTGTAAATACATACATATTATACTTAGATAGAAAAACACCCAGACCCGGGACAAATACTTGTAGGTCGTACAAATATTTCTTCCGTGCGGGGATCGAACCCGCGACATGCTGAGAAGCAGTCGATCGCTAAACCACTGCGCCAACCGTGTCGTCGAATCGTAAAAATATTCATACATTATTTTAATCCCCAGTGCTTTATTTTTTTTTAATATTTGTTTGAGTCAAGACACGTGGCAGAGGAATAAACTGTACTGTACCATTTAATACCAGTGCTTCTCAAGAGGTGCGCAATAAATTATAGTTAGGCAACATAAATATATTATCACAAAAAAAATTTTGGTAATGAAAGTATTTCTTTTAATTTAGAATCGTTTTCAACACATCACAAAATTAGAGGATATTTCAAAAACCTCTCAAAGTAAAAGACATTATTATAAAAAAAATACTCAGCATTTAGGATGTTAAAGTTAAACATAACAATTTCGAAAAATTTTTTTTTTGTATTTTAACCATGTTTTTATTGCAAAATTTTGTGTATCTTGGCAACCCCAAAATTAACTCACACATACAGAGCTGCCGCCATTTTGGCGTCTCACTTTTGTCTTAGCCAGAGTTCCGTCCGCCTTTTTTTATACGTCCATGCTATAAACAGGTCCCCCCTATACAAGGCACGCTTTTAGTGCCCGCCCTAACGATATTTAAAGCCTTCGAATGAATCACTTTCCGTTTAAACCGGGAAGGAACGAAACATGTTGTTAAAACAACAAATAAATGACTACTTTTAACCGTTTTAATTTTATGTTAAAACGTTGGGGTTTAAATGAAAATATATCCATTTATTCTATAATATTTGCAAGGATCGGGAAACCCCAAGACAACATTATTAAAATAGCAATTCCGTACAAAATGTTTTATTGGACAAAAAGGAAGGTAAACTTATAGAAGGGTCAAAAGATAATACATACATAATATATCATATTGAATTCAAGATCAGTTCAAAAAAACAGGAGCTAGATTTAAAGACATTGTTTTCCATCTTACTATTAGATAATGTTACCCTGAAATTGGAGTACTCCACTGATTGGGTAAGTCATAGGGCGACATGAGTGGCACAATTGCTCCTCATGCACTTCGGTGCCAAACTATCTACTTCTAAACATAGCAGATGTATTTTGTCAGGTGCAAAATAAAGTAGTGAGGCTTGTTCTATACTTAAATTGTTGTTTTTAGTTTTCTCGCATTGATTCACGAATTTTGAATACACAACGTGATACAAACCTCCACGTTCCTGCTAATTCAATGGAGTCTAAATCGACAATGACCGCGCCTAAGATTGTAAATTTTGACAGTTTTAGTAACCTGCTAATACTGCAGTGTCAGTTCGGGACTAATGCCACACGCTTATGACGCAACAATTTTGCAAGGCTAGCTCAAGGGATCTTCAATTGAATTAGCAGATACAAAGTACAAAGTATTTTGGTGCCTTCTAGATATGAACAAAGGGTATTTGATATTAAATATATGCGTCACGTTCCCTTTCCGGGGTCGATGTAACCGGAAATCACCTATCAATGTCTCAGTTGTACATTGAGCTGCAGTTTAGTTGAGGAAGAAAATTATAATGGACTAGGCTCAGCTACATGCCAAGTATCTAGTAGCATGCAGGTGTGATGCTGGTTTCAGCCTAGCCGCTGGAGGTGACATATAGCAGTGGTGTTCACAGTCCTTTGTGTTCTAGATATGACAGAAGTTTCTAATTTGGTTATTTCATAATTGTCATGCATTGCTCTTGCACAGGTCTAACTAATCTGGCAGACCTATATGAACCATAATTGTACTTTTATCATAAAGAACCTGCGTTACAACGCGGTCAATGTCAAGCGTAAGAGCCAACCGTCCATTGTCCATACGTCACGAGCACCAACAAGACACGTCATGCGGCCTAAAATTATTTAGCTTAAAGTCACTGACTCGGGACGAAAATACGCAGCGTCGTCGTGTCCTCCGCACGGTCACGCGGCTATTTGTTAGCCGCGCGAACTTGATGGAGCGGTGTTACGCCAACTTTGGCGAACTGAGGTAGCAATGATTAAATAGAAAAGACTCAATCACGTGTTGGAGATAGACTTGCGACGCAATTGGAGGATTTTCGAACTCCGACTTCCACTATATTGTAGTCATGATAATCTCGGCTAAGAAATGATCTACGACTGAATCCTCCTCCTGGAAGAACTGCCGCTTGTTTTAATATGTCCAGTTCCTTTAATCACCTTGTCGAACATCCTCACGACGTGTATGGGTTGGTGACAATATACTAAACCACACGGAAATCCTGATTCAATTAACCACTTACACAATACTTGTGTCAAATACTATTTTCTTTTTACAAGGTAAGTTTGGGCACAGTAAACCCCCTGTTGGGTTTAAATGAACGATCTTCAATTGGCAGTCACGAATTTAATCTGCCAGTGCAAATATGCGGTGTATGGTGTTATAGAGAGTGTAATCATTTTGTTGATTGTGAGTGGCGATAGCGATGAAAAACAGCCAGTTCATTGACACCCCAATGTGAACGAGTCGTTTCAGAACAATGCATCATTACATACGAAGATTGTGGCAAGCCAAATTCGGAGCTACAGTCTAAAGCATACATGTACATTTAGGAGCAATATGCAAATGTGCCAAGATTATCTTGTGTTAATCGGGCTACTAAAGTGCAAAATTATAACGTTATAAATTAAGAAAACATTTTTAGCATTATTTGAAATGTGCATGCATTAGTTTGTTAGTTAGTTTTGAGTAACTTGGCCTTTCGATAAAACTCCATGAGTGGGCGATTTAATTAAATTGGGAATCAGAAGAGCGACATTCTAATACAAACAATTCAATAGCAGAAATCAGAGGCCAAATTAAGTGGGAAATAATTTACCCTTCTGTCAATATTTATATTGTCCTGCTCATTTCATAATCGACAGATTACCGCAATTCCAACACTTAAACTTCATAATGGCTTAAAACTAGTCAGATTTTTTCTGTTTCTAATAAGTGTTTTAATAAGGATGTGATTTCGGCATTGTTCTCAACAAAAGATTTCGGTCATGGAGGGTGCAGAACTAGCTTATATAATATATATATATATATATCAATAAAATAGCGTCTAATCAAACAGGTAAACATCGATCTCTCTACGTAAACTTACTTTGGAGTGCAAAGTGGTGTATTTTTAGATTTTAAGTGAAAACATCCAAGATTGGTGGCCGTAAGTCCCCCGTCTGCAGACAATAAACACACAAATATACAACACATACATATTAGTAATTAATACATGCAATTGTAGATAATACACACAGATAAATAGTTATAAAAATTGCAGAAATGGTACTCTTATTTCCCAAATAAGTATGAACTTCTCAATTTATACACATTTTGTATAATTATACAAAACACAAGTTAAACCAAGCTTTGACGTTACCTTAATACTATATGTATACGGAAACTTCGTACTACCACGAGATTCATTGGGTAAAATAAAAATAAGTTTGCCTATAGTATAACAGAATTGAGAACCATCTCCTTGTTGAAGTCTGATTAAATATCATAATAGGTTTATTAGTCGCAGAATTGACGTACAAACTATTTTATAATTTACTTGTTTAGCCACAGGAAAACGGTCAGTTGGAGTTGATCTACATGTTCCGATATACCTCTCTTCACTCTACATACAAATCAAATTATTTAATAATTCCCACATTTGATAAAACTGTTCTATAAAAAAGAGTCGCTAACAAAAAGGTAGCGTGGCGTAATGAAGATCAAACTAAAATTGAAAAACTAGTTACCACGAGTTGAGGATTGCAACACTCTGATAGGAACCAAGCAGAACTAGTAATAGTAGTTGCAGAGTACGTCACACGCAGAGATATTTGATAAGATAAACGGGTGTTACTGTGTTCCAGAGCATTAAGACATTTAAGACGGTAAGATTGTCGCGCAAGTCGGAATACATATTTACAAAAGGTACGTATGCGTACTGACAATTAAGCAAATTGTAATTTGCAGGGAACTAAAAGGAAAGACACCGATTAATCTAAAGAGTAAACAAAATAATCTGACAGACACTTATTATCATTTGGGTTTCCGACAATGTGTATAGACGCCCTAAAAAGAAGGGTGGTTGGGTAAATGTAGGAGGAAACCCTTCAAACGAAACGTGGTGTTTGCCTCCATGTGTTGCGATGTGTTTATAGGGCGCTATACATGAAGGTTGTGTTGTGTGCCACAGTCGCTGGGGACAAGGGACGCGCGTATTTATTTTAGAGAAACAAGAACCGTAAAGATAGTTGAAAGTGCGGACTACCTTCACCTAGCCTTTTACGTTGACGTTTTACGGACGTTGAGGCAAAATACAAATTTGTGAGACTTTTTCTTTCTTTCTTTTAAATCCGATAAATTTTCTTTTATCTGTAATGGGTATCGCAAATTGATGGGATCACGAAATCATCTGTATTCGGTATGAAGTGTTGAATGTCGATAATGGTCGCGGTATCTCCTTCGGCATTACAGAGGCATAATGAAAGCGTTCAGTGCCCGGGCGGATGACACCGAGTAATTGAAGATACGTGTTACAGCTAACTCGAACGCCTTCCCTGTAACCCAAACAAAGACGGGACGTACTCATATTATGAACAAAGCACATGGTCCGACAAGCGATAATCACACGCGCATATCTTTAGACAAACGGCTGGCTCCCAAACTCGGTAATTCAATAGAGTCAAATCGAGGATCACCTTGTCTTTGATTGTCGATTTTGAAAGTATTGGTATTAATACTAATACTATGGTGGCAGTTCGGGACGTATGACATATGCTTTAGACACACGCACTTGGTAAGAACTTTTGAATTTAGCAGATTAACGCTACCAATTGCATCGTGACGGATAGACATTCCAAAATAGCAGGATTGGGGCACCTATAATTTAAAAATGGTTGAGCAGTTTCTCCTCGAACCGTGCAAAAACAACAAAATTAATTCATCCACTAAGGAAAAATGGCGTGTCTATCTTTAACTACACTTCACTGACATCAGTGTTTAAACATAGCAGATTATAATTATGTATCTGGATAAACAAAATAGCGATTTTTTAACAGATTTCATATGTTGCTGATCTTTGGAATGCAAGCACTGCCTTTGGATCTGCGGGTGTGTGCGGTTCTATTCTGACCTTGTGCCTTTGTCTCAGAAAAAGACGTTTGGTCTGGGTATCTTTTGAGTCGGCAATTACACGTTTGTAAAGGAAACGTCTGTAAAACCAGGCGCGTGTTTTAGAAATAAAAAAAAAAAGAAATCTGTCAAGCGAATATTAGTACAGAAGACGTAGTGACTTTCACTCCGAGCTAAATGGCAATAAAATACCGCGTCATTAACCGCGATGCAACCATTAGTCATTAGATATGCAATTTTTTTGGCAATATTTCTGGCTAATTGCTTCTGGGCGGAATCGAGATGCTACAGACAAAATTGATGTTAAGCAAGTACTGACTCAGTCAATGTTGGATGGTAGCAAAACCACTGATCTCGCATCGGCGGCCAGGTAAAACTACCGATTCCGGCGGTCATTGAACAAAATAACAATAAATTCTCTCAAGATTTCTTGTTTAAAATATTGTTATCAACACTCGGTAAAAATATCTAAATAATAAATAACACTTTTTCTTTGTCTTTCGGCTACAATGTGACTTTAACCTAACACGAAACAAGGGGCTTACGGCTGCACTACAGAGACGTTATCTTGATAAGGCAGAGGTACCTCTTATATGAAAATGAAATCCATCTCTTTTTCTGTTGTGTGTATGCAATGTATGAATGTAGAAAGGACGCCGACTGGAATGTATGGAGACTACCACCTGGTGTGGTGCAAGCGCCGTAAGATGATTCATTTGTATGAATTTGACAATTATTGGAATCAACTTGCCAAGAATGTGGAAATGGCTATTTTGTTTTCGTATGTCACCTACCTTTCCACTTTCAAATACCATATTCAAATGCCAGTTTATTTATATAAGATTTTTAAAAACACTTTCGAATTTAATTTCTATAATGAATATCAAGTTCTAGGTAGCAATTGAGATTAAAAATTCATAGGTCAATGCCTGATATCCAAACATCTGGTGACTCGAAGGTCGAAATGCTAAACAGTAGCATCCATAATGTATGGAACCGGGTTGGTTCGGCCTTATGGCGGTGTACCTTACATTTTCGGGTGCTTGCAAATTCCAGTTTTATTGTAAACAATTCAAGGACTCAAGAGATGTCCCGATTTCATTAAGAATGTTTCATCTGGCACAGTAACCTCAACACAGAAATTTTTACATGGAACGTTGTGTCAACCGATTAGAGAAAGTTAAAATTAGCAGTTGGTTACACAATGATAGCTACCATCCGCAGCAGTGCACGCGAAGAAGATTGCAAACATTTGTAGTTCCGTCTATAGTATAGTAGGCTAATATTCTTCCTTGTACATATTTGAATTAGGCTATTTAAGGGATGAGATAAGCCGAGTTCTGACTTCAAAATGACATATTTTTTTAAACAATTTTAAGACACACAGGTATGATGCTTCAAATTTAAAAAAAAACCATGTCCTCTGTAAAGTTCCATCTATTTAAAATATACTCATTGATGAAAACTCCCATAACATTAGAAGCGTGACAATACAGTAAACTAAACTGCAGTCGACATGACCAACTATTGCCTCACGATTCTAACAGTACATCGACAATACTCCTAGGTAGTCCGTAATCCCTTTATACAGTCTTTATTATTTGGCAGTAAGGATCAAAATTGAATATTGATGTGCCAGTAAGTCGCACATAGATTGGCCGTGATAGACGCGCAAATTTGCGGCCGTCAAACTGAAACGAGCGTTGAACCTCGGCATCGAGGTAGATGTCGCATTGGAGGCGGTTTTCATGATCTCATATTGACTCAACTACTACTATTACTTAGCCCATAAATGTCCGACTCAGCAGTGGCTCATCTATGGCCTGGGCCGAGTAGTAATATTTGGAGTCCCATCAAAACCGCTGCGATTAAGGAAGTTTGCAGACTGCGTCCTGTGTTCTCTGTCATACCGAGTGTCATATGAATTGCTATTCGATATCACTCAGCCACAGCATTTAGGCCGAGGAGCACTCAACCCTCCCTCCGTCCAAATAGGCACACGGATACAGCCAATAGCCGCAGATAAGACCGGCGCATACAGATAATGTCGTGTATCTCATTGAGTGTAGGTTATTTCAATATCATGCTTACCTAATAATATTGCGTCATTGACAGTCATTGTTTAACGCCAGGCGAAAAGCCACACACAAAACTAGCAGTGTTTTGTGGCATAAACGCCTAAGCTAGCAAGTATGTATGTAATCGGTGCGATATCAAAAAGTACTATATTAAAATGGCTTTTGTAACTACCAAAATACATTAACTGTTTATCGCTAGTTCGCAAGGAAGGGGGAAATGCAATCAACTCTATCTAGTAGTATTTTCACCGTGTGGTGACGGATTTAGAATACATATTTTCACTACTCCATTCAATCGCAAGGATCTATCGTAAGAGCTAACAAAACGAAATGACAAGGCTGAACTGAATACCTAGCCGATAGATAAGGAATTTGATAAGAAACACTTTGCCATCCTGTCTGGCCAACGTGGCACAGTAAGCTAATTACCGACCCTCCATGTAACTGGAGAAGGCCCTACTCAACATTAGAGGTAGATGACCCAATGTTGAGGGAGTAGTATTTTACTCGTAAATTGTCAATTTTATAAGTTAAGTACCAATGTTTAACATGGCTCACAAGCGAATGGTAACTAAATAAATGAGGAGAATAAAACTCAGGTTAAAGTACATTATCATGTGCATATTGTAGGCGGAAGAGCGTTCACCTTCGTGTTTCCTGCTGGGACATTCATTCCTATCCGCGTATTTGTTCAGACTACGATTAACTACACCTGTATAGTTTTATCTGATTTTGTTTGATAAACGGTGCAAATATTTATGAACCATTGATGAATAGCTTTATTTATTTATTTAGACAATGCAACAGAAAATAATCAGATAAATAGCAAAATATATAAACATGTAATGTAGGTGTATGGTATATATTTCGTCTTAACGAAAGACGGATCTTTACAATTTTTAGAAATTGAATACAACTCATACCGTCTTGTAGTTAGGTACATTTAACAAATTTACTGAAAGAGTTAGTTTAATTTACAGATCTACTATAAAGTACGTACAGATGGAGATATTGAAGCTTTCAGACCCTATTTATTAATCAAAAAATATTAAATATAAATAACTCGTTTTTAGAGGTCGACTAATTAATGGCTTTGAACACCTCTTAGATTCTACTAGCTAAGAAGCTCTAACGGCTCTAAATATATCGTATTATCATGAATGAAATAAAGAGAAACAAAAACAATATTTGGGAAAACGCAAAAGCCACCAATCAACATAATTCCAAGAACCATACGTTCGACTCATAGTGTAGGAAACGGGGAAATTCGTACGGAACAACATAGTTTACTCTATCTACGTCCTTGAACATCCAAGCGATATCTCTATTCTTTAAAAATCGCGTACGCGGCCTTAATGACTCACGATTCCTTGAAAAATGTATGAATCCCACAACTAACCTTTATAATAGGAAACCAGACCAATACCAAAATGTTCATAATTGTCGCTCAAGTCTTCACCTGAGTCACTAAAATAAGTTTGCCAACTCTGGACTTGACGATCGGAAGATAACGCAATTGCTTTCTGAGGCGGAAGAGCAGGGAACAAAGTTTTTGAAAACATGATCTGATTGGAACAAAATATTGATGAGGCTTAAACGGAGTATACTCCCCAATCCCAATCGGGAGGAGTGAGCCCAGTGACCCTGGAGTCGGGAAGTAAAGGATCGTCGTCGGTTTTAGTGGGTAGATTGGGGCGCAACTTACTATCTCGACCTGCCCCGGAGTCCCACATAATCCGACCAGTCCCTAACGGCCGGATATCCATGAGGATTTCCGACAAAATAAATAGAGGTAATTGAATTTTAAACATGTCTCGACGACAAAATACGGTTTGTACGCTAAGATAATGTAGAGATTGCAGCATGCTTACTAGTAGCGCTGTGAATTATAAGGCCCGACGAAAAAGACGGGTGTAAGAGTATAACGTGCCTGCAAAACTATAACAATCTTATAACGATGTCTAGGCGCATAGGTATGCTCTTACCTACCTAAGAAAATATGCTCCGCCACCGTTTGGAGATCGCAATATACACATGTTTACATAGGCCGGCCGGGAGTCACTTTTTTTTATGTTAAAATCAAACACAAGTATAAAGTTTGATCGCAACTATTGAGCGGTGGATCATGTAGATAATGTAGTTTGCATAACAGCAATCAAACGATCTATTTCACGGTTACGAAAACTTGATATTGCAATATAAAAATGCGAATGCTATTCGCTGTTCTAAACTAGGTCGATAACCCGTAACGGTGTACCAATTTAAAACCGGTTATCTTCACAAACTGGTATTATAATATATAATAACGTAAATATGTATAGGGTTTGGAGATTATTTCAGGATCCTTCAGAGCCCACAACCTATCAAAAAACATGGATTCAATATACTGTGAAAGTATAATGTGGAAATAAAATAACTAGAAGAATAATAATTTCCATAATAGGCACTGGGGTCTACATAACAGCGAAGACTCGAATTATCAGTCATAATGAGAATCGAGGTTCAAAACAATTGTACAAATGTTACAAAACACATAGGACCTCATAAATGCACCAAGAATCACATGAATAAATTGCAATATGAAAACTGCAAATAAAAATTTAAACAAGCCTTTTCGTTCTAGCAATACAAAACGTGCTAGAATCAATTCTAAAACTGAGTTTCACTTGCCCCAAACCCGGTCATGAAGGTCTAGCCTTGAAGCAACCGTAAACAAACTTGCAACTGTTTATAGTTGACTTGGATCGATAGGCATGTGTTGGACGCTAGGCACAAGGTCCGGCCGCTAACTGACCGACCTTCAGGGCCATCGGATGGCGATGCTAATTGAATAGCAAATACCATAGAACCTTTTTGCAAGCGTTGTTTCTACCCTGCTGTTTATGGGTAGCGCACATGCTTGTTGCCCGAGGAATGGTTTGTCCGCGACGATTTGTTTCCGCAGTTGGACAGTTCCAGTTTGGGCAATGCATAGTCCCATGTTTTCTTGATATAAGTTCTTGTGCGTCCATCATGCTTACATCCGAAAAGCGTGCTATTTTTGTTTGATCTACGTAATAACTACACCGCGAAATATATAGAGGTAATATTGACTAATGTCACTTTCTTTTGACTGAAATAATGAAGACGACATATTTACGTCGTTGACATACAATATTACTTATTTCAGTAAAAATATCATTTTAAAATGCCTTTATGTACTTAAAAGATTGTAAAAGGTAAACCTTGATTACATTTGACTATCAGAAGATAAAATGTATGAGGTGAAGAATATTTTAAATGTGGCGAGTTGAATAACATGTTTTGAATGTTAGATAAATGTTGTTTATCTCCGCTTGTATGTACGACAGTGAAACACAACAACACATCTTTACACCAATATGAATCATGTGGATCCAATTATAGTCATTTTATGACGTCATTACGAGAACATACGTAGTAGTGTGTTTTCTTGCTTACAAAGAACTGAATAATCCTAATGTTTTTTTATGTAATCTTAACAAATCGATTTCCAATTTGTCTCACGTCACTGATTAAATTGATTTAAACATTTTTTTTTTAGTTTATACTAATTTCAGCATGTAGCTTCAAACTATTCCTTGGGATCAGCTTCTACTTTCGGGATAAAAATAGACCTTGTCCCAACTCTAAGGGGTCGGCACGAGTGTAACTTGATTTGGCTAATATTATCACTAGCTCGAGGCGATTTCCGCCAGCGTTGAGAGATCTGTGTAGTGGGACTGGCCGTAATCATCTGGCTAGACCAACTGTCACTTTTTACGCTGCTCATTTCGTGATGCAAACGCCTACTACAGCGTGACGTTGACTTTATTCCTTTTTTCACGGACGAGCAGGCAAACTAATACAGTCCACCTGATGGTTAATAAGAATGCAGCACATATCACAATATCTTTGGATTCTAGCATTCCATCCCGAGGGTGGCGCTAAGAGCCGATTGAATAAAATGACAAGGCAGGAAGGACTCAACTGATTCCTACCCACGCACGGTGGCCTGACCCGTGGTCTGCACCTCCCGTGAGGTGCCCCCTCGAGCTAAACCATGCTGCCTCCTTTCAGTTCTTCCGGCTGGAGCGCAAGTAGCAGCGCTCAGCCTTCCATCTGGTAACGCTGATGATAGCCATGTACGGCTATCAACAGATCCAGAAAAGAGAACCTAGCCGCCAAAGGAGGAAAGTTTGTTGATACGACACGCGTCTGTCAAGCAAGCGTGGCACAGGCGGCTGTCCTTCTGCGAAGTTGAGTCTTATAGGGGAAGAGATAAGAAATATTCTAATTTCGTTATGCATCATAAAAATGTGTAGCGCCAATGTCTGTAAGGTTATTCACTGACGGCCTTATCAGACGGGTCGTTGTATTACAATTCACAGTTCGACTGCCTAATTTCTCAGACGCTGTGACACTATCAATGTTTACGATTTTATCAAACGTATTGCGAAAAACAAACTAACTTTGTTTTATTATGGTTTCTTTGATGAAAACTAAAGGTAAAAAACTGATAAACAAACCTTTGACACCCAGATTGCAACAAAAATTGGGACTCAGGGCGGAAGAGGCTCACTTCCTTGTAAGATTTCAATGAATATGTCAACGGAAAACAACAAGAACCGGAAATTTATAAATTTCCTAGGAAATTTATAAATGGCCGTAGGATTCCAAACGAGAGATAAATTGTATTATTTTACGCCCACATTTTCGGAAATTTATAAACTTACTGAACTCACGCGTAAAATAATAAGTAGCAATAACCAAACGCCATGGGCGCTCTGATTGGTTGAATTAGTCACGTGTTCCTTCTCCGTCCTCTCCGCCGCCATTGATCGATATTGTCTAATTGTGCTAACCTAGACCTGATACTGCTGCATCATCAGATATACCTCCTGCATCATCAGGAATCTATAAGATACCCAACTCCTTACCAAATTACAGTAGATGATCGTGTTTGGACTCATTGTAAGGGTATCAATGAAACAGATATAAAAAGTTAGGTACCTGACATTTATGGCTGAGTAGACTTTCAATGTAGTGAACATGCAGTCCGATGTCAGGGGTTTTTTTAAGTTAAATACTTATTTTATTATGTTTAATTTGTTACATGTTTTTAAGCATTTTTTTATTAAGTACTTAGCGTTTGGCAATTCGCCAATCGCGATTGCTCGCAAATCGCGTTTTTTTATGATTTATGGCTTTATTGTTTTATGATTGTTTTTCTTTTTAATAAAACTTTTTAACTTCGCATCACTCATCTTCTATTGTTTTATTTTGGTAGAGTGAAGTAGGGGTCATTAGCATATTATGTGAAACAGTAACCCTGTATTATAGGTACTTACCTAGTTTTAAAGTAAAAATACTGTTACGTACTGATAAATTTATAGTTTGGCAAGTCTAATTGTACCTATGTCTATGGACACAAGCATGCCACTATCAACATCGACCAATCAGAGAACAGTGTGTTATTTGCCGTATCTTGTAGAAGCGTAAAATTAAAAGCTCTACTGTGATTGGTCTAACCGTTTAGAATCTTACGAATGGATATCCGTTAGTTTATAAATTTACGACGAGACGTCGTAAGTTTATAAATTTCCTAGGAAATTTATAAATTTCCGGTTCTTGTTGTTTTCCGTTGACAAATATACTTATTGCATTGGTGACGAATTACGAATAAATAGTGACCCTCACACTTATCACCCGAGGGCAGGGCCCGAAATAAAATCATAGTGAGTTATTCATGGGTTGGGATATATTTTGCTGGACATAGGATGACAGGTAGTTTTCGTAAATGTTCAAGATCATGGCCTGTGGCTTTCTTTTAAAATTATTATCTACAGTATTTTTCTGAATTTCGCAAAATAAACGACCATTTCGTCGTCGTCATTCAGCCCATAAATGACCCACTACTGAGTCGGGCCTCCTCCAAATTCATGACGAAATATACGACCATTTAGCTTATTAGTATTATTAAATATAGAATACACATTTCACACAGATTTGGTGTTTTTAATTTTTTTAATTTTAATTTTAATTTTATTTAAATAAGGTTACTAAAATAAATACTCGAAACTAGCAATTGGGTATGTGAGTTCGTTATTTTGTGATTAATAAGTGGTTTTGTATGAACAATACGGGTAGTATTGTTTATACAATACTAAATATCAAAGCAAAAAGTGAGAATGCTTTTCAGCAGTTAACAAAACTCCTTCAACCATGCAATGACAAATGGCTTTGTGCAGATAACCTTGCACCAGTGGCATAGTTACAAAAATATTATACTTGTAGGGTGGCGCTCAAACATGTGGCCTCTCTTGTGGCACAGGTACAGAATATTTATTTATTTAATATATATGGTGTGAGTTTTGCCATATCTTCAGTTAAGCATACTCTTTTCTTCTTCTCATCACTTCATTATCATTACATAGTATAAAACAAAGTTGCTGTTGTCTGTCTGTCCCTATGTATGCTTAAATCTTTAAAACTATGCAACAGATTTTGAAGCGGTTTTTGTTAATAGATAGAGTGATTCAAGAGGAAGGTTTATTGCACCCGTGCGAAGCCGGGGCTGGACGCTAGTTATTGGATATGAACTTCCCCCATAATAAAGGAGAGAATCAATCTAGTTTACAAACACTGGTATAGTGCTAAATTCACATTTTTCCTTCTCTTGTGACCAGATAGATTATTTGGCTTATTTGATCATAAACTACAACCACTTCTGCAAGGAATGACCTAATATTGAGTTCTGCCTTCTTTGTAACAGATTTATGGCAATATCTTTCATGTTTTTAATTCTCCCAAACATAACAGACACATTATCTATACTCAAAAATAAAGCTCTCTTCTCATAATTAGATGGATGGATATGACCCTAATGGAGGTAGGTATTGGTGCTTTTATATCAAGGCTTCTTTGCTATAGACTGGGTCCCGGGTTCGATTCCGGGGCAGAGCAAGTGTCTTTGGGTAAACCAGAGATACTTGGTCCTAGTCTAGGTGTCATTTGTGTTTGTGGTGAATTTCATGTTTGTAAACTGCCCCCACGTTACAGGTTATAACAGGAATGATATGGTTCATGAAAACTTATGTATGTTAACTGCTCAATCAATAAGTTACAGGGCTAGCTGAAAAACAGTAGAACTCATAGGTATTAAGTCTGTCTAAGAACATGTGTGATAAATGGTAGTATAGTATTTTAGTATTCAACTCCTTGCAAATAGGATTCCAAATATTACAACGTAGATAGTGTACAGAGGTAATTCAGTTTCAAACAATGATGTGACAAAATGAATTTATGACTGACAATATTCAAGTGAATGTAGATAATAATCATATGATAATACTTATGTAAATATAGAATTCATGTGGGTAAAATATACCTTTGTTTAACATAAATCTAATAAACACAGTTAATCAGCAGTTAGATTTTTCTAGTAATAGCTATGAAATGTAAGTTTAAAGTAATTTTTAAGACTCACTTACAATAAGGACAAGGCCATTTACAAGGCCTCTATGAGTAAAAAGTAAGGCTTATCAGTGAAAAACTTACACAAAATAAAATAGCAACTGCACTAAATAAACTATGTATCTATGACACCTTTAGCACGTACACTGCGCGTAGGAATAACGGAATTGACTAGACTGTTGTTTGATACCACTATCATTTGGAGATAGTGGTTATCATATCACAGACAACATCAGCACAAAAAAATCGGCTTGCACACACATCACGTCACAAAACAATGACCAAAATTGCGAAAACCGAGCACCTTTTCGTTAGAGGCTACTGATCGCGCCCTAGATACAGAAAACACTACGGTTAACCGCTACGTCAAGAGGTACTCACTGTATAATCTGCGTCTGCGAGCTAACTATTTTATATTAGTTGTCCACTTATCGTTTAGCTTACTCATTCACTAGAAGACTGTTCACACTACGTAGAAAGTTAGCAGCAAACTTTGATGCAATATTAGAAACTTACCAAAAAACAATAGGTTGGCTGTTTGGTTATTCCTTAATCCTTGTTCAATCCTGTAAATGTGAGTATATATCACACATACTGTTATCACATAGCACAGCACGTTAACACAAGGTTCACAGTCAAATTTTGTAAAAATATCCCTTAACCAAACAAAACAATTTCTGACGAATTGACTGACAGACAACTATCGTTTTCATTCGTGACAAAATCAACATGTCTCCCCCAATCCAACCAACAGGTCATCCGGTCATAAGATATTCTTAATACTTTTTGTTAATGGAACAATTCATCACAATATTTTAATATTTCAGAAAATGCTGGGTATATTATATTAGTCGCGGTTTATTTACTGTATGCTGGTAGGAATGGTAATCAGATGTAAAAGGTATGGAATTTACGGAAATTGAAAATATTAAGAAAATTTAATCAAGGCATGGTACATAAGTGCTCTACTAGCTGTGCATGTTTCTGTCTAGAGTTCTTAAGTAGAGATTTAAGTTAAGATTTTGGTCGGTACGGACTACATAAATGAAATATTACCAACTGTTTAATAAGTCATAAGATTAAGGCAGGGCTTTAATAGAGATAAAATAAGAATTTCTAACAACACTCGTCAGATGATAAAGTCACGGTACTTTATAGGCCATGCTATACACATGTGTTTTAAGAAATAAAAAACAACTGTCATAATTAAATTTTGTTTTATTTGTCAAGGATTGTCAGTTATCAATAGTTCAGAAATTTATTTTGTTCAAATATTAATTAAACCAGTCCATTGTGCACTGTGCAGTGTAAAAGCAGCTTTTATAAAACATGAACACCTCAAATTATTCTCTAGACACCTCTAGAGAAAAAGCCGATGCAGCCGCGAAGGTTTTCGTAAGTAATGGTTAGAAATAAAAAGGTTAGGTTACTACATGATTGTTTTCTAACGAAAACGTTTTGCAGGTATTGCCGGATAAATGCTTTGAAAAACATGTCGGATGCACATGGAGACGCGGGAATAAATTTACAATCTACCCCCGCAGCCAAACAGCCAGTAAAGAACCCATTTCCAATTGCGAAAACAAAATCTTAAATATTCAACAAAATATTTCATTATTCACACCCATAATGAGAAAACTGGTTAATGAATCGAACGGCACGTACTTGTCACTACAAAAAGCAGCTGAAGCAGCGAATTCATCAGATAATCACGTGGAATTTCTGAAGCTTTCGCGCCAATTTCGTTCTATAATAAGAGTTTGCATTGAGAGTCTACAAGAAGCCGCCGCAAAAGTGGAGAATGGAGTAGAAAAGACCAACCTACTCTCATATATAACTATTTTTTATTCCATAGAATGTATATGGCATTTATGTGAGATTTTATACATAGATATTATTCCCGGAGATATAGTGTTGCCATATTTGTTAGAATGGGTGAGGTTCCACTTTCCTTGCCATGAGCAGACTGCTGCACAGTTGCTGGAGGCTTGCGAGAGAGGCTCTGAAGAACATCCTGAGTACTGGGACACAGTAGTAGGGATGGTGGTACAAGGCAGAGTTGATGTCGCCAGAGCCTTGCTAAAGTTAAATTCCAGTGCAGAGAGCAACGAGTTCAAGCTGGTTGATAACTCTTTGAGGAGTATGCCTGTTTATAGTGTAAGTATGGGGCCTGTAACAATATTTTCAGCTATTGATTAATATGTGGCAAGGGGAATTAGCTCATTAGTCTTACAATCAACAAAAATGTTTATCTATTATTTACATATTGAGAAAGCAATTTTTATCTAGTGCTTCACAAAGCAGATGCTTGAAACCAAAACTATTTTTGGTTTACCAACTTTTGGGTTGAGGTGTATACAAATTATAGCTACAACCATGTGTTATACATAAGTTGCTTGGTGGATAATAAAGTGTCCAATTTACATGTAGACCAAATTCATCCTAGATTTGTAAAATAAATATTTTTTGAAGTTAGTGAAGAAAAAATAATAAAATAGGGATCTGTGTCTGGTGAATATGGATATCTTTGTTTATGCAGTCAAAAAGTCTGCATAAAGTCAAATTTGACTTGATATGGAACCCTGTGCCATCTCGTCTGGCCAGCATGGCAGAGTAGGCTAATTACCCTCCATGTAATTGGAAGAGGCCCAACTAAGCAGTGGGTCATGTAAGTAATAGTAGCCTGAAGAGTAGATCTGTCAATGGTCAGTGGCCCACACCCTTCATGTATGTTGCAGGTATATGGTGGTATATCTACTGGAGAGTTTACAATATCCTGGAAGCACTGGCAGGCAGAGTGCAGGTCTAAGCTTACTAGTGGAGTATTATCTTCACAGCCAAAATTAGAGTTAATCATGAGGGTATGTCAGCTAAACCATATGGACCAAATATACAGCATTTTTACTGGTCTCTGATGAGTATCATTGCCAGTTTTCATAGTACCCTCGTAGGGATCCATTATCATCCTTCATAGGGTTACTCGGAAGGCCTTTTTAAATACACTATGGATGTTTCAATATACATAATTATGTCAAAAATAATAATTAAAGCAATACAGACCTTAAGCATGCTGTACCCAGAAAAAGGGTTTATTACTCTATTTATAATTTTTAAGCTGGTAATATATAATAATGCATTTTTTAATGTATTTCTCTGTAAACATCATTATCTGAAAACCGAATTCTTCTAAGATTTGGATTCAAACAGTGACAGAATAATAGCGTTGTCATTGCAGTGAGATTATCGTTAAGTAATGTGTTCAATCATTAGTTGATAACGGGCGAGTATGCGGCGTTCGAGTCGGTGCGTGGCTCGTACTCCTCGTGGTTCGACGTGCTGGGCGGTTGGGTGCAGTTCACGGCCCCGTGGGCCCGCGCCCGCGACCTGTCCGCCGCCGCGTCCGCCTGCGCCGCCATGCGACACGCGCCGCGGTCGCGACTCGACGACGTGGTGCGCGCGCTTCTAGACGGGGAGTTGCACCAGGTCAGTTCTAGTGGCATTTGGATTCAATGATGGGGCCTCGGAGTCTGCACATAACCCAGTCATGTGGGCGTGGCTACGGTAAAGGGTTTCTCCTTCTGATAATGCGAAGGCTTCCAGGAGTTGCGGCAGGAATTATACAATTTTAATCTTTACATTTGATAACCAAACCATCGCCAGAATTGGTTGAAACAATACCTCATCTTTTTAACAGAAAGATCTTATTTTTTTCTTAATGCTTAATTAATAATTAATGGTTAATTTGCAGGTTATTCATGAAATACAGCAAATATCGGACAATGGATGGTTTGCGACGCATCTTACCGACATTCTGTTCCATTGTGGCAAGTTGAAGATATTAGATAAACATCAAAATAAGTGAGTACCAACCTATTTCCTAAATAGAAATTAAACCATTTTCCAATTATTGTTCACAGGTATTTTAATGATGAATATTTTAAACCATTTTTCGATGTTTATTTATTTATTAACACACGCCGACAACATACATATTATGACATTACAATTACATTAATTACATAGGTTTAGACTGATATGCATGTCAGTTCACAAATTTAGATTCACAACGGTAGATAATTTTGTAGTCCACGTGGTGGTCAACTTATGTGAGCGATCACCAAGTGCAACCTGTGGAGGAATAGTATATTTCATTACAAGTGCGGAAAGGCTGTCATTACAACGAGTTCCGACAAATGTTGACAGTCGAAACAAGTTGCAATGACGGTTCCGCACGTGTACTGCACGACTATTTTTAATACAGTTGCGAAAAAATGAAAAATAATAAAAACACAATAAACTCAACTAACTAATCATTTCTGAAAAATGGCGCCGACCGTAGAATATAAGCAGAGATTTTTTTTCTTCACCCATTCTGGTAGGCAAAAGGAACAATGTCCATACAGCCAAGTCTTCCGTAGAATTTTTTCATTGATATGAAATTAAATTTAATTAGATGAAATAAAATTCATTCAATCAAATCATTAAATCTGATATTGAAACAAATTAGTACGTAGTTTCTTTTTAGAAATATACGTATTTGCATGAATCATAAAAACTTCTATGATTTTTTTTTAGTAAAAACTTCATGGTTGGTTTTTCCTTATAATAGACATTATTTTGACAGTTGATAAAGAAAACGCACTAGTGCGGGAATGGTAAAGAAAAAGCACGCGTGTGTAATAGCCCACTTCCCGAACGCTATACGTCCCTGTAATATGCCACTTTTTGAGCAACTGTATTAAAAAAACCTTATTTCATGTTAACAGGAAGAAATGTTTTAGGCGATTTGCACGTCAAAATAGACCAGTGCCAACTAGAGAACGTTACACCCATTGTTCACAGCGTGACCGCCCGCCTTCGCGACAGTCTGATCCTGGAGTACGGGTCGCTTCTGATGGAGCACAAGTCGCTCTGGGCCGCGGGCCTGTCGTACCTGGCGTCGTGCCCGCCCGAGGGGCCGCGGAGGGCCGAGCTCATCCTCGAGAGGATGCCCATACGCACCGAAGCCAAGGCCATGCGCGTCGCGGCCGAGGCCAAGAAGCACGGGCTGCTGGGTGCCGGTGAGTTGAACGCCAGCCGGCCGGAGCGGAAAGCGGCAGAGGGTTATAAGCTTCCGTGCGTCGGCAGCGCAGGCGGCGTGCGCGTGCATGGGCGCGCGGCACGAGCGGGCCTCGCGCACGGGCGGCGCGCTGGCGTGGGCGCTGCGCGGCAGGGACGCGGCCGCGTGCGCGCGCGCAGCCCACCGCGCGCTGCGCCGCTACCGCGCGGCGAGGGCGCTGCCCGCCGCCGACCTGCTGCTCACCGCCGGGGCCGCGCTGCTGCTCGCCGACTCGCTTCTCTTCCTGGGTGAGTTCTCGAAGCCACCTCTCTCTCGCGCTGGCGTGGGCGCTGCGCGGCAGGGACGCGGCCGCGTGCGCGCGCGCAGCCCACCGCGCGCTGCGCCGCTACCGCGCGGCGAGGGCGCTGCCCGCCGCCGACCTGCTGCTCACCGCCGGGGCCGCGCTGCTGCTCGCCGACTCGCTTCTCTTCCTGGGTGAGTTCTCGAAGCCACCTCTCTCTCGCGCTGGCGTGGGCGCTGCGCGGCAGGGACGCGGCCGCGTGCGCGCGCGCAGCCCACCGCGCGCTGCGCCGCTACCGCGCGGCGAGGGCGCTGCCCGCCGCCGACCTGCTGCTCACCGCCGGGGCCGCGCTGCTGCTCGCCGACTCGCTTCTCTTCCTGGGTGAGTTCTCGAAGCCACCTCTCTCTCGCGCTGGCGTGGGCGCTGCGCGGCAGGGACGCGGCCGCGTGCGCGCGCGCAGCCCACCGCGCGCTGCGCCGCTACCGCGCGGCGAGGGCGCTGCCCGCCGCCGACCTGCTGCTCACCGCCGGGGCCGCGCTGCTGCTCGCCGACTCGCTTCTCTTCCTGGGTGAGTTCTCGAAGCCACCTCTCTCTCGCGCTGGCGTGGGCGCTGCGCGGCAGGGACGCGGCCGCGTGCGCGCGCGCAGCCCACCGCGCGCTGCGCCGCTACCGCGCGGCGAGGGCGCTGCCCGCCGCCGACCTGCTGCTCACCGCCGGGGCCGCGCTGCTGCTCGCCGACTCGCTTCTCTTCCTGGGTGAGTTCTCGAAGCCACCTCTCTCTCGCGCTGGCGTGGGCGCTGCGCGGCAGGGACGCGGCCGCGTGCGCGCGCGCAGCCCACCGCGCGCTGCGCCGCTACCGCGCGGCGAGGGCGCTGCCCGCCGCCGACCTGCTGCTCACCGCCGGGGCCGCGCTGCTGCTCGCCGACTCGCTTCTCTTCCTGGGTGAGTTCTCGAAGCCACCTCTCTCTCGCGCTGGCGTGGGCGCTGCGCGGCAGGGACGCGGCCGCGTGCGCGCGCGCAGCCCACCGCGCGCTGCGCCGCTACCGCGCGGCGAGGGCGCTGCCCGCCGCCGACCTGCTGCTCACCGCCGGGGCCGCGCTGCTGCTCGCCGACTCGCTTCTCTTCCTGGGTGAGTTCTCGAAGCCACCTCTCTCTCGCGCTGGCGTGGGCGCTGCGCGGCAGGGACGCGGCCGCGTGCGCGCGCGCAGCCCACCGCGCGCTGCGCCGCTACCGCGCGGCGAGGGCGCTGCCCGCCGCCGACCTGCTGCTCACCGCCGGGGCCGCGCTGCTGCTCGCCGACTCGCTTCTCTTCCTGGGTGAGTTCTCGAAGCCACCTCTCTCTCGCGCTGGCGTGGGCGCTGCGCGGCAGGGACGCGGCCGCGTGCGCGCGCGCAGCCCACCGCGCGCTGCGCCGCTACCGCGCGGCGAGGGCGCTGCCCGCCGCCGACCTGCTGCTCACCGCCGGGGCCGCGCTGCTGCTCGCCGACTCGCTTCTCTTCCTGGGTGAGTTCTCGAAGCCACCTCTCTCTCGCGCTGGCGTGGGCGCTGCGCGGCAGGGACGCGGCCGCGTGCGCGCGCGCAGCCCACCGCGCGCTGCGCCGCTACCGCGCGGCGAGGGCGCTGCCCGCCGCCGACCTGCTGCTCACCGCCGGGGCCGCGCTGCTGCTCGCCGACTCGCTTCTCTTCCTGGGTGAGTTCTCGAAGCCACCTCTCTCTCGCGCTGGCGTGGGCGCTGCGCGGCAGGGACGCGGCCGCGTGCGCGCGCGCAGCCCACCGCGCGCTGCGCCGCTACCGCGCGGCGAGGGCGCTGCCCGCCGCCGACCTGCTGCTCACCGCCGGGGCCGCGCTGCTGCTCGCCGACTCGCTTCTCTTCCTGGGTGAGTTCTCGAAGCCACCTCTCTCTCGCGCTGGCGTGGGCGCTGCGCGGCAGGGACGCGGCCGCGTGCGCGCGCGCAGCCCACCGCGCGCTGCGCCGCTACCGCGCGGCGAGGGCGCTGCCCGCCGCCGACCTGCTGCTCACCGCCGGGGCCGCGCTGCTGCTCGCCGACTCGCTTCTCTTCCTGGGTGAGTTCTCGAAGCCACCTCTCTCTCGCGCTGGCGTGGGCGCTGCGCGGCAGGGACGCGGCCGCGTGCGCGCGCGCAGCCCACCGCGCGCTGCGCCGCTACCGCGCGGCGAGGGCGCTGCCCGCCGCCGACCTGCTGCTCACCGCCGGGGCCGCGCTGCTGCTCGCCGACTCGCTTCTCTTCCTGGGTGAGTTCTCGAAGCCACCTCTCTCTCGCGCTGGCGTGGGCGCTGAAGTGTGACATCCACATTCCGCACCGTTGCCATTGGGGTTCCGAGTTGGCTAATCAACCGGTGTTTGCGCGACGCGTTGCCGTCTGCCCTCCGTGACCCGTCCGCTGGGACCGCCGGTTATATGCGACCTGACTATACGTGACGACGGCAGCCGGCAGAGCTATCCCAGATCCATCGGACCCGGATGTTGCTTAATGTGACAACGTGCAGATGGATTGCGCTCCGCACAGTCCCCTAGCCTACCTTCTTCTATTACCCCGCCCGTGCACGACCCCCTACCGAGTCGCGCCCCTCCAATATGTACATGGAGCGTAATTCCTACTGTACCATGTAACAAGTGTATGTTCTCCCGCAGCCCTACCCACTTACTTTCTTAAATATGTTGTATTATTTTGCATTACAGGAAAATACTGTGATTTTCATAGACTGTACAAGAGCAAGGAATTCAAGAAAGCTGCCAAATTGTTGGTCTCTTTGATCACCTCCAAAATAGCGCCAGATTAGTAAGTACTTCCCAATTCCACATTTTAATAGTGTTAAAATCCAAATGTTTTAATTGGCCTATCGTTAACTGTACTGTTGAGTTTTTGGTAATGTAATTTCCTTTTAGACCATATGACACTCGGCATGGAATGGGGTGGCGACATTTTGTATTCTAAATCTATGATGGACTATCTTCAATTGTTGTCTTAACATTTTGTTGTCCATCTGTGGCATCATAGCTCCTGAACTGATGAACAAAATTTGCTTTCTTTTTATTTGAAAGATGTCTTAAGTAATTGAGGTTTGAATAGCAATCGCACAGCGAAGTGAAGTTAATTTTTTATTTTTTGAGTAAATTTGTTTGCATTTTTTAGCTTCTGGGAAACTCTACTACTCGACACCCTGCCCCTTTTGGAGTCTGATGAGCCGGTATTCTCATCTGAGGACACATACGAAATTATGCTGTGCCTTGAACTACGATCCACTAGCTTAGAGGGGGAGAAAGCAGATCTGCTTCGGCTAGCATTGGCCAGAAATCTTGCAAGAACTGCACTTGGAGAAGAAAATGAAAAGAAAGAAGGCGAAAAATGATTAAAGTGGTTTTACTTAAAAACTATAGATAGGACAAAATACGCAACTAAGTTTTAAGAAAACTAACAATATAATAATTTCATGCATAAAATTTTCAAACGGATGCAAACCCATAAGTTCTGGCGATAATATTGCATTTTCAATTAAATGATTGTGTGAAGTCATTCATTCCTCATGCACACTGGCATATATGTCAAAAGAGTTGTAAACAAGTAGTTATCTATCAGTGTTTATTCTAAGGTTACAAGTAAGGTACAGTGAAATAAAAAAATATTTTTTCACTTCATAGTTTTAATGAAAACACAAATACCTACACTGTTGCCTGCTAATTCATACAGTGCATGTCTGTACTGCTGCTGCACAGCTTATTAATGAACAGAATTTGTGATTTATAGTATGTATTGCATCCAGTCCTATTGGACCTGGGATAGTCCATTAATCACGTGAGGGTTGAAAGGGGGGGGAGGGTTTAACAACAATCCCCAAATATCACATGGGGAGGGGGTAGTAATATATCACCTAAAGGTGTAAAGTATAGATAATATGATTATTTGTAGATACTAAAAATACACGTGATTTTAATACCTACACGTTTTTACACTTAAACTCACCATGTATCACCAAAATATCACATGATTAATGGAAGGCCCCTAATAGTATTAGGGGCCGTTACTTTTGAAAGCCACAACTATAATATAATTCCGTCTGGTGCAACAATTGGCAAAAAAGTACTACCCAATTTAACATTAAAACAATTTTATAACAAGTCAGATAATAATTAACCATAGACTGAAATACATGACTTTGAGAGAACATATATTTTGTTTCAATGACTACTACCTAATTTTAAAAAATCTCTTGTCAAGTTTTTTGTTACTAAACTGCTCCAAAATGGATCGTCTGATTCTGATGAAATTTTATATTCACATAAATGGTAGGTGTGGAATCAGACAACATAATTTTCATCCCCCATAAATGTTAAGGATGGTCCCCACCCTTAATTTTATTTATTGGACAAAAAATTAAGAAAGAGCATACATACAAACCTAAATTTTCACCCCTATTTTTTAAGTAATATTTATATGGCTTAACATTTGCTAGGTCAGCTATCTTTATTGGAGTTAGTCTATCATGATCTGGTTAATTACCAGTTATTAAATAGTAGTTTTGTTTCAATGTATGTGGACAAAACAGACCATCAAACAGTCTGTAAATGGCCATAAATAAGCCACCAAGTCAGGCATCCTCCTTATCAAACTCAAATCATTTATTTCAATTGAACCTATTTACAGGTGTTTTTGAAACGTCGAAAGTGAAGTTAGGAAGCTAGTTGCTTGTTCCAAAAAGTAGATCCTATGGAGAAGAACAGGCAAGAAACTCCATGGACACTCTTTTTATCATATTTTCTATCAATGCTGTTTACTCAGAAACAAATCTACTATAAAATAACAGGTAATTAGCCAGATCATGATAGACTAGCTTCAAAAAAGAACTGAGAAAGATAGTAGGTATAGATGTATATTTAACAGTAAAACAAAAGATAATGATCTCTCAAAGTAATATTATTTAAATATTTAATTTAAGTCTACGGTTAATTAGTTTAATAATAAAATCACAGACAGCATTGAAACTTAAGTAAACAGGATTATGTCTAATAATGATACAATCATAAATATTTGTTATCATTTTCTGTTAGCATAGAAGGCATCCATAGATTCTAATTCTTCAATTTTGTAATTAAGAATTTTGTCATATCCTTGAAAATGGAACCGTCCATAAATAATTTTACCCTTCAGCATTAAGGGGTACCAAATTAGATCATCGGGCCACATATTATTGTATGGAATGTTTTCAATATTGAACCATTTTGGTCTCATTTCTTCGGTCTCTATTGGAGTCCCTTCAAAAATATTTGTGGTGAATACTCTTACATCCATCATTACCGGATCCCCTTCAAATGTGAATTCTATGTGCGCAACGTTCTTTAAGTTACTAGTTTTAACAGAAATGCAACATTCTTCTTTTAATTCTCGTACGGCAGCTTCGATAATTTTCTCGTTTGGTTCGACTTTGCCGCCAAATCCGTTCCATTTGTTCATGCCGAAACCGCGCTTTTTGTAACCTAGTAATAACTGATTATCTTGACGCACGAACACCAGAGTGTATAACTTTTTCAAATACATCGATCGGCGTATATATTATCTTGTTTCTTATAAAGTCAAAACAAATTTTATTAATTTAAGCAAGAAAGAAAGAACGACCAAATAAACAACAAACGCAGTGTTACTAACTCTTTAAAATATTTGCACCATTTACACATAAGAAAAAAACATTAAAAAAAATACGTCATATGAAAGCGCTTAAAATAGATGCTATTATAAATGCCAAAATGTAAGGTAATAAGGCCAAAAAATATGAAATTATGTATTGTATGAAATTAGCGTTTTGTCGTACTGACCACTTTGATGATTGATCTAAAATATCTCCTCTTTGGTTAAGAATTCCAAATTCAAATTTAGAAATTAATTTAGCTGGCACGTTTGAGTTTTGAAACAGTCATTCATTTGTTTTTTCCTCATAATTTTTTCTTTGGCGTCGCTTAGTACCGCTTAATGGAAAACATGAAACAAAAAATCGGTATATTTACGAGTACGAGTTCTACCGTGGCACCAGTGCTGCAGAAACAGCTCGAAGGATATTAATGATGTGTACGGCGTTGGTGTCGCAAAAGAAAGCACGGTACGTTTTTGGTTTTAACGTTGTCGTTTTGGAAATGTCGGCCTTCAGGACCAACCCCGTGGATGGCCGGAGACCGAAGTGGAAAATGAATAATTATAGGCTATTGTGGAAGCGGATCCAAAGCAGAGCACTTCAGAGATAGCTGCAGGCTTCGGGGCAAGTGATAAAACTGTATTAATCCACTTGAATCAAATAGGAAATTTTTAAAAAACTTGAATGATGGGTACCTCATGAATTGAGTGAATCGAACTTGCAAACACACGTCGACTGCTGTTATATTGCTCAACCGACACAATAATTAAGAGATTTCAAAACAAAATAAATCCACTGCCGCTAAATAGCCTCCTTGGATTTCAACAAAAACCGGTGATCTTAACAAGGTCATCAACCCACCAAGTGGCTTGAACCAGTACCGTGAGTTTAAATCAAATCATTACTTGTGATGAAAAGTGAATATTGTACGATAATCGAAAGCGCTCATCGCATTGGCTGAACCATGGAGACCCAGCCAAATCCTGCCCTAAACGAAAATTGACTCCGATAAAGTTACTTGTGAGTGTTTGGTGGACTAGCGCCGGTGTCGTTCACTACAGCTTTCTAAAATCTGACCAAACGATTACGGCAGATATCTTATTGTCAGCAACTGCAAACCATGAAGGAAGAACTAGCTGATAAACCACCGACATTGGTCAATCGCTCTAGGCCACTGCTGCGTCACGAAAACGCAAGACCATACACTACACAACAAACAAACACTAAGTTGGATGAGCTACAATCCAACTTAGAACAATTGGAATCTGCGACATCCACTGTACTCCCCGGACCAACAGATTACCATTTTTTTTCCGGAATTTGGACAACTTCATAAAAGGATAAAAATTCAACTCTGATGCGGTAGTTCAACCCACCTTCAAAGAGTTTATTGATTCTGGCTCCCGTGGTATTTTTTAGTAAAGGGATCAATGAACGACCTATGAGATGGCAAAAGTGCATAGATAACAACGTTTATAAAAATAAAATTGTCTTTATATTCCTCCCGTACAAAACGCCAATTTCATATTGTAAAAACCTAATGTTATTAAAAAATGGCAGGATTCTTAATTATTTTTATTACTCCTAATCAGAATATAATCACTTTGCCACAAGAATAACTTCAAATAACTTTCAAACTTCAACACAAGCCAAACTATAGTGGACGACGAAACTCAATGGAATTAGAAAAGGATCGTATACAACCATAAAATATCTCATCAATCTAGTAGCTATCAAGGATTAATTAACTATTCACTTCAAAGACAATTCACCTAATTGAAATGATTAAAACACGAATATGTACATAGTCCCAATCGTGGTGCGCGGGCTTCCATCTGATATCAAGTGCATTGTATCAAGTGAAGCGACCGTCCTTCGACACTACGTACCGCCAAGATGGCGATCCGATATACCATTCTTTTCTTTTATACCATAAATTCGTAGACGCGCCGTCACATAATTAGGGTCATTAAAATTAGCCCCCCAAAAAAATGTTTTTTTATTTTACAATTTTTGTAGCAGAATGGAAACTTATCGACTCATGGTGATAAGTTCACATAATTTTACTTTAATATGATACTTGGTTATTTAATGTCATTTTGATATAAATATATTTAGAATTTAATCATTGATAAAAGTAATGTTCCTTCAGGATTTATAATGTTTTCTTTTCACGAGTAAAACCGCGTGAAAGTTTAAGCGTTTAGTTGACGCATGCGCAGTACATATAAATTTCATACATATATTCATCTAATTAAAATGGTTAATTAAACAAACACTGAGTAATTTCGAAAGACAACAAACGTATTTTATGTACGAACAATCGAAAATAAATATTTACGAGTCATTGACGGAAAAATATTATAAATTGCAAGTGGGGGCTAACTTGAAGATATATTTTTAATTAATATTTTTTGAATGAATAAACGGAGAACAAACAATTATTATTAACAGCTAACAAATAATAACAAACGATTAACAAACGACTTAATAGGAAAAAAGTTGAAAATTGTAAAAAAACATTTTTTTGGGGGGCTAACTTTAATGAGCCACATAATTGCGGGAAAACCAGCAAGTTGGGAACCCTATTTATTTATCTTTGTAAGGTTTTGGCATGGCTAATAAGACCTTCATGCCATTTGTAACGAATTGGATCAAAAAGTACTGGACTGATTTTAAACATTCTTTCGCTTTTATAATTTGCAAGAAAAAATTAAAAATAAATATCCACCCATGCGAAGCCAGCTACTATACAAAACCCACAATTCGACTATTTCGTTTATTTGATCCGTTGGCTTTGGCATTATTGCTATTCTTAGCATGTAGAAGATTCTTTCGTTACCTACTTTTGTTGTTTAAAATGTAGGTAAATAATCATGGTATTAGTTCCTTAATTAACTTACTATTTATTTTTATCAACACTGACCATCGCGGCAAAATGTCGAATTTAAAAGCAATATTGCAACGATTTCCGCCACAATGTAGATATAGTTTCAAATTTACTTTATGTACTTTATAAAGGTACCCATTACCTTTATAAAGTGCATAGGGTCAAATTTGAAACTATATCTACGCGGGCCAACCTGCGGGCAGTTCATCAAGCAATTACTCCACTGGCCCTACTTTCTTGAATGGTTTAAGTACAGAAAAGGTTGTACCTATAATATGAATTAGGTACTAACATTAAAAAAAAATCGGTATGTTTTGTTTACAAACCGGTAGAGAATGCCGCAAGGCATTAAGTCTGCCATATGTACCGCTACTGTATAGTACAGAAACAATAAATATATAAATGATACATTATTATCACTGAAATTATAGTATCATTTTCATTATGAAGTATGCATTAAATGATTGACCGATTTGATAGTAAGTCTAAATGCATATCGATTAATACATAATTCATAGTTGTGTGAATGTTGGAGTATGAATGATTAGACACTGTTAGAGTGTTAGACACCTAGTAATTGCATATTGAAATGAAACACTTAGGCATTAGGAACTTATCGTGTGGTAAACACGATTTAAACCTTTTTAACTTACGATGCTTCGAATGTTAAGTTAGGTTAGTTCCTTTCCTGTGACTAAGAATGGTTCAGATATTGTAAAATACTCGTAGATTCGATAGGTACTATAGTAATGCTTAATCTTAATGTTATCATCTTCATATAACGTACCAAGGTCTAGAATTAAAATGTTACCGTGCACGATAAGAGTACCTAACAATTAATAGTAATCATGTTTAAGCTTATTTTGTGGGTTTGCTTGTTCTTTAGAAAAATCCAACAGGATACGGTAATACAACTGTCTAATAAATTACAAAATATGGCGATTATTCTTTTTGATTTATGAGGACAAGTTTTTTTTTGTACCTATCATGCCCTTATATCATGCGCTTAGTTCCCCGGTCGGTCTTGCTTGACCTATTTGAATAGTGATATTCATATTTAAATCCCTGCTCTTCGTATGGACAAATTAGCTCGCCAATAGTTTTTTTTTTTAAACGAAACCCCTGCACCAGGTATAACCTGTATTGCGGGGCAGTTTACAAACATGTAATTCACAAACACAAATAACACCCAGACTCCGAGCAAGTGCCTCTGGTGTAGACAAAGACACTTGCCCGACCCCGGAATCGAACCCGGGACCCGTTGATCCAAAGGCGGCACATCTAACCCCTTGAGCTGCTGCTGCAGTTTCTCTTTTGTCATTTCCTTTAGTCGACTCGAACGACACCTTCCAGATAATAGGAGGGATGATTGACAATTTTGGGGAAGTGCTTGAGCGACGCTGGTTCTTTTACATTAGTTCTGCAGGTTCTCCTCCTATAATATATAAAAGTAGTCTCTAGAATATAGGAAAATATTAAGTTTGATTAGGCCCTAATTCCCCCAGACATGTCTGAAGTTGGATTGAAGTTTTAAAAGATCGCGGGCGCTTGCATAGATTCCTTCATATTGAACATATAACTTTCATGTGTACCATTGCACGTATTTTAAGTGTAATGAATCATGTCAATGTTTCTGCTTGGTTCAAACAGATGTTTTGCGAAAAAAACACAACTTTAACTGCCTGTTCGGTTTAGTTCCGCTCAGCCAGGTCTGCAGTCCCATGTTCGGGTAACACAGGAGCACCAATGCACATATTTATAGCGGGACTGAAGCAGTTCCTAAAATAATGAGAACCATCTCTAGGGCCAGGATGGTGACACTGTATTTATTATTCTAGAAGTTACTATTATTCGAAATCCGTCTCCCCGCGGATAGATGAACACACGCCGTGTGCATATTGATTTGGATAGTAATTGTAAGTTGTGGCAAACAGTGTTATCATTTAATTCATTAATCACAGTGGCGATTATACATTTGCAGTGTCAAGTCGTATTTTGATACAGTGTTAAAAATATTTTAATCTATCGTAGACTTTATCAACAGGTTAGTGATTATATAACATAATTTAATTTAACAAGAACAACTGTTCAGTGTATTTTTTTTTGTACACATAAATGAAATAGGGCAGCAGTGAAAAAAAAATACAAGCCCTCTGAGTTTCTTGCCAGTTCTTCTCAGCAGTACCTAAGTGTCCATCGTGACCCAAACAAAATAAATGTACTATGTTAGATTCATGGGAGATAATTAATTCTATCAGGAAACGCTAGAATAGTATTACCTATATCTTGCCTTTTTCTTTTTACCTTGGGGTTTCACAATTGCAATTGCCGTCTGACCGCAGAGACCCATCCGTAGTGGGACAGCCGGGAATCGGTTGGGAAGACCAGCAGTGTTCATGCTACTGACTTCATGTGAGGACTGCCATGGACGTTGGGACGAAAGTCGAGAGCGATGACTTCACGATGGTCACCCATCCATCAACGGGCTGCGATAGATGCTGTTTAGACTGCAGATCCATTGCAATCTAAATTATCTGATAGGTTATTAATCTCCTCACGATTTTCATGTAATGTTTTCATGCTCATTTATCAGACTTCTTCGTTCAAGGCACCATGAAGTGCCTGCCTCACGAATGCCATCTGTACTCCAGCCAAGGCCCCGCTGGGGTGTCTTTCACCAGCGTGATAACCCAACTGCTAGCCACACAGTGCCTTCTGACTGAACCCTGGCCCCAGGATTACTCCTACAGCTTATCTAGTAAGTTTGGTTACTGGTTACGCTACGCTTGACATAGTATATAGTAGTAGTGTAGTGACTGCCTAATTCTAGTGTTACCATCACACATGTAATTTCCGGTAGTTGGCAAGACGATCTGATTGTTTATAAACAAACTAAAGAAATGTTTTACCACAACCGTTATTATACCATTTTATCCGCTATTGGATATAGGGAAAACAATAAATCTTCGTCAGTAACTGTAGAAAAGCCAAGGTGAAAATATACAGACGCATCGTTGGCACATTATAGAGGAACGGGAATATGTTTGCTAAAGTTCTAGCGGCACGATATTTATTCCACTTGCTAAAATTTCCAGGCGGAGATAAGTTTGACTTCATTATCATCGGGTCTGGTACTGCCGGATCGTTATTAGCCAGCAGACTAACTGAGGTCGAGGACTGGAAGGTGCTGCTCATAGAAGTTGGAGGGGACCCGCTTATGGAGAGTATTGTACGTATACTCATAGCTGTGTCATTGAAATTTATATTGAGAAAAAGTACCAAAATATATATATTTTTCACTTCAGTAGCTCAAACATGTAGGTTTTGCTCACTGAAAACAGTGGACAAAATGCGATTTTGCCCACTGAGTGAGACAAAGTAACTTTTTAATTCTAATTCGAAACATTGACACTATCTCTTTCCCGCCAATAGCAAAGAGCCGACAAAGACCAAGTGACGAAGAGAGACAAAGACCAAGTGGCCAGTACCAACAGCTCCGATTTTTCTTCTTCTTTTTCATTTAGGTTTTGGCTTCCATCGTTATACCGATGATTTTACCAATGACAAGTGTGTTGTGTTAGAAATTTCGTGTGATTATGAAAGTTAAATTAATTGGTTATTATAAGTTGCGTTAGAGTTATGAAGTTAAATGTTATCAGGTAGCGCTATAGAAAACAATACAAAGCATTAAAGTTCAGATTATAAATATTAAATTGATAGAGCAATATTATGGGAACTATATTTGATTAAATACAAACTAGACGTACTTTTAACAGTTCGATTGGATGAAAGGAGTTCGTTATGGGGTTACTCCGATTTTTAATTCGACCTCAAAGACAAACACGTTCGGAATTTCGTACTAACTAAAGAAATTTAGCAAAAATGATAATTATATCTTTTATTGTAATTCATTGAATTTTTAACTTATTGTTGTATTTAAACTAAAATAAGTATTTACTGCTTAAAAAACTGATATTTAACTTAAAAATATTTAATTATAGTTTCAAAAATGTTACGTAATATATTTCATTTCCTATAGTGTTCTCGCTGCTGAAGTGAAAAGTTATGTGTGTTACACGAGAGCAAAATTTTTCGCATCTCGTGCCTTTGAATCCCTCGCAGCACTCAGGTATCAACTTTAGAATCACTCGCTACGCTCGTGATTCAATCATTGATTCCTTCGCTTACTAGGGATTCAATATCAGCACTCGCAGCAAAAAACGACTTTGCTCTCTTGTTGCACAAATAACTATTTCAATGCTTAGTGACAGTATTACTAAGGATCATAAGTTTTCCTAATGATTCTTATATCCTACAATATTATATCGTTCTTGCCAGTTCAAAATTTAAAGGAATATTTGCATTTTTCAGGTTCCTAATTTTTCGTCATCAACACACAGAACTCGAAATTCCTTTCAATATTATACAGAAAGAGATGAAAACTCTAATCGTGGATGTATAGACCAAAGATCTTTCTGGCCTCGCGGTAAAGTTCTTGGAGGTACAGGATCTATTAACGGTCTACTTCATATGCGAGGTAGCGAAGAAGACTACAAGCCATGGCACTTGAAAGATAACGACGGTTGGGATTGGCGAACGTTGAGAGAATACTTTAAGAAGAGTGAGAAAATCGTCGATCCAGCTATTTTAAGTAACCCAAAATTACTTGACGAACACGGTACTGATGGGCCATTTATAATTGACCAATTAAATTTTACTCATGGCGACATAGCTGATAGATTAACAAATGCTTACAAGGAATTAGGTTTGAGATATTTGGAAGATTTAAACGGTCCCACTCAGATGGGCGTGGGAAAGATTCGTGGTGGCAATCACAAGGGTAGAAGAGTTAGTACTGCAACGGCATTTTTGAACCCAGCTGGTAAACGGAAAAATTTGTATGTTATGAAACATACATTCGCGTATGAGATTGAAATTGATGATAAAACTAAACGGGCTTTTAGCGTTAAAGTAAAGCTAAAGTATGGAGATGAAGAAGTTTATTACGCGAAAAATGAGATCATAGTTAGTGCTGGAAGTATAAACACACCAAAATTATTGATGTTGTCTGGTATTGGACCGAGAGCGCATTTGGAAAAAATCGGTATAAAAGTGATAAGCAATTTACCGGTGGGGGAAAATCTTCAAGATCATGTACGAATACCTATTCCAGTAACATTAAATACAGGCGTCGAGCAGAGAGATGAGAAGTTTTGGCAACATGCGGCAGCACAATATTTGATAGATCAAACAGGTCCTCACGCTACAAATTATGACCAACCAAACATAAACGCATTCTTGTCGGTACCAGACGGCAAAAAATTACCTGACGTTCAGATAGACCATAACTATTTCCTACCTAATACTTCTTATGTTGAGAGTATGTGCTCAAAAACTTTATCATTTAAAGACAGTATTTGTAAACAATTTGTTGATTTTAATGCAGATAAAGAAATGTTAATATTTTTCGTGTCGCTATGTAGACCACATTCAAGAGGAAAAATTTTATTGCGCAGTACACATTCTATGGAGCACCCTAAAATATTTTCCAATTATTTCAGCGACAAACGTGACATAGAGACATTCGTCAAAGGCATTAAAAAAGTCACGGAAATAATTAGTACTCCTACATTCAAAGGAATGAATGCGGAGCTAAAACGAATTCAGTTTGAAGGTTGTGATGACCATGAATTTGAAAGTGACGATTATTGGGAATGCATGGCTAGGGCGGTAACCTACAATGTATATCATCCCGTAGGTACAACGAAAATGGGTAAACCTAACGAACCCACGTCTGTGGTTGACAGTAAATTGAAAGTTTACGGAGTCAAAGGTTTGAGAGTAGTCGATGCAAGTATTATGCCTACAATACCGAGCGTTAATATCAACGCAGCCGTGATGATGATTGCAGAAAGGGCCGCTGATTTTATTAAAGAAGAGTACGAAGTTACTAAGTCAAGTCCTACTCCAGTTGTTGAAATAGAAACAGACAAGAAAGATGAACTGTAATATGTATTGAGTTATAAATATTGTTAGTCTAATCTAATAAATTATTTATATTTACAGTATTCTTGTTCTAAATTTTGTAGCGAATATATTAAGTAGCACTGGATTCTTCTGTGGAGTCACTTTCAATGCCTCGAAAGTTTACTTGACTGCCTGGTTCATTCATTCTATATCTTTTCTTCCATCTTACTTCTTCTTCAATCCTTTCGCATATATCCACTACACTATCCCTAAGATCTAACGGCAGATCCCTGACAATAACATCTCGCAGCAAATTATTTGTTACCTCTGATTCTGGTTGCACAGGCTTGACCTTAGATTTCCTACATTTTCGAATTCTGGAATGTACATCATTAAAGTATTTTTTTACATCTCCTTTGGCACATACCATAAACAACCATATGACTGAATGTATGCAACAAACTAGAGATAACATTATAGCACTTATTGCAACTATGCAGCTTAATATAGACAATATCGCATTGGTACAACATTGTATATAACTGGAAGTATCAATATTGAGAATAGGACACAGTCTTCCACATATCAAGTCTTTTAGAAGAAACATATTTTGAGATATTGTTGTGCAGTTTGATGTAACTACCACTTTCATGTTGTCAATTGCATTAAGGGATTCGGTAACTACGTTTGCACCAGATTTTATGGAATAGATATCGGTCAAACTTACAGGGTTTTCTAGATCTCTGCAAATGTTATTTCGAGGGACGTATACTACGTCTGGTAGGGTCTTGTCAGGATCACCGAAGCATGCTAAAGGTCTGACACAGGTATTTGAATCAGCGTCAAAATACGATTTCAGACCCAAATATTTTTGATCACAGTTTACCGGGCTACACCTATGCAGAGCGTCTTCATCTAAAGATTCACATCGGCTGGTTGCTTCGTTTTTGAATGCTCCAATATATTCTTTCTTGTTTCTATTGTGTAATCTCGTATCAAAAGTAACATTCACGGCCACAGTTCTTTTTTCCCTAAAGCCATATTGGATGACAAACTCACAAAACCCAATTTGATCATACTGAAGCAATGTTGGGTACACAAATACAAACGTATTGATGTTTTGTGGCTCTATCATAGCGCTGCTCAATCCATGTACTGCTATATTGTCACAATCACCCCCGTTTTTGGCGGAGAGACAACAAATCTGTGGTCTAGCCTGTACTCTGTACTGCTTACTGCGATCTGTGTTCTCAGCGTCAATATAAAATTGCACACCAACTGAACCTTTTTCTAAAGGCAACACGCCTTTGTCTAGAATGTTCACAGTAGCGAACACCGAGTAAATATTAGACTTACATAAGAGTAAAGACAAATACACGAGTAAATGAACAAACATTTCTCACACTATCTTTTGACATTTTTCGACTTGTACGATTGTTTTGACCAAAGATAATATAACCACTATTTTAAAAGACGCAGACATTAGTACATAGGCAATTGAATCAATTCCATGGCATTTTATATACCAAACTACAAATTGTTACCCATACAAATGTGAAGACTACAGGGATACCAACCAAATAGACTTATTTCCTAGTATATTGCTTTACGCAATTTTATCCATTTAGACAAAAGTTACTGTCGAATACAGGCCTGTTCCTATAATTTTTACTGCCTTCTTGGTCTAGGGGTTGGATGCGCCGCCTTTGGATCACAGGATTCCGGGTTCGATTCCGGGGCCGGGCAAGTGTCTTTGTATAAACCAGAGGCACTTGCTCTGAGTCTGGGTGTCATTTGTAATCGTGAATTGCATGTTTGTAAACTGCCCCCGCGATACAGGTTACATCTATTACAGGGGTTAATCGAGCCAAGCTCCCCTGTCAGTCACTGTCAGTAAACACGGAAAGGCTATATAGTTTCCCGTACGGCAAAATGACACGCGGTGACAACAGTGGTAGGTTTTAGTGGGTAAACCGGTTCGCAACTCACCATCTGAACGCAACCGGGACTCCCACTAACCCAAGCCCCGTCCCACCGGCTGGGGGGCCTTTAAAAAGATTCCCCCAATAAAAAAAGGGGTAACGTTTAAAAAAAAACAATATTCTGCATCATGGCTAATTTGTGAAAAATAAGATTAATAAAGAAACGTCTCCAAGTATATTTTTAGTGGTAGAAAAGGCAACCATAGCAACATAGAGAAAAGGTGAAATAGCAAAGAGGATTGTATCAAATATAAACATAACACTCCCCCTTAATTAAATATAGTTTATACCCAAAAAAGTTCCTCAAAAACAATACTGCGGTTTTGGTAAATGCTTAGTATGTCTGTTACTTCAGCTGATGATGTTATCTTCTATATTTGTATGAGTTCTTCAAGCACCAGTTCCGTACGAAATCGTCCGTATGCTTCGTCCTCCGGTGGAACTCTGGATTATGTGCAAGTCGAACTGCTTCATTGTCAACATAGAGAACTGGGCTTTCGTTTATTTTGGTTAACGTTTAAAAGATTCTTATCAGCCAAATCAATTCTCTCGCCGCTGACTGGCTATATGAGCTACGAGTTGTCGCATATCGTAACAGACGTTTGTCTTTTACCGAAGTATGCCACAGATCCGGCAGCAACATAACAGATACCTCCTTTGGTTGACCTGGCGGCCACTAAATTACCACCATGACCTATATGCTACAGGGAAGCATATATTCCATAACACATAGTGCCGTGTATGTATAAAACGTTTATGTAGTCTTCTTCTTTCGGGTTTTCTACTTTTCTGGATACTACGCTCACAGCATAGGACATTTTAAGGTCGAGTGTCAACTATTAAATATACAAGGAAGCTTTAATGATAGTCGGTAGGTACATCACAATTGAAAATTTACAAAAAGTAATGAGAATCTTCATTAGGTACGCAATTCTTTCATCTAAAAGAAATTTTAAACATCGTTTTTTCCTACATGTCTTTCCGATACATAACCGCGGCTGGCTCGAGCTCTATCAATTTCACATAGAACCGTCTTTTCGGTTCGTCTTTTCGGCATTCTTAGAAAATTAATGCACTTCACACACTCACTACGATATCACCATCACTACATAGATAGATAGATAGATGAACTCTTTATTGCGCATCGCTGGTTTTATTATAATTGAAAACAAAATTTAGACTCGCATTCTACGTACTTTAAGGGTGCGTTCCACTTAGCGCTCACAACGACCACGCTCACGACCACGGTATTCGCCGTTCCACTTGGTTCTGCGCATCACAATCATTTACTCAAGTGGAATGGATTTTGGAGCGTTTTGGGCGTTCATTTAAATAATACTAGCTGACCCGACAGACGTTGTCCTGTCTGAACTATGAATATTGAATTCGAATTGGAATAATTAATAATAAATTAATATACCGCCTTTTCTTATCGATTCCAATCCCTTATTTAATGTAATTAAAAAAGAAAAAAAGTAATTATGCCAAAAATAGCGAACCGTCGGGACGAACGTCAAATGTTTGACAGGTAACAGTTTGTATGGGAAAATAAAATTGTTGTTTTTATTATTTTACTTACAATATCAATGTTTTCTCTAGACTCTTAAACCTTCCCTGGACTCACACGAATATTTCAAGACCAAAATTAGCCAAATCGCTCCAGCCGTTTTCGAGTTTTAGCGAGACTAACGAACAGCTATTCATTTTTATATATAGAGATAAATGGCGCGTCTAAAAAAACTAAACAAAAGTTTATAGAGGTTTTATTACAATTTGTAAGTGGTATCAATAAGTTCTATTAAATATTGGTTAAAATGATTTATTAAAAAAAAGTATATACTTTATTTTTCAAGGAGAATTTAACTTATTTATGATCGTATTTAATAAAAATGCCTTTTACGGCGGCAGTTGGAAATTAGTTGGTGCGTCAAAATAACAGTACTAGTTCGTCCAGCTCAGATAAAGGAAGAAATAGAATTTTACACATCTTTGATCGTGAAAAACAAAAAGTTTGACCACGTATTATTTATTACGATAATGTCTTGTCCGATCTTGTTCGGTACAATAGAACGATATTGTTATCGTCGCTATGTTACTGCTTTAGTTTTTAAAATTGGCGCTCAAATTCACAAAACAAAACGCTCAAAACGACCCACCTTTTGAGATGGGGCGTCGTGAGCTTGGCGTGAGTATAAGTAATGACGTCATCAATGACGTTTTCGCCGCGACCAAAACGATCGTGGTCGCCACGTGGAACGCCTGAATGAGCATTTTAGGCGTTGTGAACGCTAAGTGGAACGTAGCCTAAATGATACGTTTTGACTGATGATAGATATTTGACGACGTAAAGAAAGACGTACTTTCCGAAATATTACAAATGTATTTAAATAATAATAAATAAATAAATAAATATCCTTGGACATTTCACACAACGCCATCTCTTCCCAAGCTAAGCAACTTAATGCTTGTGTTATGGTAACGAGATGGATGATAAACTACTTATATACATTTTTTTTTGTAAATACATACATATTATAGATAGAAATGACACCCAGACTCCGAGCCAGTGCCTCTGGTTTAGACAAAGACACTTGCCCGACCCCGGAATCGAACCCGGGACCCGTTGATCCAAAGGCGGCACATCTAACCACTAGATTGGTACATTGGTAATATGTCCGCGACTTTGGAGGGCCTAACATTGGCGTTGTTATCTAAGGGATTGTATGATAATTACAGGCGGATTTAACCAAAGAGTATTAATTCCTAACCTTTTTTTAAAATGAATCCACTGCAGTGATGTTTTCTGTATTGCGAGCCTAAATCTAATTAACGAACTCAAACTATACCCAGACCCAGAGAAAATACCTTTTGTTTGCAATTTAACCGGGGTCTGTCATACAAAAGGCAATGTGCCCTAGATTTGTCTAGGGTGCCTTCAGACCAGTCACAGTAATCATAGTTCACTTGGTTTAAAACTTTTATGTAATATTTATGTATATGTATAATTTTTGCACATGAGAACAAGGGTCCACTGGTAGTCAAATTGCACTAAATTTCAGCTTACAAAACGACAAAAACAAGAGGTACGTTTCATTGTCCTCTTGTGCCGTTGTCCCGAATGTACAAAAGGGCCTCTCACAATAGCGACTCAATTAAAAATCTCATTAAAATTTGTTCTGACAATATTTGTGTCTCTTCATTGCGTTGTATTTTACGATGCTGTGCTGTGACAAGGATGTAATTAAAATTGTAAGAAACTAGGGAACCTGCATTTTTAAATTTACCTACAATTAATATTTACCTACAACAATTACTTATTAATAAGTTATTGTTTAATGTATTTTAATTTTATTTATTTAGGTTTGGTTTATTAAATGATTGTCTCTAATGTTGAAATAATTCGTGAGTGCCATCGGAAAAAATGGAACGTTAGTTCCAACATTGAGAAACATTATCCTTCGGTGGGTAGCTAACACAACCAATTAACTGCTATGATAGTAAGATTTGGCTTTACTCAATGTTTCAACAATCATAAGGAGACTAAAACTTATTTAGGCTATTTAGAGACCTAATACATCGGCCCATTTAATCAACATCTACAATAGATAAAGCTATGCAGGTATCTTTGTGCCAAATAAATGATAGAGAAGCCAACGTCTCAACCTGACAAGGCACTTAAATTAGCCGAATATGAACTTAAAACAATAGCGTTAACTTGCAAAGTTAGCGTAACAATAATTTAAAACGTTTGTAAGAGAAACTTTTAATTACAAATTTGGCGTAACTTTGATGAGGGTCCGTCTCTGAGCGCCTTCATTTTCTCTTTATTAAAACTGAGAAGTACCCGAGAGTTACTTGGTAAAGATGCTAAGCTCTGTTCTTCTTTAGGTTTCTATGGCAATTTGTTTTATTTACCTTCATGCTTACTGTTCATGTCCACTCAACCTCACGGAAAAGTTGGGGGTGGGTACAAACTGAACAATTGCAGGCCCGGTAAGCTTTTTCAAGTTCACGATGTCGAGAATCATTTTCGTTTGTATATATATTTAATTATATACATCTAATACCTATAATATGTCCGTGAGATGACGCATTTGGTATGCCACCACACAATTTTTAAGGTGTCGGCGGTGATGGCAAGCTTCCAAAAAAACGTGATAGGTTTTAGTGGGTAGATCGGGAGCATCTTACCATCTTCTCGCACCCGCAGACACCCACGTACCCTAGCCCGCGGTCCTTCGGAGTGAGCAACTATAAAACGTTTCCCTCACGGTAAATAAGGGTGTCGGCGAGGGAATGAATACTTGATTTGAAACACTGTGTCAACCCATCTGACCAGCGTGGCACATAGGTCAATTCCCTTCCATGCACCATACACATCAGTGGATCAACTATGGGCCGAATTGTAGTGGTAGTGTGACTTAAATAAGAGTTTATGTTGAAGACACAGATCCTTCATGACTTACTAAACTTATTACAATAACTTATTATCGACCATGGTTGACACAAACAAAGGTTCTAAACTTTGTGGATTAGAACCAATCCAAAGAGTTTAGATGACTCTTACGTTTAATAAATTCCATAGATAAGACTTCATATATTCTGTGTTTTAATGTGTTATGATTTTGTAGTTATTTCCATTTCAGTTTATTATGTATAAATAATTAAGCACAATGTTGCCATGATCCAATTACCGGAAAACAAAAGGGTGCCTGGCGACACCGAAGACCTGTGCAGGTAATTTTAAACAAATTTCTGGTCTTTGTGTAATGTACATTATTTTTAAAGTCAATACTTAGCAGAAAGTAGTTAAGCAAATGTAGTTAGTCCACTCTGTTGAATTTAATGGTACTTTTTTTGAGTTGTCTGGGAGAATGCTTGACGAATATCGCTGCCCCTCGGGGGTGGGGCCAGCGGTTATGAGGGACTCTGGAACCCTAAAACGCAAGCGGTATACCCTCTTGGTTCCATTCGTTCGTTCGATTCCGTTCGACACCGCGGTTATTTCATGGTCCTGTACCAAGTTGGTATTTCCAACCGTTGGACCACCGTGTGGCACTGTAGGCTAATTTCCTTCATTGTAATATTCCATCGAGTCATATGTTTGATGATGACTTAGATTGCATATACGCTTACGGTAAGAATGGTAACACAAAGAGATCAAACCTAAGGCTCTCTGTTTTAAATGTTAACGAGAGGTAATGTGAAAAGTATAATCCTTCTGAATTCCTATGTGCTAGGTGTCGGCCCATTTGCAAAAGCCGCAGGCGACAATGGAAGGGGCTTGTGCAGAATACCTCAGAGGAGCTAATGCTGGAGAGGAAAGGTCTCGCTGAATGTTTCCGAAGATGGCCCAAGGTGTCAATTACATACCAAAGCTATTTTAATGTCAATATTAACAGGCCAAGCTTTACAGCATATCAACCTACATTATGTATGTCGTATCTGTGTAGCCAAAGGGCTTGGGCCTACTGGTCCCTAGCTAATGGCTAGTACAGTAGGAAAGGGAGGAAGTACGTTCACCACAACTCCAGGGGAGTTTGCTGCTGGCCACGGATATTGTGCGCAAATGGATTGCTGCAGCACTTTATATATGACAAGCCCCATCATACCTGAATTCCTTGCATGCATAGGTTCGAATATATTTACTTAAACAAGGGTATATGGAAAGATCAACATCCTCAGGACTATTTTGAATTACTGACTTGATTCTTCTTCAATAATCTTCATCATTAAATCTTTCTATGGAGCCTCGCAGCCTACGTGTTTTGGTATTATATTACCTAAGTCCAGGGTAATATTCTAAATAGTTAGATTCGAAAAAAAAAAATGGAGAGAGAGAGAGAGTTATGAAAACTGGTAAATCAGTAAACATGGACCACATCAATGTGGGTGAAGCGGGTGAATTGTTCCAGAATGTCAGTACAACTGCTAGACTGTTTCAGCAAGTGATTCCCAATGGACCTTGTCCATTGCTGGGCAGAACCCGGCGCATCACAATCAAGAATCGCAACGAAATTCCTCCAGCCCGCGTCGTTAGAGTCTGTCAGGCTCCCATAGACGATACCGTGGAAACAACATATCTGAATTACGCGCAATTAGCGAAGGAAATTGGTACGGCTACTTTCCAATTTTAACATAATTGGCTCCAACGATGCTCTATAATAAATAAATAAAAAAAAAAAAATAGCCTTGGACATTTCACACAACGCCATCTCGTCCCAAGCTAAGCAACTTAATGCTTGTGTTATGGTAACGAGATGCATGATAAACTACTTATATACATTTTTTTTTTGTAAATACATACATATTATAGATAGAAATGACACCCAGACTCCGAGCCAGTGCCTCTGGTTTAGACAAAGACACTGGCCCGACCCCGGAATCGAACCCGGGACCCGTTGATCTAAAGGCGGCACATCTGACCACTAGACCAACGAGGCAGTTATTGGCTATGGCTCTAAGTTACATTAATTATTTGACATAAATAGACACTATAATAATTTCGGTAACTATTTGATGGTGTGCAATAAATCTAATGTAAAAAAAATATCAATAATCTATTCATTAGTGTGTCAACTCCAATTCGGAGACACAACTTTCAAATTACGATCGATTCATCCGTTCAGGAGCTATCCGTTCAGGAGCTACACAGAGCGACAAATCAATAATTTCAGTTTTTCAATTGTTGACGTATCGCACGCTTTTCTACAATTACAGGAACTTGATATTAAAACAAAAATCGCAATCTCGATATTTCTATAGTATCTAAACATATATTGGGCGAGATTGCGGGTATCTGTACAACGTCGCCGTATCATGTGCCCTTAGCACGTCCAATAATTTTAGTTTGGCTTTAATCTCAATAGTCCGTTTAAGAAGTACATTTTGCTCAGGTGCATGGGGCGCTGTCCACGCACGTTGCGCCTTCTGCACTTGCGGCTCATGCTGCCCGTGCGCGGCGCGTGGCTACGTGCTGCACGACGCAGAGCGCGCAACCCGTGCGCGTGCAGATATGCACAATTTCGATGCGCGCGTCAAAACCGACTGCCTCAAGATGAGGATCATGTACGACAAGATATGATTGATTTTCGGAGAAGAATAAGAAATTAAGAGTTGGATTCATCCATGTAACTACATTTATAGCCACGGAAGCACAATTATGAACAACATATTTTAAATAAAGTAAATTTCACTCAAAATTGACTTGGTTTTGAATACTACATGTACTATACGATAGGGAATCAATATTTAGAAGGTATCTTTCTCTATAAAATCACTGACTGGGTCATTTGTGGGTAGAGAAGATCATGAAATCATTAATCTCAATGCTTGGTTGCCTGGGAAGATTTTATAGACCGAAGGGTGTGGGGTTCGTCGACATGGAAAAACCTTCCTATTACTATACTGTATTTTGAACGGGTTACTCTTTAAAAATATTACAATATTTTAAGTAACTAGATTTCGCATGGTTGTCTAATATAGATAAACCAACTGCAACACCACATGAAAGTTGCTCCGGTCTTCATTGTGTTAGCACCTAACCTGAAAACGTGATAGTTTTTAGCTAAATATATCGACGGGAAGAATCCTTAATTTTTGATGCCTTTAACACGCTTTTACTTTTTCCGGGGTCGGCAAGTAACTGAGTGAGTGACACAGACACGATGCAATTGGTAGCCTAAATCGGCTAAATTCAAAAGTTCTTGCAAAGTGCTTGTTTTATAAGCATATGGCATACGTCCCGAACTGATACTATAATTGGTTGATTCCTATACAAAATAGACGAAAAAATTCGACGATAAATTAAATTATGAAAATAATCTATACAAATAACTAAAATTGGAGTGTCTGTTTGTAATAATGAAATAACCACAGTATACACAGTACATAGACCAAAATAACATTTTTTTTTTTAATTTTGTCTGTCTGTCTGGTTGTTCCGGCTAGTCTCTGGAACGGCTGGACCGATTTTGACGGGACTTTCACTGATTGGTAGCTGATGTTATAAGGAGTAACTTACTAACTTATTTTTGACTAGCTTCGCCCTACGACGTCACCCGCGGTTAACATCGCACCCGCGCGAAGCCGGGACGGGCCGCTAGTATAATATAAAATTGCTAAGGAGTTTCTCATTATTATTCTAGACTATTAGAGTTCCTTGTAAATGTAGATTTTTCCAGGGAGATTCTGCCAATTTAGGTTCAACGGATGACGAATCGAACCGACGCATTTATCAATTAAAATTATGATAGAAATCCCTACCATAAACATGTACAGTAGCAAAGTCCTATAACCCTTGTTGAGATGATTTTTCATCTAGCAATGCCATGGATTTAACGATATCCGGTTTGTCTTCCTGAAAAAAATTATATTGTGCATTATCATCTCTCCTCTAGAGTGAAATGACTGAGTCACGTTAGCCAGACGGCTTGACTTTCTCTTACGGATAGGGTTCCTACGTAGTCATTTCCTTTAGTCGGTCCTTAGGACACCCTTAGGTGCTGATACTTTTGATTCTAAATCCATTACCACACCGATGTCAATTAATTATTGCTGGTACACACAGTATTCACGTCATTACACTTCCAAGCGGAGTTTCCAGAATTATCTTTGGCTTCGGAAGTAAGATCCACCAGCAAGTCCTCAGAGTCAATAGGTTCACCGCTTACTTGCCGTCTTTCGGTGATGCAGTTGTTTATGAACTGGACAGAAAAAATATATTTGTAGAGTTAAATAGTATGCACTCATAAGATGATGTGGCTGTCGCAAAAAGGCATGTTTCTCTTGCCTTCATTATAAATATAACTGACAAACATTTGCTTTTGGGAGACTTAAATGTGTGATCTGTCCCTTTTTGTTTCCTGAGTTTAGTTTAAATTAAACAACACATCTTCATGAGAATCATCATTTTAGCCAAAACAAGTGTTGAACATATGCCTACTCCAAGGGATTCCACAACGAACGCTCCTGTACGGCTATATCAATCAGATTTCGGCGACTTTAACTATCTGAGACTACCAGCATTGCGCTTCCATGTACTTGATCACCATTCACGAACCTTTCTGCCCCACCGGCAATACTTAGTGGGCGACCTTACCGTCCATATACATTGTTCTGAAATCTCAACGTTCTCGTTGAATATTTTTAATTTTATTGTGTATAAAAAAATAAGGCTACTAAAATTTTTGGAAAAATATTGAATTATTATTATTATTGAAAAACTGATTCAATCCAACTGCAGGAATAGGTTGCTACAGGTTGCTACACAACTGACAAAGCAAGATCTTGCTCTTTATATACTAATAATGTAAAATATGTTTTTAAAATCCTATCATTTGGTCGCCATTACTTCTAGTCTTATAATATTCTGTTGATACATGTCCAAAGTACATGAACTGTTACCGTGTAGCCCTCTGTTGAAGGCTTAGATGCTATCGTAACCTCAGACGCGGGTGCCTCATTACAGTTACAGCAGCAGCACGCTACCATAGATCGCTCTAGCTGTTCAGACACCAGCTCCACATCCTTCCACAGAGACACCAGTCGCGTTGTTAACGGGTGGAAGGTGTCGCCACTGATCGTAAACATTTAGACTTTATTTTTATTTCTGGTTATTAGTCATTTTAAAAGCAGAGATTTTATAGTTATTCAAGGTTCAGAACAGTGATGGCTGGGTCTTACTTGCCAATGTCAGTGACGTCATAGATAATAATTATATGAATGGCCATGTCAATAGCAAGAAGATTTAGAATAGTTTTTAATTGATACTCTTACCTTATAAATACTATCATCATCATCATTTCAGCCAAAAGACGTCCACTGCTGGACATAGGCCTCCCCCAAGGATTTCCACAAAGGCCTGTCCTGAGCCTCCCACATCCATCGCTTTCCGGCGACCTTAACCAGGTCGTCGATCCACCGTGTGGGAGGCCCACCAGCACTGCGCTTTCCAAATAGCGGTCACCACTCGAGGATTTTTCTGCCCCACCGGGCCTTATGCCTGCGACCTATGTGCTCTGCCCATTGCCACCTAAGTTTGGCAATCCTATGGGTTATGCCAGTAACTCTGGTTCTCCCATGTATCTCCTCAATTCTGATTCGATCCCGCAGGGAAACTCCGAGTGGTTGGGTCCTTATGGTTAATAAAAGAATGGACTGTAAATTTATAAAATATGCTGGTTTATTTCGTATTTTAGTATTATCGAGCCGTGCGAACGCGATGGTGTCGTCGGTGTCAGTGCGGGCGAGCGGCCGCCACGGTAGGATCGCGAGCCCGGGGGGAAGCGCGGCACGCGGGCGGGAGGCAGCTCAGCTGTGGCGTAGACAGGCTCCGGGGGTTGAAGTGTTCTTCAAAGGTCCAAGGGCAGGGCGCAAAGATTATTCCAACCTCTGCGTATCGTTCCTTTTCTCGTCCTCACCTCTGCTACTCGGTTGATCCCATCTGGTCCGGGGTAAACTTGGATCACTCTTCCTAGTGACCACAAGAGTGGCGGAGTAGTCTTATCCTTGATCAAGACAAGAGAGTTTAGCTTAAGGTCATCCTTGTTTTTTCTCCACTTAGTTTTCTGCTGAAGTGTAGAAATATAATCATTAGTAAATCGCTGCCAAAAGTGTTGCTTAATTGCTTCCACTCTCTTGTGACGCTGTAGTAGGCTGATTTTTACAGTCTCAGCAACCTGTGGATATGGTACAGACGTTAGAGTTCGTCCAATGAGGAAGTGAGAAGGCGTTAGGACGGACATGTCTGAGGTTTCAGTGGATAAAGGAATTAAAGGACGTGAGTTTAAAATAGCTTCAATTTGAGTGAGGCATGTAGACATTTCTTCGTAGGTAAAATGAGTTAAATTCAATATTCTGCGTAAATGATGCTTAGTAGAACGAACGGCGGCTTCAGCCATTCCGTTAAAATGAGGTGAATATGCAGGTGCAAAATGGAACCGAATGCCCTCATCGGCCAGATCAGTGGCTACGTTTAAATTATTAAGAAAGGTTTGCAATTCGTTGCATGCACCGACAAAATTGGTTCCGTTATCGGATAAAATAGTTTGAGGCTTGCCTCGACGGCTCATGAAACGGCGTAGCGCAGCTATGTACGTTTCCTTGCTCAAATCCGTGACAAGCTCCAGATGGACTGCCTTGACTGCCAAACATACAAAAATACATAGGTAGGACTTTAGTAACTTGCAACCACGGCCTTTTCTATCAGCTATCATAATTGGCCCGGAATAGTCAACTGAACTGTGCAAGAATGGAAATTCGAGTTTAGTTCTAACTTCAGGTAGCTGACCCATCATTGGTTGTACATTTTGACATTTGTGTCTGAAACATTTGACGCATTTCTTGACGGTGTGTCTAGCAAGGTTTCTACCACCTAAAGGCCAATAATTTTGCCTGATGTCTGCAATAAGCAATTGAGGCCCTGCATGCAAAAGTTTCAAATGTTGTTTATGAAAAATTAACTTAGTTAAGTGATGCTTACTACATAGTAATATGGGATGCTTTTGGTTATAGTCATAGGGCGAATTGTCGAGACGTCCCCCTACTCTTATTATATTATTCGAGTCTAGGAAAGGCGTTAATGACAAAATTCTCCCTTTTACCACTAATAGTTCGCCTGGTTTCATAACAATGTCATCTCTGAACATTTCTAACTGACATTCCCTTATAATAATATTAAATGAATCTTGAAACTCCTCACTGGTAATGTGACCCGTCCTTTTACCATCTTTGTATTTACAATTATGGATAAATCTACGAATGTACGCGACGGTGTGAATAAGGCGTGTGAGGTTAGAGTGTTTCTGAATAAGAGATAAAATTAGATTAGTATTTGTATTCTCATTATCAGTGTTTTGGTTCAAGTGACAAATTACTTCCGGTAGATCTGGCTTCTCGGGGTAGTTAGGCATTTTAGGCCATTTATTTTTATCACTATTTAAGAACTGTGGTCCAGACCACCACAGTGAGGACGAGCTGATAAGATCAGCCTTCACCCCACGAGAAACGAGATCCGCAGGATTGTCAAGAGTCGGTACATAGCACCACGGAGAACCACTTGTAGTTTCGTTAATTTCATTTATGCGATTACGTACGAAAGGCTTAAGACGGTGTGCTGGTGTTGATAACCAACCTAGTACTATGGTCGAGTCACACCAATACCTGCACGTAACTGGCAACGTTATAGAGCTTAGTACTTTAGCACACAATCTTGCAGATAAAAGCGCAGCACATAATTCTAGACGCGGCGTCGTTGTGGGCTTTATCGGTGCTACTTTATTCTTCGATGCTATTAATTGTGTATGGACAATGGCATTTTTATTAATAGAGCGGGCATAAATACAGGCGCCATAAGCACGGTCAGAGGCGTCTGAAAATGCATGCAGCTCGATGTTTGTATGTTCATCTTGTAGTACCCATCTAGGTATTTTTAAGTTGTTGAGATATGTCAACCTTTCTAGAAATGAAGTCCAGGTGCTTTTAATTTCTTCTGGAACTTCATCATCCCAGTCAAGCTTTAAAGACCAAAGTCCTTGTAACATGATTTTTGCCTCTACTACAATTGGGCCTACAAGACCCAATGGGTCAAAAATCTGATTTATCATTGAGAGTATATTTCTCTTTGTGATTTTTTGTGGTTTTACAATATTGATAGAAAAAGCTAAAGTATCTTGACTGGATTGCCAGTTTAAACCTAAAGTTTTAGATGGCGTGCCTGGACTTGTTTCTGAGAGGTTCAAAACGTAATCTGATTCTATATTGTCACCGATAATATTTTTTAATAATTTGTGACAATTTGACTTAAATTTTCGTAAATTGAATTTAGCAGAGGATAGTGCAGAAATAACGCCCTTTGTTTGTGCGATGACATCGCATTCTATACTCCCCCCGCCCAAATAATCGTCAACATAGAAATCCTTAGAAATGGAGAATTTCACAGACGGATCGTCTACCGTGTCTGCGAGACTGGAGAGACATTTTGTGGCGAGATAGGGAGCTGACGCAGTTCCATATGTAAGTGTATTCAATGTGAATGTTTTTAATGGTTGAGAGGGATCAGAACGGAATATGATTTGCTGCAAGGAGCGTTGAATGGGGTGTATCTCTATGGCTCTATACATTTTCTCTATGTCGCCAGAAATCACAAACTTGTGTTGACGAAATCTTATGAGAATTGACAATAAATCGTCCTGAACAGTTGGCCCTATTAATTGAATGTCATTTAGCGACAGACCTGAAGTTGTGACAGCTGATGCGTCAAAGACTGTGCGTAATTTGGTTGTGGTACTCGATTCACGGATGACACCGTGGTGGGGTAAGTAATAGTTGACATTAGATTCATTAATAGGGACCGTATTTTCGGTCATGTGGCCTGATTGTTCATATTCGCTCAAAAACTCTAAGTATTTGTTTTTGAACGTCTGGTCTCTTTGGAATCTGCGTTCAAGTGATAAAAAACGCGTTTTAGCCATGAAATAAGAATCACCTAAAGCGAGGGGATCTTTCTTTAGGGGCATAGTTACTACAAAACGACCTTCTTCGTTACGGTATGTATCCGCTTTGAATTTTTCTTCACAGGTACGTTCTTCAGTGGTTAAAGAATATTTTGAGGGAATAGAATCTAATTCCCAAAATCGGGTTATATTTTCGTCTTGATTAACAAAATGACAATGAACTGAGGATGATTTGGCACGTGCTACGTAACCAGAAACTAACCATCCTAATCTTGTCTCGTAAAGTTTAGGTTGATTTTTGCCTAAATCAATTGAATTATTGCATATGACGTTCCAAAATATTTCTGCGCCTACCAGTATGTCTATGGCAGCGGGAATAAAATATTCGGGGTCAGCTAACTGTATACATGAAGGTATTGGTATATTATCTATCTGAACTAATTTGGATGGCAATGCCTTTGTAATTTGTGGCAAAATTAGACAATTTATATTAGCCTTGTAGTCACCGTATAACGACTGCATCGTAACGTTGCAAGATTGTGTACTCTTACAAGATTGGTTGCAGATGCTCGACACCGTGGAGCGTGTACCGCGTCTTGACAGTCCCAGCTTACCGACGAGCTCTTGTGTAATGAAGTTAGCCGTGCTGCCATTGTCCAACAGGAGCCGAGCCAGGTGGGCGTTGCCACTGTCGTCATAGACTTTCACCAGCGCTGTGGATAGAAGTACATGCGGAGAAGTAGTATGCTGTGTGGTGTCTGTGGACAGGGTGACATTTTCTTCCAAATGGTCAGACTCTTCAGCGGATTGAGAAGTGTCGGCGCTGAACGCTACACTCTCCTGATTAGGCATAGGTTGTGTTGAGATATCATCATGCTTATGTAAGTGTAGAAGCGTGTTATGCTTGTACCTACAATAGCGACAGTGAGGAAATTGGCACTTTACATGTGAGTGACCTGAGCGTAAACAATTAAGGCATACCTTTAAATATTTAGCCTTATCGACACGATTTTCGATTGTCATTTCTCTGAATTTGTCGCAATTATATAATGAGTGGCTAGCTTTACAGAGTGGACACTTATTTTTCTTGGGTGCTTGGTCAGACTCAGTGTCAACTGTGTAGAAAGATTTTGTCTTAGGGATGTCGTTCCTATGAAACCTTGCGGCCTTGTTTTCCTCTAATGACTCTAATAAATCTGCTCTGCTTTGCAAAAATGAACAAAATTCATCAAGAGTGGGTGGCATTGACAAGGAATTTCTATGTTCCTCCCATTTTCTATTAGTAGTAGGATCTAACTTATTAGACATCATATAAATTATAAGAGTGTCCCAATATTCAGTCGGCTGCTTTAAGATAGTAAGAGCTCTAATATTTTTCTTGGTGACATCGAGTAAATAACGGATCGTCTTACATGATTCCTTCAAAATTGGATCTACGTTAAATAACGCTTGTACATGATTGTTCACTAATAATCTGGAGTTGTCATACCGTTCACATAATAACTGCCAAGCTGTAGTGTAGTTTTCTTTTGTGAAATTTATATTACTAACAACAATTGCGGCGCTTCCGAGTAAAGAAGCCCGTAAGTAATGAAATTTACTGATGTTGTCCAAGTCGTTACTCTCATGGATCATTGAAACAAACGTGTCTCTAAACTCGAGCCAATTCTGATAGCTGCCATCAAACGTAGGTATATTAATTTTAGGCAAGTGAAATTTAGTGTGGTTACAAGTCCCACCTGGTTTGGAGCCACTGGACCCTGCGTCTGAACCGTCGCCAGCACCAGTTTTGCCGGTGCATTTATCGAGGATAGTGCGCGCCTCAGCCACCACCCGGTAGTAGTCAGTCTCAAAGACTTGCCGCTCCGCGTATTGCTCGTCTGGCGGATCACTCAGGCACTCGATCTCACTCTGCAACGTATCATATTCGGAAATCATAGCTTCTATGCGCGACAGACGAAAATTAAGGTCATTTACATGGGCTTCACTAAGTTTTTTATAAGATTGCACGAGATTTAAAAAGGTGCCAAATTGCGTAAGCTTCGCTTTTATAGAAGACCTAGATTTTTTTAGCTTGGCTAGTTCTTTGTCCGAGCCTGTCATTATTTAGCTCATAAGATGCTAAGTAGGTATCTGAATTGAATAAATTATAATGAAAGCAAGCAAAGAACAGCCTAGCGAAGCGTGCGCTAAAAGGCGGTATTTGTAAAAAAAAAAAAAATATATATATAGCAAATATCCAAAAAAAAATATTGCTTTCAGTGCGTAGTTGCTGCTTATGGAAATTGCAGACGAATGCGTTAAATAAACGAGTATTCAAGCAAGCAACACGCAGAGACAAAGGAAAGGAACAGCTGACGCGAACCGGCCCTGGCTAGCGCGTGGACTTTGACCGGACCTAACGGTCGCCGCGTCCTTTGTTAAAGAATCAAGCGCATATGCACTTAGATCTTTAGCGAAAACCCCAGAAATGCATAGATTGCAATGCAAACTTGCTGATTAAGATTGTATTATTTTATATTTATGATATTTTACAATGTCTCGCTCAAAATGTCTGCTAGAATTAGAATTTTTAGCAAGAACAAGATAGGAATGGATAGGAAAGATATGGAACGAACTCACAGTGTTGGCCAAAATCCGTTAGGTGCGACCGTACAGCCGATGACCTCTGATTCGACCCGATGATAACTGAAGTGATCGTCCTTTGTTCTCGCTTAGCCGTTGCGTACCGAACGTGGCGCGTCGCGTGGCGTGGCGTGGCTTAGCCTTAGCTTCGATAGAAATCAGTGTAAAAATACGAATACTTTTCCGCGAAGGACCATTGGTTGGGTCCTTATGGTTAATAAAAGAATGGACTGTAAATTTATAAAATATGCTGGTTTATTTCGTATTTTAGTATTATCGAGCCGTGCGAACGCGATGGTGTCGTCGGTGTCAGTGCGGGCGAGCGGCCGCCACGGTAGGATCGCGAGCCCGGGGGGAAGCGCGGCACGCGGGCGGGAGGCAGCTCAGCTGTGGCGTAGACACCGAGCATAGCCCTCTCCATTTCCCTATGGGTGACTTTGAGCCTTCTGATGGAGCCTATAGTGAGCGACGTCTGTGTTTCTTAAGTTAACACACATTGATCGAAGACTTTTGTCTTTAAACATTGCGGTATTTTGGACGAAAAGATCTTACGCAGCTTCCCGAACGCTGCCCAGCCGAGGTGGTACCGACGACCGACCTCTTTTTATATGGGCGGAACATCAAAGTCGTTACTGATGGCATATGTTCCGACGCCCTGCCCATAAATGCTGGCGTTCCGCAAGGCTCTGTGCTATCTCCCACACTGTTCATCCTGCATATCAATGATATGTTGCTTACCAATAACATGCACTGCTATGCGGATGACAGCACAGGGGATGCTTGTTACACAGGTCGTGCTAATGCCCCTCGCGCTGAAGTAGAGGAGAGCAGAATCAAACTTGTGTCTGAAGTCGAAACCTCCCTGGAGCAGGTTTCCGAATGGGGTAAACAAAACCTCGTTCTTTTTAACCCGTTGAAGACACAAGTTTGCGCGTTCACCGCAAAGAAAACCCCATTTGTAGTAGCGCCACGTTTCCAGAACATTCCTTTCAAAATCTCCAAGAGTATTGGGATCCTTGGTATCGACATATCGAACGTAGCCCAATTTAGAGGTCACCTGGAAGGAAAAACCAAGTTAGCCTCTAAAAAACTTGGGGTCCTCAATAGAGCAAAACGGTACTTCACATCAGGGCACCGGCTTTTACTATACAAAGCTCAGGTCCGCCCTCATATGGAGTACTGTTCCCATCTCTGGGCAGGGGCGCCCCAGTACCAGCTTGACCCACTTGACTCCAACCAACGCCGGGCAGTTCGCATTGTCGACGATCCCTTACTCACAGTCGGATTGGACTCCCTTGGTCTCAGGAGAGACGTTGGATCTCTTTGTGTCCTATACCGACTGTACACTGGGGAATGTTCTGAGGAATTATTTAGCTTGGTGCCATCGTCACTTTTCCGCCATCGCACCCTGCGGAACTCGGAGAGATTTCATCCACATCGGCTGGATATACAGTTTTCAGCAACTGTACGTGCATCGGGAGCCTTTTTACCGCGCACGTGCAAGATGTGGAATGATCTACCTCACAAAGTGTTTCCTCTGCGCTACAACATGGGGCTCTTCAAAAGAGGTGTTTACAGGCATCTTAAAGGCCGGCAACGCATCCTCTCCCGTTAGGTTGCAGATTTCCTGGGCGACGGTGACCACTTTCTATCAGGTGGACTGCCTGCTCGTGTGTCGTCTTATAAGATAAAAAAAAAACTCAAAAATTAAAATTGTAATCGTCTCAATCACAGTAATAGTAACATTCGTGCGCTTCGGCGTTTGGCAAATATTTAATAGTTTTTATTACAACAAAATGTATATGAACAGTTGCAAAATAATAAAATCGTTATTTTGACATAATTTAAATCATGGATTCTTCCGCTGCATGACACAGTGATGAAGAGGAGGTGCATGACCAGGGGGTTCCATAGACCTGGGAAATAATCAAAATATGTACTAATTCATAAATTGAAAGGACACGAGAAATATGAAAAACATATTCGATAGGGATGAAGATATAATATACAATGGGTGCGTTCCACTTGGCACTCACAACGACCACGGTTTTCGCCGTTCCACTTGGTTCTGGGCGTCACAAATAGTCACAATCGTTTACTCAAGTGGAATGGATTTTGGTGCGTTTTGGGCGTTCATTTAAATAATAAAAATGACGCGTCTAAAAAAGAACTAAACAAAAGGTTGATGAGGTTAGTATATTGGAAAACGGTGGTCTAAGACTAAATGTGGCGAAGACTGAGTACATGTCCTGTGGCAGCACGGATTCAAGCACCATCCGAATAGGTTCGGACCTGATAACGAAGTCCGATACGTTTAGGTACCTTGGATCCGTGCTGCACGAGTCTGGCAACGTAGATGACGATGTCCAAGCCCGTATAGGCGCGGCTTGGGCGAAGTGGCGCGAGGTAACAGGCGTTGTAGCGACCGCAAAATGCCTCCAAAGCTCAAGGGGCAGATATATAAATGCATCATACGGCCTGTCCTCCTATACGGCGGCGAATGTTGGCCGGCACTAAGCAGACACACCCAGGAGCTTCGCGTCACGGAGATGAAGATGCTGAGGTGGATGAGCGGCGTAACGCGTTCCGATCGCATACGCAACTCATTCATCCGAGGTAGTCTTGGTGTCCGTGACGTGGGGGAAAAACTGCAAGAATGTCGTCTGCGATGGTATGGCCACATCATGCGCCGCCCTATGGAGTACGTTGGTCGGAGATGCATGAATATGGCTGTCCTTGGGGCTAGGTCCCGCGGTCGCCCTCGCAAGCGCTGGCTGGACGTCGTCAAATCCGACATCAGAGCCAATGGCCTAACTGAAAAGGACGTTGAAGATCGGGCAAAGTGGAGGAAGCTCAGTCGGAAGGCGGACCCTGGCAATAGCCGGGACTAACGCCAGGCAGAAGAAGAAGAAGAAGAAGATGAGGTTAGTATATTACAATTTGTAAGTGGTATTAATAAGTTCCATTACATATTGGTTAAGAGATTTATTAAAAAAAAAGTATATACTTTAATTTTCAAGGAGTATGTAACTAATTTATGATCGTATTTAATAAAAATGCCTATATCGGCCGCAGTTTGAAATTAGATGGTGCGTCAAAATAAAAGTACTAGTTCGTCCAGCTCAGATGAAGAAAGAAATAGAATTTTACAAATCTTTGATCGTGAGAAACGAAAAGTTTGACCACATAATATTGATTTGATAATGTCTTGTCCGATCTTGTTCGGTACAATAGAACGATATTGTTATTGACACCATGTTTCTGCTTTTAGTTTTTAAAATTGGCGCTCAAATTCTCAAAACGCTCACAACGACCCACCTTTTGAGATGGGGCGTCGTGAGCTTGGCGTGAGCATAAGTAGTGACGTCATCAATGACGTTTTCGCCGCGACCACAACGATCGTGGTCGCCATGTGGAACGCCTGAATGAGCATTTTAGGCGTTGTGAACGCCAAGTGGAACGTACCCAATATCATGTCTTAGGTTTGCACATTGCAGGAAATGATTTCTTGGCGGTTCTGATCGTGTCCGTGGTGGCGGGACGACTGTACAACACTGACTGTTTATACAAATCGATTTTTTAATGATAGAGCTATGAACTATTCTATTTAGCATAACCTGGATGTCTACCGCAAGTGAAACCGGGGGTGCAAATAATTATGTAATAATAATTGAAAACTAAAGAGTAGACTAAATATCTGGATCTAAGTGGGGTCATAACGGTAGGGTATGTATGGGACCATATAAAAGGATCAAATATGAATTATATATATTTTTTTAATTTTTCATAAAAATATTTATTATGTTATGTCAACAATGCCATGATTAATATATAACGTAAAATACCTTCACGTGAAAAATTACAACGACACATTTTATCATCATCACTATCACTATCACTACATATTAAAAAACAAAGTCGCTGTCGTCTGTCCGTCCCTATGTATGCTTAAATCTTTAAAACTTCGCAACGGATTTTGAAGCGGTTTTTTTAATAGATAGAGTGATTCAAGAGGAAGGTTTATATGTATAATACATGCATAATTGCACCCGTGCGAAACCGGGGCGGGTCGCTAGTTAGCTATAAATGTGAATAATTTGTTTGAATTACTAACTAGTCAACGAGACTTTCCCTTCACTTGGTGCTTTTTGACCGATCGATTATGTCTTCAAATCGATGCATTTTTGGACTATAATATATTCTAGGACTTAGTATTATTTTTACTGTAAATAAAACTAAACTTGCTTATAGCATGGAATATTTAGGACACGATTAGGTCAGGTCTAGGACACGATAATCCGATAATCCTTTAGCGCTCATTAACCTTTGTGACCATTAAGAAAATGGACAAATGTTCTGCAGTAATAAGTAAATTTATTGACTGCATAATCGCTTAGCTATTTTTGAAGTAATAGACAAATAAAATGCAGCATAGTACTTAGGATGTGTTTTATCCCACTCATCCATGGTCTTGCAAAGACTCTTCAGTTGCTTGGAAGGCACATGCGAGACACTTTCAATGATCTTCTTCGAAATTGAGGTCCCTGTATTAAAGGCAACAAAGGAATGATGCTGTCCGTTTAGGAAATTTCACACACATAGAAATAGGATAAGATTTAGGTCCTGTCGTGTCGTCTCCGTATTGTGACGAATATCTTAAATAAATTGGAAAAGGGTAAAAAGGTACCACATTAACTGCTATACCAGTAGGGAAATTTCCAACTAACTTAAGGGCCCCCGCGCATTTAGGCGGCCAGTCGCGCGGCCTCGCCGCATAATGCGCGGATTGGTCGTCACATACGCGGCCAATAGGCCGCCGCGACCAATCCGCGCATTATGCGGCCAGACCTAAATGCGCGGGGGCCCTACCAGTGTAAAATATATGGCCTGAAAATGCTGATTTTAAGTTAATATTTTTTTTGTGAATACCAGGAAAATCTAGCATTAAAAACCTACGCGTATTTAAACACGCAGGTGGACCATTTTGGATTATAGTGATCTGAAAAAGTTGACCATTATTATCGGCTGTGGATGATTATGACATTGATATAACGCACCAGATTTATCTTTCTTGACAGGTGTTATAAGCGGAACACTCTCAGAATCATGATATTCTCTAGACCCAAGTGTGCAGTGAGACTGTTGCATTTTAGCTTCGAAAGTGCGATCTATCAGGCCTGAAAGAGAAGGTATATAGTTAGAGTTAACCTGCACTGTGTGTGTCACGAGGATTTTAATATTATTCTGACTAAAGCGCCACAGCAATATTCTTTTAGCCGAGTAAAATATCTATTATAACTAGGTAAATAAACGCCGGTGTGGATGATGCACGCTTCCGTAGTTTCTCTCGTTCTATATTTATGAAGATCGATTCAAAACACCAATTTAGCAATCGTCTTCAAGAATGATACACTTTATCACTCCCTTCAAATTTACCACAATCGAATCCGCAGTATACATCAGAAAACGAGACGTCCTAAATAGAACGTTAGGCTTAAAAGTTACGTTACGATTACCTTTTCCTTCAACGAACTCTAACATAGAGACTGCAGTTCTGGAATTTTTTGTGCTATCGTCTTCGGCTTCTTCTTGACGACTCTCTTGGTATTTACTACCAGCTGGAACGTCTTCGTATTTTTTATATTCCTACCAAAAAGTATACAATAATGATCTTTGCGAGGACTTAAGTGATAAATGCCGTAGACTATCAAGAAAAGTGAAAAAATTATGTAACCAGGACAGACTTGCATTTACATTTAATCAATTAATCATCATCAAATCAATTCTTAAATATACCTAGTAGATTTCTTTCTGATAAGAAATCCCCGAAGTTCAGAGTTGGAGTAAATATCTTTTGTACTTATTGCAAAATTACGATTTCGTTTACATCGGAAATACGGTCTATTGGACTAAGTTGACGGAAGGCATCTGTTCTAATGGGGCAATCTTATTCATAGCTTGGAAGTTACCAACAATACCTCCCTACTTCCTTAACTAATAAAAAAAGAATATAATACCAAACCTTTACTGGCATGACTTTCAAGTTTTGTATTTCAGGAGTGGTATTGATGAAATCCCAGAATCCGACACATTTCTTTTGGATAAATTCCGTGTCAACCTCGTCTATTGGGGTGAAGTCGATGCACAAGTGTTGTGGAACCAGCGGCTCCCCACACGAGGTTTCATCAAATGCATCTTCATTAGATTCTATATTACTTGTTACTGTGAGAGACTTCACTGATGCGAAAGGACTTTTATTCGTATCTACTTTGAAGAACGAGGATTGTGCTTTGAAGTCCATTTTCTTTAGTGTGGTTTCGCTAAATTGTTCAAATATTTCGCTAATCTCACGTTCAATTCAATATCATAAAGGTAGAAAATATATAAATTTATTAAAATTACGACCAATTGTTGCACACTAATTAGCGCAGTGACGTTTGTATTGTATATTATGTTTCGTCTTTAATGGTTTCTGTCACTCTTAATATATTTTCAGCCAGTGACAATTATTTTGGGTAATTATTGTTATTTTTTTAATAATAACTTAGTCATGATCACTGGTGTCCTTGTGCGTTTTTATTTAGCAGTTTATACATATATTTGACGGGAAATATCGCATTTAAACCCATAAAGTTATCAATACTGAATCGGGTCTCCTCCAAGTTCATGGAGGGAAATTCTGACCAACCAGAGTGGGACAGGGTTTTTATCGATATTTCCTTCTTTTGCGGATAGATTATTTACCCCTTGTTTACCTCTATGACACCCTCAACTTATAACATTGTGTATTTAAATCCGTCAACACACCTTCAACAGAACGGAACAAAAACATAAAGTACATGATGCGTCGAGGAATAATAAAATGATTGCATTCTTAAATGTTAATCTGTCCTCAGAACTATCCTAGCGTTTAAAACATTGTAATCTTATAGGAACAGCCCTCCAGCCATCCCTATGAAATACGTTTGGCGATTATTGAATAATATGCAAATACACACTTAAATCAAATAATATTTTATTTGACACCACCATTGTTATAAGATGATATATACAGAAGAACACTTTTGAATCAATGTCAAAACTCATTGCATGAGATTAAATTATGCAAAACCTCTTTGCTCTTACACTCCTCCTTAATCTCATGCTCCATTTATCCTGTTCACATCCTATACACATTCTATACACACTCCTCTAACACAACCCCATAGCACTCGCACACCAATCATACTTTCGCTTTGCCAACGGTTTCGTAAAGGCATCAGCAATCATTCGTTCTGTCTCTCTATAAATCAAACAAATGATTCCACTCTCAATCGTACTGCGAACAAAGTGATACCTCACATCCACATGTTTTGTACGCTGGTGGTGCACGGGATTGTTTGCGATTGCAATTGCTGACTGGCTATCTGAAAACAATGTTAATGGTTTTACTATTTTTTGACCAGTCATCTCTTCAACGAATCGCTTCAGGAATACTGCTTCTTTTGCTGCCTCTGAAAGTGACACGTACTCCGCCTCTGCAGTGCTAAGCGCCACCGTTCGTTGCTTCGTGCTCTGCCATGAAACTGCTCCTCCTTGAATAAGGAACACCGAACCTGAATACGACCGACGGTCGTAATCTCCAGCAAAGTCAGCATCCGCATATCCTTCAATAATGTCTTGGTAGTTCCCTTTGTAATACTTCAAACCAAGGCTCTTAGTTCCCTTAAGATATCGAAGGACTCTCTTTGCTGCAATCCAATGCTGCTCCTCATAGCATTCATTGAATTGACTTAAGTTATTTACAACGTAAGCGATATCTGGTCTTGTACACACTGCCAAATACATAAGCGATCCAATTAAAGCTAGATATGGAATCTTCTCATCTGGCTTTCTCTCATGTGTAGGTTTCTCTAACCTCTGACCAGGTACAGCCGGCGTGTTAGCTGGTTTACAATCTAGCATATTAAAATTTCTCAGAATTTTCTCAATATACTTCTCCTGATGCAATTTAATTCCACTTGCATCCCTCTTGATATGAATGCCTAGCATAAGTTCTGCAGGACCCAGGTCTTTCATATCAAACCTCGATTTTAGATCTTCCTTGAACTTGAGCATCTCCTGCTTGTCATTCCAGAATATCAAGATATCATCCACATAAACAGCTATAATCATTATCTTACCGTTATGTGATCTTGTATAAACACACTGCTCATTCTGCGATCTTTTGAAATTAAGTTTTATGAGTTCACTGTGCAGTTTGTTATTCCACGCCCGTGGGGACTGTTTTAATCCATACAAGGACTTTTGTAGAAGACAAACGTACTCTTCCTTCCCTTTTATAACACAACCCTCTGGCTGCGTCATATACACTGTCTCTTCTAAATTGCCATTTAGAAAAGCTGTCTTCACATCCATTTGGTCGATATGAAGGTCCATTCTCGCTGCTAGCGCCATTAGCACTCTCAGTGAACTATGCTTCACCACCGGGGCAAAAGTTTCAAAATAGTCCACACCTCTTCTCTGACTAAAACCTCGAGCCACCAGACGAGCTTTATATCGTTTCTTTCCTCCCGCCTCTTCTTTAATTCTAAATAACCATTTAGAAGTAACAAGATTGCAATTTCTCGGAGGTTTAGTTAGAGTCCATGTTTTATTCTTTTTAAGAGCATTTAATTCTTCATTAATTGCCGCTCTCCACATTTCTTTATCTTCTCTTGATAAAGCATCCTCAATACTCACTGGGTCATTATTTTCCGACGCAGCATGGTAGGTGACATAATCAGGAAACTCTACACGTTTTCTTTCTCTTGATGGATAGCGTCTCTCGTTCTCCGGTCTCTCTTCAGGAGACATCCAACCCTCTGAGTCAATACTCTCAATATCTTCCAAAGACTCAACACTCTCCAGTGGTGGCGGATGATCAGAGATTACTTCTTGAATCTCTTCAGACACTTCTGGTGAATCGCTCGAACCATCTCTTAATTGAGGCGATTGTTCCCCTTCATCAGTTTCCTCATTATTATCAAGTGAAATAATAACAGGCTCCTCCTGTCGCTTCACTTCATTCTTATTGCAGTATTTCTGGTTCTCAAAAAATACCACATCTCTTGCTTTATATAGTTTTCCAGTTTTTGGATCAACTAACCTATATGCTTTAGAGTCGTTGCAACATCCGACATGCACGAGCTCTCTACTCTTGGAGTCCCACTTGGTGCGTTTGGCATCTGGAACATGCATGAATGCTTTGCACCCAAAAACTCTAATCATACTTAGATCACACTTGATTCCAGACCACTTCTGTTCCGGTGTCATATCCTTCAAAGCTTTTGTTGGTGACCTATTTTTCAAATATACTGCATGTAGGACAGCTTCAGCCCAAAACCTCTGTTCTAAGCCCGATTCCATAAGCATGCTTCTCGCTTTTTCACAGATTGTTCGGTTTGCTCGCTCTGCAACACCGTTTTGCTCTGGCGTATATTCTACTGTTGTTTGATGCTGAATGCCAAAATTCTTTAGATAGCTGTCGAACCTCCTATTGACGTACTCTGTTCCGTTATCTGTCCGTAAAATCTTTATTTTCATTCCGCTTTGTCTCTCAGCAAATTCCTTAAATTCTAAAAAATATTCAAAGACTTCACTCTTTTGTTTTAAAAAATAAATAAAGGTTTTGCGTGAAAAATCATCGATAAATGTTAGAAAATATTTACAACCACTGACAGATTCCACCATTGGACCGCAAACATCGCTATGGACGAGTCCCAGAATTTCCGTCGCTCTACTTTTCTTACTACTTTTAAATGGTTGTCTACTTTGTTTTCCTTTCAAGCAAGCTTCACACTCTAGTTTAGCTGAACTGTTAGGAAAACTTACCCCGATCGCCATTTTGTCTCTAAGTAGAGTAAGGTTTTGCATACCAAGGTGCGCCATCCGCTTATGCCACAACGTCATCTCTTCACTGACAGTCGAGACAAGTGCTATATTCTGAAAACAGTTTTTAATTTTAAAAACACCGTTTTCCAAAACCCCTGTATGTGAGGTATCACCCGTGATCTTACATCCTTTGGCATTCATAACAGCGCATCCATTCCTTGTAAACACAACATTAAAACCTCTCTTCACTAACGTGCTTACACTCAAAAGATTAGTTATTAATCCAGGTACATACATTGCATCTCTTACAATTACACTTAATTCATCACTTACCACATTTCCAGACCCTTCTCCATATAGCTTACCACCATTTGCACAAGAAACATTTACTTTGTCATGCATTCGATAATCTGTCAACCAATCCTTTCTATTCGTCATGTGAGCCGACGCGCCGGAATCCAGAATCCATCCCTCTACATTGTTACTTCCGAAAGTCGCCATGGTCACGTGACTTGTAGCATCCTTTTTCTTGGTTGGATTTCTCGGACAGTCGTATGCCTTGTGTGGCCCTTCGCAGATAAAACATTTTATCTGTTTCTTTTGCTTATTCCTCTGAACATACTTCTTGGACTTATTTTTAGCGTATAGTGCATTATTCGTATCAGTACTAGTCCCAGCACTCGATGGGCATGTATAGCTATCTTCCATTTGAAGGATTTTCATTTTAATTAAATCCGTGGTCAAATTAACGTTTGAGTTCTCTATTGCCATTCTCATTGGCTGAAAATTGTCCGTAAGACCTTGAAGCATTAATGCAGCTAATAACTCATCGTCTATTTCCTTCTCGAGATCACGCAGTTGTTGCGCAACTGTCATTAGAGCAGTCACATACTCTCTGATTGTACTGAACTGTTCTAACTTCATACTTACAAGTTTCGACAGCAGTTTACATCTATTGTTAATACCTTTATCTTCAAAAGATGTTCTCAAAGCTTCCCAAGCCTCTTTGGCGGTCTTCGCTTGACGGACATGAACAAGGCAGTGAGGTTGCACCATGAGACAAATTTTTGCTCTTGCCTTCTGATCTCTCTTCATGCCAGATACATCTGTACTAGCTGGTGTGTTCTGTGTGTATTCCCATAGGTCATCATGTAGTAGGTATAACTCCATGAGGAACTTCCATGTTGCATAGTCTTGGCAACCATCTAATTTATCTATAGATGGCAGATTACCTCCCGTATTGCCATTTTTATTCAAACTCTCTCTTTTTTCCGCCATGTTTCTAGAATCGTGCGTGGCCCTTACCTATAGGAACAGCCCTCCAGCCATCCCTATGAAATACGTTTGGCGATTATTGAATAATATGCAAATACACACTTAAATCAAATAATATTTTATTTGACACCACCATTGTTATAAGATGATATATACAGAAGAACACTTTTGAATCAATGTCAAAACTCATTGCATGAGATTAAATTATGCAAAACCTCTTTGCTCTTACAAATCTGCTCATTCATGTCTATGAAAAACCAATAAACATCTTCATTTCACGTGCATACGAGACGTGACTTGACTTGACTCCCTTTTAGTCTACAAAACAACGTACTTACCATTTCTTTTCCATATTATAACCAACCTTAAACCTTCGGGGATTAGGTTGACATTGCAATGAAAAGAACACTTGCCACGAGCTAATGGTGTCTGAAATATGCAGGGCTCATCTCATCGTGCAAGCTGCAACTGTGTCTTGGTAAATGTAAAACAGGATAAGGCTGACGATTGATCGACATGGATTCATAACTTTATCAAATAATATTACTTTTAAATTAAATACTTTAAGATGTCTTAAGTTTTCACGATCTTTGCACACTGCAGGAAATAACTTCTTGACGGTTCTGAATTAAATAAGTTATTTCATAAGAAGTTATTTCCTGCTATAAACACTATATGGATTTATTGCGTATCTATTAAATTATTCCAGACGACTGCGTGCACAGGAAACGTTATCAATAAAACAAAATTATATAATACTAGCTGTCCCGGCAAACGTTGTTTTGTCATATAAATATCGCTATTATAATAGGGACTGATCGTAGGATGAAAAATCGGGTTGTTGGGTTGTATGTTTTTTTTTTGTAAGCTGTATCATAGAAAAATAAATACAAAATCTGTTGTCTAAAAAATAAAAGTTTAAGGGACCACCCTTAACATTTAGGGGGACGAAAAATGGATATTGTCCGATTCGCATACCTACCGATATGCACACGAAAATCGGTCGAGTCATTTCGGAGGAGTTTATTAACAAACACCGTGACATGAGAATTTTTGTATGTATTAGATTTCTTTGTAATTTCAAAGACAACTGTTATAGTATCTCCGGTGAACACGACTGCTGCAAAAAATTAGAAACGTCGAGAATTAGATATGTATAAATATTACACGCGTATCCTTTTAGTGATCCTTTGGCTAGACCACGTAACATTGGTTTATGGAAATTATTCTCTATTCCCGTGTCACTATTGCGAGAATTTGCTCTCACCATATACCTACGTATCGTGTACACAAATTCCGAAATGCCCATGTGGTGACGGATTTCGAATATATAAGGTCACCTCCCATACTATCCTAGTTGTAAGAGCCGACAGAAATCAAATCTAATGATTTATTATCATCGTTTTGGGTATTATTAAGTAGATCACAATTTTAAAATTAGTTCCACCAAAATCTGCCTTCAAACGCGTATGAGTAATTACTTAATATTATAAACAGTTTTTAATGTCAGTAATTCAATGGAATGTAGTTTACTAAACTACATTCCATTGAATTATAATAAACAATAAATTTAACAGGAATACAAAAACAATTGCATGTCAATAAATTGAACACAAAACATAATCAAAACATTCATAAATAGAGATTATAAAAATAAACAAAAGCAAAAATGACATTAATTTTAATAAAATGAGAATAATATACTAAAATTACAAATGAACAAATCAAAAAAATCTATCATTAATGAAGTCATTAACACTATAATAACATTTTCACTTCAGTAGCTCAAACATGTAGGTTTTGCTCACTGAAAACAGTGGACAAAATGCGATTTTGCCCACTGAGTGAGACAAAGTAACTTTTTAATTCTAATTCGAAACATTGACACTATCTCTTTCCCGCCAATAGAAAAGAGAAAGAGACAAAGACCAAGTGGCCAGTACCAACAGCTCCGATTTTTCTTCTTCTTCTTCATTTAGGTTTTGGCTTCCATCGTTATACCGATGATTTTGCCAATGACAAGTGTGTTGTGTTAGAAATTTCGTGTGATTATGAAAGTTAAATTAATTGGTTATAAGTTGCGTTAGTTATGAAGTTAAATGTTAGTAGGTAGCGCTATAGAAAACAATACAAACCATTAAAGTACAGATTATAAATATTAAATTGATAGAGCAATATTATGGGAACTATCGTCGTTTCAGCCCATGAGTGACCCACTACGGAGTCGGGCCTCCTCCTAATTTCTGGAGGGAAACTAGAACTATATTTGATTAAATACAAACTAGACGTACTTTTAACAATTCGATTGGATGAAAGGAGTTCGTTATGGGGTTACTCCGATTTTTAATTCGGCCTCAAAGACAAACACGTTCGGAATTTCGTACTAACTAAAGAAATTTAGCAAAAATGATAATTATATATTTTATTGTAATTCATTGAATTTTTAACTTATTGTTGTATTTAAACTAAAATAAGTATTTACTGCTTAAAAAACTGATATTTAACTTAAAAATATTTAATTATAGTTTCAAAAATGTTACGTAATATATTTCATTTCCTATAGTGTTCTCGCTGCTGAAGTGAAAAGTTATGTGTGTTACACGAGAGCAAAATTTTTCGCATCTCGTGCCTTTGAATCCCTCGCAGCACTCAGGAATCAACTTTAGAATCACTCGCTACGCTCGTGATTCAATCATTGATTCCTTCGCTTACTCGGGATTCAATATCAGCACTCGCAGCAAAAAACGACTTTGCTCTCTTGTTGCACAAATAACTATTGTTTACCATGAGGGTCTTTAATTTATTTTTATATGTGTTTATATTATAAGTTTTTAAATTGTCTGGGAAAACTAGCCGCAAGAGAAGGAAATCTTGATAGCACATTAGGCTCCTCCTGCAGTTACGTGGAGGGCTATTACCCTCCATGTAACTGCAGGAGGTCATCTATGGGCGGAGTAGTAACACAGACTTTTCCCCGACTCTTTTCTGAGCAGCATTCCGTACAGGTGCTTAAAAAGTAAAGTAATCGTATTTATTACGAGTTATACGAGCTCACATGAACAAACTTTATAAATTATTGTTGATGATGATTTCATGGAAATTAAACACTTTTTAACGGGTTTATCGCGTGTATATTACATTATTTAACTCCCGACGTTTCGAATGCTTTGCAGCAGTCGTGGTCGCGGGAGAGACTAGATGACAGTGGTCTTCAAAAGTACAAAGACACGATTATTGATAACGTTCCCTGTGCACGCAGAAATCTCTCACGGTGTCCAGATGAGTGTTGTGCTTGAGATTTGATCAATTTAATTTCTGGTTCCCAGGTAGGTGAGACTTGCCAACCATCCTCTCTATTGAAATTTGGATGCTTTTTAATCTCAATAACCTCGCGGATCATTCATTGAATGTAATGATTTTCTTTGGCAAGGATTTCAGATCTATCAAAATGAATGTAGTGGTTGGTTTTATTGAATGTATGCTCACAAACTGCAGATTTGGTCGAGTGTCTGTTCTTCCTGTCAGCTATATGTTCTTTTATGCGGATACCAACACTTTTTTTTCCCAATGTATGATAATCTACACTTACAGTCAAGTTTGTACACACCAGCATCTTGTAGGGGGATGTTGGACTTAACTGGTTTCAAAATCCGTTAAAAAGTGTTTAATTTCAATGTGTAATAATTGCGGAAAACTAAGAAATCACGATGATGATTTCCATCTTTATTCCAAGAAATTAATTTAGTGGGTTCTGAAAAGATTTAGGAGCCTAAACAAATGATATTGTTTTTTCTTCTCCATGTAATTTATACAGTACGTAATTTGATATCCAATTACATTTGATTACTTCAAATTCTCTTTATAACTTTTTGGACATTGTCTAATCTTCCAAATTGCTTCCATCAAAAACACTGCGTTGTTAATTGCAGCTGTTCTCCCTTCTGTTTTTATTGGTGGACTCAGGAAAAGGGGTCTTTATTTAACTTATATAATTTCTTTCCCCTACCCTCCAGCTACATGGCGTTTTCCAATCTGCGTTCTTAATTTGTTTCGTACATGAATTATTATGTCGTCAAGCGAGATGGATTATGGCATAAAATATCAATGAGAATCTAAGAGGAAAACATTTATCACTGTATGCATTTTTTTGTGTATACCACTTGCTTTGAGTTTGGGTGTCATTTGTGTTTGTGAATTGTTTGTTACCTGCCCCAGTGATACAGGCATATGCACCGTTTTTTTATTAAATAAGCGCGTGTTGCTAACCCTGTAGGAAGTTAAATCATGACGCTGGCTGCAGTGGATTCCTTCAGCTGCCAACAACACGCCTCGCCTACTCATACGCAGGACCATAACATCTCCCAAGGTTGATGTTATGTGGCTGCGGTATTCTGTGAGTAGGGACCTCCAGCACGCTGGTCCCTCTCGAAATATTTCTAGTTCTTCTAAGATATGTTTACGGAATGGTGCCATTTTGTATTTGAACCATTACCACACTAATTAATTGCTTAGATTTTTTTTGATGTAAGAGCAGGCAAATGACTGCATTCCGCCTGATGTTAAGTGGAAATGCAGTCCAGAAGTGGGGGTACCTAGTGCTAAACTATACGTATAGCATAGCAATATCGCCAAAATTGATATGAATACAAAAAATGTTAAATAGTATAATTTCGTTAATATACCTATGCGCCAAAAAATCTGTGTTAGTTTTCTTGAAATTCGAAGTTATATCACTCGAAATTAGTGCACCCGCGGCCACAAGCTAGTTAAGGAATAAAACTATGAGTGAAGCTACAAAAAATCGTAGGTACTGTTGACGGACCGATTTATGCAAAAATGTTCCAAACCACACAAACCTCATTTCGAGATAATTGACTCGTTAAATCGGTCCAAATTCGTTTCAACTATTTATTTATTTTACTCTTTATTGCACACCATGGAATAAATTTGACTGTCTTATCCATACACAAGGTATTCTAAGTACTGTGTGATGCAACATCGCTTTCAGTGTTGTGCACGCGTAGTTGATTATCTTAAAGCAGTAGATAAATCATGCGTTTTCATGCTTTGTTGTCAAGCATGTTTATTAGATAGAATGATTAAACCGCGGATGTCACAGACTAGCAGATGTATCTGTGGATGATTCTCTATGCAATTAATCTGCAGCGTCAGCCACATCTGCTTCAAGTGGTTATTAAATGGCTGACTTATTCGCCTGAGTTACGGAGGGAAAGGTTAGAATAGAAAAATGATTTATTGTATATACCAACTATGGCCTTCACAATCGTCAACGGATACATAATTTATATAATACTACTCGGTGGTCGTAACGCCAACCAAAATTACCTGGCGGTAGAAACTCAGTGGGCTTGTCTTTTTTTAAACGCCAGATTGTAATCTGGCGTTTAAAAAAAGACCGTGGAATGACCGTGTACATATAACTTACACACTCTTTTGCAAAAGTCGCTCAACTGAAATATGTAAATTATAACAAAAACAATAGTTATAAAGGAAGCAATAAGTTTATTTCCAGTAACGTAAAGCCGTATTCGAAAATCAATGGCAATTGCCACACGAAGGCAGTATGCGAAATTTGACAACTGGTCTAAACCAATGTTTACCAATAATTCCGGTATTCCCGGTGGCTCCATGTGAGTACTAGTAGTTAGGTATATCGGGAGAGACCGGTGGTGACAACCATTAAATTAGGAACAGGCAAGTTAGATAATGAGCTGGATTTGAAAAGCGCGGGACACGGTCCAATCAAAGTTGTGCAACTGGTTTGTTGATACACTGTGAGAATGGCGCCTCTATGCTCTGGCGTATAATTAACCCGTGATCTGGGACGCAGAGCGCTTGAACCCAATTCGCATTGACCCCACAGGGGACACTGGTTTTGATTCGTGAGACTTGTCATCAGTGACGGGTGGAGTGGAAAGGTTTACTTACTCTACATTTTGTAGCTACATGAATACTCCCTTACCTTAAATGCAGTGTGTGTTGCAGCGGCAAACTCCACACGGATAACATAGCTTGGCTACGTCAAAGCTATTACTGATCACAAATACTACCACTAAGCTGATAATGCTTTTCACACCCCTATACAACAAGCGGTGCCATTTTCAGATTCATTATCATCGCAGCCTACCCACAAGTCCCACTACTGAGTCGGGCCACCTCCAATTACATGAAGGAAAATTGGCTTACTGTGATACGCTAGGCAGACGGGTTTCGTATCAAGTTTTTCCGTTTCATTCCATCTATTCGAAAAGGACGTCTTGGGTGCACCCAAAGGTGGTGTTTTCTCTATGAAACTTTTAGCGGGCATTATTTATCATCTTTCTATGTGCGACGCAATAATCTTTGCCACGAACTTTTTGAATTTGGAACGTCTTATTATTCAGTGACAAAGAAATCGAACGCCAATATTGTTTGAACAAAGACTGGCTGGTACGAAGGCCGATAGTCGCACCGCAGGCCGAATAAAAAAAGAAATCAAATTAAATTAAAAACGCGTGAACTATACAGTCCCCCGTTTTTGACATTTTTCACGGATTGTTAGAAATTCATAGTGTTATTTTGAAAAATGATTTCTTCATGTCCCTGAAAGTATTAGAACTGATGCAAGAAATGTGATGGATTATAAGTTTTTAGTTGTTTTATTATTAGATACTATTTAATTTCAATTTCGTTGTTACCTACTCTATGTTTTATTAAATAATAATATTACAATAAAATATGAGCTGCCTTTTATTGTCTCACTAGCGACCCGCTCTGGCTTCGGACAGGTGCAATGATGAACCTCTAAATTTATCAGTGTTTCTCGACAATATTATGAATGCATTATACATATAAACCTTCCTCGTGAATCACTCTATCTATTAAAAGAAACCGCTTCAAAATCCGTTGCGTAGTTTTAAAGATTTAAGCATACATAGGGACGGACAGACGACAGCGACTTTGTTTTATACTATGTAGTGATAGTGAAGTGATAGTCTGATGAAAAGTAGAGTGTATCACTCGGGCGAAAAATAGATGTTGGCTCGGCCGACGTACTTTGAATCCCTCGCTACGTTGAGGATTCTACTAAGGAATCTCTCGCTACGCTCGGGGGTCTACTCTGGAATCCCTCACATTGCTCTGGACTCATAAAAGCGCTCTCGCCGTAAAAATATTATTTTGCTCCCTTAAGAAACAATCGAAGGAAGTGAATAGGACCGCCCCGTTATTCACACAAAATGTATGTATTCTAAATTTATTTTCTGAGTGAATATTATATATTATATCCGAGCCTTAACGATAGTGAGCTCTTACAGCAATTCCCGTATTTTTAGGATATGATTTTGGATATTTCGCAGTTTGATTGTGAGCATCTTCATCATTTTAGCCAGGTAAAATTGCGAAATCATATTGATTTTGGTTTTTTTCAAGTTTTATCGATTTAAAGAATGGATTCAGTTTACAACTTGATGGTAAGTCTCTCTCTTGATACTATCATGAATGATTGGTTATATTGTTGGCAGAATTTGATAGATGCGTGTGGCATGGACGGGTCTTGTGGACATTGTTGGGGTAGACTGTTGGATACAGCTGCAATGGACTTGTTTTAGCAATGAAAGAAGAAACGCTGGCTGTCTGAAATCAATCTCTCGAGTTGTTATGAGCTACTGGTGTTTTAGATTTTCCGATAAAGAAAAAATTATAGCTAGAACCGTAAGGGAGTGTCCACTTTTTTGGTAATCATTTTCCCGTGGGGACACAATGCGTGGCGCTTTTCTCAGTCAAACTCCGGAGCCCTAAATCAACAAACGGAATTGATTTATGATCTCTTGCACGAGGAATATAAAGTATGCCTTAAGGCGGGCGAAGTTCCGTTATTTGATTCAAATTATTCTCGGTGTACTTAAGTAATATGACGAGCTGCAATATTTTTTACCCTTATAGTAATTATACTTTATATGAAGTTTATTTTGTGTGATAGTTAATTTATTTATGTTTTTAAGTTGAAGCCAAATATTATGAATCATCTTCATCATTATGCCTGCTAAAAGAAGTCCACTGTTGGGCATATGTCACCCCAAGGATTACTGAGAAAAAGAAATGTGTGAAAAGAAGATGTCGTCCGATTCCCTTACCTATCAAATGTGAATATAAAATTTTAAAAGGAGTTAATAACAAAAACGTGACACTAGAATTTTATATATTAGATTAGGAGCAAATTTATTAAATTCTTTTCTTTTTATTAAATTCTTCAAAGATTAGGAAAAAAATTTCAACCAAAATCATCCCAATATCTGTTTATTTTCAGGAATCAAATAATTACTTTCTCATTTAATTAATTTTAATTGCAAAAAATATGAATTTCAAATGGCCACTTACTAGATGGGCGTCCGAGGGGAGATGGGAATGGCCTCGTGTAAATATTGGTAGTTCATATAATCAAGTTCGAGTGGTAGCCATCCTTTTATGAAAATGGAAGAGAACTAATCAAGCAACATAATTATGAAATCTAGATGACCCTCTGCCTAGTCGGACCTCTAAGTCTATGGAAGGGGGTAACGTTTACTCTGTCGTGACTAGACGCGAGCGGAGCAGGTTCCCCTCTAGTCACGGGAGGGTTACAAACATGTGATTTTCGATTCATATTGCACCCACCGCCAAGTGTCTCTGGTTTACACGACCCTGGAATTGAACCGGGGACCCGCGGTGCCAAGGCAGCACATCCAACCAGATGATATGTAGAAAATCTAGCTTTAACAGAAAGGTCGAAATGGTCGACTCATGACGTCATTTCTCGACTGAGATGATGATGATCAAGCGGGACAGAACAGGAAAGTAGGTCGCAGTACAAAATATGGCACGTGAGGCAGGTCAGGCGCGTGACGAGCCCGCTCGGCGCTGGATAATGGCGATTCAACCTCAGGGCTTACGACAACACGCTGTTTAGTTCCACCACTAGCTTTGACTAGGCTTTATATTTTTACCCCCAAGTGCGAGGTTTACTGTAAGCCTTTAGCATGTTAGGTTCTGATCCGATGCTGATGTTGGTTTTGTTTTGTTGGTAGATAGATTTAATGTGCATCAATATCTGACGAATTTCTCTTCGTCACATCTACTTCTACTCAACCCATATATGACCCACTGGTGAGTCGGGTCTCCTCTAGTTACATGGGGGTAATTAGCCTACTACTATTTCACGCTGGCCACACGGTTCCATGTCAAGTTCTCCTTCTCTTACGGCTAGGCTTTCGGCCTTATCATTTCCTTTTGTCGGCTCTTACGACCCCCTCAGGATGCAATGGGGTAGTGACACTGTTTATTCTAAATCCGTCACCACATGTCACTACACACACACACAGATATATTTGAGGAGTTTAATAAACAGTAAGCGCTCGTAGCAAGCGAGAACGGAAAGTTAACCTTACGGTGGCGCGCTCGGCATCATATCTGGATAGTTTAATATCGAGTTACGAGTTAGGATCATACGTTGGTTATTGCTTGCTGTTCCACCGAGATTTCTTGGATATGTCTCATATAACCTGAACGTGGAGTGGCGGCCATTACACCGGCGTGTGTATATCATGTAAAACTTAAATTCTTTTACAATGGAATGGATTTGATACAATGTTGGTGTATAATGCACATATTCACATATGCTATTGTTTAGGTATGTTGTTTAGGTAACCCCATTCCATCCCGAGGGTGTCGTAAGAGCCGACAAAAGGCCGATCACCGAGCCGCAAGAGAAGGAAAGCTTGATACAGACCCTGTGCCAACCCGTCTGGCCAGCAGCATGGCACAGTAGGCTAATTAGCATCCCTGCGATGGGAGGAGGCCTGACTCAGGAGTGGTTCATTTATGGGCTGAGTAGTAGTAGTCGTTCGTTGTTACAACACATAAATGACCCACTACTGGGTCGCGCCTCCTCCAAATTCATCATCAGTCCTAATTAAACAGAGCTTTTGCATTGTCTACTTCCAAAACAATTTAAGAAAATCCGCTTGTGCTCTGGCTCCAGGTAGTACTTGCACGGCTTGTGGCGGACAAATAAGCTTCCACCTTTCTAATAAAAAGTTACCTACGGATTCGTAACTTCAGTAATGCAACCTCTCACTTTGGCAAGTACGCAATAACGGTTGAGCGATAATGACGACACGATCTTACTTTGTTTACGCAAAGTTTTTGTTTAGGTACCCAATTTTATTTATCACTGTCGACAATCAATCATTTCTATTTGCGACAACTTTTGCGAGATTCAGTTTATTTCGCACAAGTAATGGTTAATTATACTCTCTGGAATTAATCTTAATTTCACTGGGGTCGGCGCCAGTCCAACCTGATTTGGCTAACTACCGGTATTTACTCCGATCGCCGTCTACAAGACCTAAAAATACTGATTCCAACCTTGAGGTGTTTGTGGAACATGGTTTTTTGTTATTGCCTTGTTACTTACGGGTCTCTGGTTCGATTCCAGGGTCGGGTAAGTGGGTTTATGTAAACCAGAAATACTTCTTTTGGTTCTGGGTGTCTGTAAAGACTTCGTGAATTATACATATAACCAGTCAACCAACTGGGGCTGGTTATGTAGAACTCGGAGGTGCGTCAATAATAAACTTGGCCCGACTTAACCACTAAACCTCCACGGCTTTTCTTAACCGACCGTTCCTGGACCATGATTTCACTCCTCCCAGCTATACTTATGCTCCACGACCGCCATGGAATGTTTTGTTACCTATTATTAGTTATAAGATTTGCAGCAGCAAAACACCAGGTAATTATATTTCGCAGAATTGCCGATTTCACTTTCACATAAATCCTACAATTTTAATTCTCGAGATTTCCACGAAAGCTTTTGAGCGCGTGACTTGGAGCATAAGTTCCATTTGATATTCACGCGGTGCGGGGTCACAAATGCATCTTTTTATATTTAGGGATAAGTGAAAAGTAGCTGGGATTCTCCTGGCTCTTCTTAGTGCAGGGGAAGAGCATTTATAATTGTAATAACTTGCATTCAGGAAATGTTTTGAAGCACTATTTAATTTAATTTCATTTCACAATTTGATGTCTAAATGTCCTTTAATTTACGTTTAATGCTAATGCCTCATTTTTTCCTATCATCGGTACGATTCTATATAATGTGCCTTGCCTTCTCATTTCTCATAATTAGATTTCTGACCCAATTCAAATTATGAGAATGCTAAAAACATTATCAAGTACATACTATAAGTATAGAACTACATCACCAAACTAGTATAGAATAGAATATTCTTTATTGTACACCAATATTATAAGGTTACATTGCATCAGATGAATACAAACAAGGAACGTACGATTTTTAGGATGAATCGATTGCCGTCTGCCGTTCGATACTTATCTGGTGGCAATACCGATAAAACCATTTGCTTAGACCAGCTTTATGTTTCAAATTCAACAGTCGTAGATACATATTATGAGAATGTTCGCCGCCGCGCAGGGACAGACGGTGTTATACCAGCACGGTGGAGGTAGGATCCCATTATGATGAACCACCCAAGACCGGCTGGCTGGGCTGTGAGTTACTTAACATGCACCGATTCCATTCTACACTATCCGCTACCATGTTCACAACAAATTGTTCTCTAGCACTACTAGTTATTGCGTTGTTTGAAGTATCGGATGACGTCCATTTGCAATCAAATGCACACGCGATTAATCACAGTTTGATTGGGTCGGCTGTACAGCCGAGTGATTGATGCGGGAATTCCATCTTACGCAGAGCATATTATTATTGGACATAATGACATTTATCATTTGGGTACAGTTCAATTTGCGATATGAGATCACTTTCTAGAATTCGATCGTATTTGCGACAAAGATATGGAAATGCATTTGTTTTTTTTTCAAAATCATCAGGTTTGATTCCTGAATTCCTGAAAAAGTATTCTAGACTTTATTAAATCAGATTATGCATTTTAGCATATTTATTATTATTTCTTTATTACCTTATTAATACATATTTTTTTTATAAAAAGTAAAACAATTTAATAGTTTAATTTAAAATTTTACATTATTATTTTATTAATGATTTACATTATTTAAGTCCAGACGTTTCGAATGTTATCCGACAGTCTCTTTCGTGTAAATAATATGTACAGTACCCGCGAGAAATCGCGTACAAATTCGTTAAAAAAATTAAATAAAAAAATTAAATAAACCCCCGACACAATAACCTTTAAAAAGTAAAAAATAAAAATAAATACTTCGCGTTGGGGGACCAGGGGTCAGGTAATAAATAAGTGGGAGTGGTCCCCCAACGCGAAGTATTTATTTTTTACTTTTTAAAGGTTATTGTGTCGGGGGTTTATTTAAATTTTTAATTTAATTTTTATTTTATACTTTTTATAGGTAGAAACTTATTATAATGCAGATTTTTTTTTTTTTTTTTTTTTTTTTTATTGCTCTTGGTGGCAAACGAGCTAGCGGCCCACCTGATGGTAAGTGTTGACCGCCGCCCATGGACATTGGCAGTGCCAGGGGCACAGCCAAGCCGTTGCCTACCGTGAAGTGAGTGCTCTTTTTAAACCTCGTTTAAAGGAGGACATGTCGTAGCGCTCGGGAAACACCGCCGCAGGTAGTTCATTCCAGAGTCTGCACGTACGTGGTAGGAATGATCGCTGGAAGCGTACCGTGCTGGACGTTATCGTTTCCAGGTGATATGGATGAACCCTGCTGCGATGTCGAGTTGTACGATGGTAGAAAGGTGACGGTGGTACCATTTCAAACAGTTCCTCGGAGCACTCCCCGTGGAACAGACGGTAGAGCACGCAGAGAGATCCAAAGTCTCTCCGTTGCTCCAACGTCCCCAATTTGTCCGTGAGATTGGAATCCCCGACGATTCGAACAGCACGTCTTTGGAGGGAGTCAAGTGGATCGAGTTGGTATCTGGGCGCACCTGCCCACAGGTGAGAGCAATATTCCACGTGCGGCCGAACCTGTGCTTTGTAGAGTGCAAGTCGTTGGCCGGGCGTGAAATACCCCCTGGCTCTGGTCAGAACGCCCATCTTTTTACTCGCCAATTTGGCTTTACCTTCCAGATTTTGTTAAATTGCACGTGATGCGCTTTCATTTGAGAGTCCACTCGATTATATTTGCAGACATTCGGTTATTCTTCCCCACTTTCACCCCTCACAACTTTTAAACGGCTCACCCGATTTTCATCAAACATGTCTAAGAACACTCGCCCGTAACTCACCTTTCATACAAAAAAAAACTTTATTGAAATCGCTTCATCCGTTCGCGAGATACGGTGCCACAGACAGACAGACCGACAGACAGACAGACACGTGAAACTTATAACACCCCTCTTTTTACGTCGGGGGTTAAAAATACGACACTCTTTTGAGTACATTTCGATACTATGATACTCATATATTTTCTGGTTTCCAACCACTTAAATTGATTTGCTTGTTCACTTAAACAACATAAATACGAGTAAACATACGGTGCATTTGTTCTAAGTGTGTGTCGCATACTGTGAATACAAAAGCTTCCATATAAGTTCTATAAAAATGTCTGAACGATGTTTAGAAAGTTGTTGACATTTTTAAAGTTGTGAGAATAGCATAAAATAAAATCACGACCTTCGTGATCATCATCATCTCATCGCATCCCGTAAAATTCCCACTGCTGTGTGGGGCCTCCTCAAAAACATGTAGGGGAAACAGCCTGCTGTGCCACACTGGATTCACCTGTAAGTTATTTAATACTGCAAGTCTGTTATGTTTTGAATTTGGCAACCATAGCTTCTAACACCATAATTTCAGTGAAAAGACCTATGTCTAGTCGTGGACTGATTCTCCCAAGGATGTCTACGAAGGTCGGTGCTAAGCCGCAATATGCATTGGATTCCAGTGTTGTTAAACAAGTTGTCAGTTCACCGTATAACCTATTAGTACTTTGCTTTCGCCACTCCTCTCCTCCGTAAAGGCTGTCACTTGGGTGATTTTGAGTCTTTTTACGGAGTCCATAGTGAGCGTGATATACTCGTATATGTCTTACCATAATATTAATATAGCTTTGTCTTATCTATTCAAAAGTGAACTATTTAAAATCAAAGATAGATGACATGCAAGGTTAAACTGAAAATACATGTATGTAAATAAACAAAAAATAGATTATGTCTCAATTTAATTTCTTATTTAGGATCAATGTCATATTTAAGTACTTTAAATTTTTTCTACCAGTCACCAATAAATAAGTTTAATAATTAGATTTATAATAATGATTAGATTAAATCTTAAATATGTATTTTTAATTCGACAGATTAGGTGTGATAAGTAGTCACAATGTATTCCTGTCTGTTCTACCAGAATTACAACCGTAATGCTATTTTTACTGAGCCCAGAGAAGGGTTGGCTCTCATTGCGGTAATCCGGTATCCGGATAAAAACGAATGACATAACTCCATAAAGACCCGGATCTGGAGTTCGCAACACAGAAGACCGGATAAAGTCCCGGCAGTTATATCCCGAAGTTTACCGGTTAAACGGCGGCCGGGTAATCTAGACAGATAGCCACTGCAATATGCGGCCCGTCGGGGATTTTTAAAGATGAGGAACAAGAAATTCTTGGAGTTTTATTTAGACTGCCTTTTTGGTCTAGTTTTGGATGGGCCGCCTTTGGATCCCGGGGTCGGGCAAGTATCTTTGTGTAACCCAGAGACACTTGTTCTGAGTCTGGGTGTCATTTGTGTTAGTGAATTACATGATTGTAAACTACCTATAAAAAAATCCCATATGTTTTACTTTTGGTCAGGTTGCAATACAATCTCCAGGTGTAATTGGGAAAGGCGCAATTGTATTTTTAATTGCATCTTCTCTTTGGCACCTATCAAAAATACACAAAATGTGTTACAAAACGCCATAAATATTTCTATTGTAACGAGGAGTTAACGCAAGAATAAACTACAATGTTTAAAGCCATACGACGACACCGCGGCAGTAACTTTGTGTTTAGTTCGGCAGGTAGGGAAGCATTGACGTGGTCACGAGCGGCTAATGGACTGCACTAAAAGATTGCCCTACAACACGTGCGAAGCACACGTACCGCGAAATAGAGTGGTTAATGGTGTTGTACCGACCTAAATGAAACGAAATTTTACCACTACTACTAGCCCACGGATGACCCACTGTTGAGTCAGGCCTGTAGTTACATGGAGGGTAATGTAAGCCTACTGTGCCACACTGGTCGCAGGGCTTTGTAACAAGTTATCTTTCTCTTGCGGTTTGGTTAATGTAATTTCATTTTGTTAGCTCTTAGGATAGGACACCCTCACAATGTAGGGGGGGGGGGCACTATTCCTTCCACGTCGTCACCATAGGGATATCCGCGTATATATCCGGGTACAAATAGGTGAAAATTGAGGTGGCCGGATTCAACAGGGCAGCTTTAGGCTAACATGATGATGTTGAAGTGTTCTGTTTCAAGAATAACCTCGTCTAAATGTTCATTATAATGGAATTCGAGATTTCACAATGGCCACAAATGCCAATGAAATGGCATATATCACGTTACGCACGGGTAACGCAGCAGTGAAGCCTTTTGTCGTAAAAAACGTTATTTGTGACAGTAAAATGTGTCTCATCGACACTTGGTGTGCGTTTGGGAAATAACGGGTAACCGCTACTCCGTTATTAGGTACATTTGCTAAATGAAAAATGGTTCAGGCTATCTACAAAGTGAAGCGCAACCTTTGTTTCCTTTTTTACGTAAATAACGCGCACGGTGAGTATACATTTGGTACGGTTAACGTGTATCCGTGTGGTGACGGATTTACAATACGCAGTTTCACCACTCCGTTCCATCCAGAGAGAAGCAAGCAAGAGCAAGAGAAGGAAAAACTAAAACGAAACCCTGTGCCAACCCTTCTGCTCGGCGTGGCACAGTAGGCTAATTGGCCTCTATGTAACTGGGGGAGGCCCCATTTAGAAGAGTGTAAGTGTTCCATCCTGTGGGTGTCGTAAGAGCCGCCAAAAGGAAATAACAAATCCTATAACGTAGTTGCAAGAGAAGGAAAAAATTTAATTAAAACCCGACACAATAACCTACTTCCCTATAAAAAGTAAAAAATAAAAAAAATACATCGCGTTGGGGGACCTCTCCTACTTATTTATTACTTGACACCTGGTCCCCCAACGCGATGTATTTTTTTTATTTTTTACTTTTTATAATAACCTACTTTATTGTGTCGGGGGTTTGTTTAAATTTTTAATTTAATTATTATTTTATTCTTTTTATAGGTACACACTTATTATAATGTAGATTGTATGTATTTTGTTAATACATAGATTCTTGTCGCATCCTCTTTTTCTCCTCACCATATATTTGTAGATATATATAAATACCCAATGTATTTCCGCCCCGTTTACCCCCAGAGTTTTTTCAGGGCTCATCCGATTTTCACGGAACATATTATTTTGTAATGAGCACGTGATGCGCTTTCATTTGAGACCCCACTCGATTATATTTGCAGACATTCGGTTATTATTCCCCACTTACACCCCCCATAACTTTTCAAATTCAAATTCCATTTATTTGCATAACACAGGTAAGTAGGTTCAGATGTTACAAATAAATAATGTCCGCTGTATTACAACCATTAGAGGTGTGCAAATTAATAATTAAGTACACAGTTACAATTTATACATAATGTCATGAATGAAATTTCACATTGGGTTTGTATCATTAAGAAAATCGTCAACAGTATAGTTCGATAAGTAAATAAGTCAGATTCTTTTTAAAATGTGCTAATGTCATATTTTTAAATCTATCAGGAATTTTGTTGTATACAAGAGGAGCCATACCAAGAATACTTTTTTTGACTAAAGCTGTTTTGCATTTAACAGAGCATAATTTATTCTTATATTGTGTGCGAACAGGAATGTCTCGTACTGTAGAAACCTTATCAAATAATTTTGCGTTCTGTTTTACAAATAATGACACTTCACTTCACTACATAGTATAAAACAAAGTCGATATTTTCTGTCCGTCCCTATGTATGCTTAAATCTTTAAAACTACGCAACGGATTTTGAAGCGGTTTTTTTTAATAGATAGAGTGATTCAAGAGGAAGGTTTATAATGTATAACCCACCCCCGCTTTGCACGGGCGAAGCCGGGACGGGCCACTAGTCTAGAATATAAAGTGATGGCAAAGTTAACAATTTTAATGATTTAAAATATGGAACACAACTGTCTGTTGTCTTCAGACCACACATTGATCTCAGACATCTTTTTTGAATTTTAAATGCCAGTTCCCTATCCGTAGAGTGTCCCCATAAAATAATACCAAACCTTAGAACCGAAACTACAAGTCCATGATATGCTGTTAGAAGTGTGTCCATGTTTACTTTTTTTGCTAGTTGGAAAAGCGCATAAGCAGATTTACTTACTCGTTTGCATAATTCTTCTATGTGAGGTTTCCACGTTAGTTTGTTGTCAATTATTATACCTAAGAACTTGGTCACTTTTAGTTCTTCTATTTCAATGTCGTTATAGGAACAGGAAATTTTTGGGACGTCATATTTTTGATGAAAGTGCATTATTTTAGTTTTATTTAAATTAATTATTAAATTATTATCATCCAGCCAATTTATAATGTCAGTTAAACAATTATTTATATCATTTTCATATTCTTTTATGTTTGTGCATTTAATTAAAGCTGTACTATCATCTGCGAAAAGAACCATTTTATGTTTTGTAATTTTGGGTAGATCGTTTATATAGATCAAGAACAGAAGGGGCCCTAATACACTTCCCTGCGGTACTCCGTATTTAATTGCTCTCGATGTAGATCCGTATGTTTTTAGTTCTTTTGATTTGGGGCATAATCTAGTGACTTCTGTGCACTGATATCTATTACTCAAATAAGATTTTAGAAGCTCCAAAATGTTGCCTCTTATTCCGTACCCATAAAGAGTGGCCAAAAGTGCATTATGGTCAACAAAGTCGAAGGCCTTGGTCATATCAGTGTATATTGCACATGTAGGGATATTCTTATCTACACATGTCATAGTATTATAAATTATGTCAAAAATTGTCATATTAATTGTAATATTTTTACGAAAACCCCTTTGTTCAACAGAGAATAATTCGTATTTGTCAAAATAAGCATAAATTGATTTATAGATTACTTTTTCAAAAAAATTCGATATAATAGGTATTTTTGCTATTGGTCTATAATTTTTTATGTCACTTTTATCACCTTTCTTATGTAAGGGTTTTATTATTACTTGTTTAAGACTATTCGGGTAAGTATACTTACCCGGTATACCATCAGAAATGCACAGATTTATAATATGTGTTAATGGATCTGCTATTAATTCACTGACAAACTTAATTACTTTAGTGGATCAGTGGATTTAGTGGATATCCCATCATACCCGATAGTATTGGTATTTTTTTGACTACAGATTGCTTTTACGATGTCATCCTTAATTACAGGCTGCATGAACATAGATTGCATTGTCAAATTGTTATTAATATTATGTCGATTAATGTCATGTTTTACGTTACGTTCGATTTCGTCAATAAAATGATTATTAAATGCATTCGCAATGTCAGTAGGGTGGTTAAATTTTGAGTTATCTTTTTCTATTATTAATATTTCGTCTTGTGGAAAGCACGACATATTTTTATTTATAACCTGCCACGTAGCTTTTGATTTATTTAAAGAAGTTTTAATAAAGTGCTGATTTTGTGCTTTCCTGGTTAATTTTATAATTTATTTATAGAGTGTAGTGTACTTTTTAAATGTTATTCTATTTTGTATGCTCGGTTTTAATCTATACAACCATAGCAGTTGCCTCTGTTTACGACTACATATTTTAATTCCACGAGATATCCATTTCGTCTTCTTGTTTGTTTTAATTGTTATTATTTTATTAGGAAAATAAACGGCTCAACCGATTTTCATCAAACATGTCTAAGAACACTCGCCCGTAACTCACCTTTCATACAAAAAAACTATACTGAAATCTACGGAAAGTAATATACTGAAAGCTATGGTGCCACAGACAGACAGACAGACACGTCAAACTTGTAACACCCCTCTTTTTGCGTCGGGGGTTAAAAATACGAAACCATGTGCCAACCTGTCGTTCTAGTGTGTACAGTAGGCTAATTCCAAACCCTCCATGTAACTGGAGGGGGCCAGACTCAATAGTGGGTAATCTATGGGCTGAGTAGTAGAATTGGAGGTCTTTTATGAGCTGAGGTGAAGAGAATGGTCGCATGACTATAAGTAAATTCACTCGGAAGCTGGATTATATGATGTAACGAAAATGAGAGTAGCTGTGCATATTCGCAACATTTGCCGAATAATAAATAAAGAGCGGTGTACATTTTTTTTCCTTGTCTCATATTTTCAACTTCCTTCTGTCGTAGGTTCTACAAAGAGAATTTCATCAGGAAAATATGGGGCGTGGATAATGTACCGTGCTATTTAAACGGGGCCACGGGATATTTTTGGACACCTTAAAATTAATTTAAGTAGACTTCTCATTCCTTTAATTCTTATCTTTTACTTTTTCTTTTATAGTTAGACAACATATATTATGTAGTAGCACAGAGTAGTTTTTTAGTAGAAGGCCTTTTAATATAAACTATTTCTATAACTGTACTTGAAGAATATTTTTGTAATCTGTTTTTATAAATACGTCCGATACTTACAGTTGAGCTCCCCTGTGTATTACACCGCCTTTTGTTTATGCAAAACATTGTTAACAATTTTAGATGTTTAGTAAAGAAAGTACGAGAAAGGATTTTTTTTGTTGCAGCGTACTTCACTACACCGGCATTATAAATATGCCGCCTGCTTCAATACGATAATTTTAGAAATCGATAGTGTTGCAACAGCTATATGATGCTTAGGGCCCCCGCACATTTAGGCGGCCAGGCCGCGCGGCCAGTCGCGCGGCCTGGCCGCATAATGCGCGGATTGGTCGCGGCGGCCAATAGGCCGCGTATGAGACGCGATGTTTTTCGTTGGCCGCGCGACCAACACTTGGCCGCGCGGCCTGGCCGCGTAATGCGCGCAGCTATATACATCGTAGAAGAATTAGTTGGCCGCAGCGACTTGGCCGCATAATGCGCGGAGGCCCTTAATGTCACTATATCATTCTCTCCCTACGATGTCGACGAGATAGAAAAAACTACCTTCAAGAGAAAGAAATCTTGGCACTGCGCACATGCTCGCCTGGTCAGCGTGGCACAGCAGACCAGTTTCCCTCCATATATTTGGAGGAGTCCCGAATAAGTAGTTGGTCTTTAATGAGCCAAAATTATCTTCATCTAATATGATGATGACCATTTTTTGTGTGTTGTGCTAGCTGATACGTGAGACGGTAGACAAATTTTATGTAAGTAAAATAATGTATATTAGCGTTGTCTTCAAATCAAAAGCATAGTCATGCGTATTTAGTGGCTCCACGTAGTCAAAGTTCAGACAAGTAAACCGAGAGCTTTGTTTCAATTCGGTGCGGCATACTGGAGTACTTACCTGGAATCCGTATCTCTGTAGAGCTTACATCTCTGCCATATTGGCTCTGAATGGATATCAAATGAGTCTCTACACAATCTATCCATCTATTTTGTGATGGTATTTGTAAATGCGTCTGCTTGCCGGTACTAGCATACAATAAGCCGTTGAATCTGTGTGTGGTTTTTTTAGATTCGGAGGTTTAGTCTGCGTCTGCGTGTGAGACGAGTCATTATATATTTGCGTGCGTAAATGTGTGTGTCTTATCCAACTCTAGCATTTCCGCATTACAGAAACACCGACGTCTGAATTCTGACTGTCGAACTGTGTTGTGTGTATTTCTTGTAGTCAGCAACAATATGAATAGGTACGCAAAAAGCGTAATAACCAACGCCAATAAGAGGCGACGGTGAACGAAATAAAAGATTCGGAATGCTTTAATGATCCGTGAAATGTTTGTGATCGAGATTGGATAAGAGTCTCTGGGAGCCGCAAGATAAAAGAGCTTCGCAAGGTTGTGTTCATTATACTCGTATCTCTGTGCCGCAGCTTTTCGCGTGCGGATTTCTGAGCGTAAATAATTGACTTTGATCGATGAGTGGAGTCGTGTAGTTTTGTAGGTATAGAGTGGAAGGTCACAGGTCAAGCCTGACCGCTAACGAACTACCAAGGAACCTCGAATGGGTAATTCCCACCTTATAGAATACCACAGCTAAATAATAACACTAATGGTGTTATGTTTCTGCGCATAAAATGAGGTCACCAGAACTTTATCAGTGTAATGATGGGGCTAGCAGTGGATGATACCCACATTTTTTTAATTGAAGCATCATGCTTTCACTTTTAATGTAGTAGGCTAGTTCTGGTCTTGTAGATGTAAACCCGTGACGGTAAGCCCCTTAAGTGGGATAAAAGCCAAGTATTTTAGTAAAAAAAACTACAACGGTTATTTTCGGTATTAGAAATGAGCCTTCCGAACCTTTGAAAATTTGTAAAATCTCTTCTCGTTCTCAGTTGACTTCTACTCAACGAAAGCAATCCTACGAAATTTCAAGTCTCGGGGCCTTATAGTTCAAGAGATATTGTGATATAGGTGGAAATATCGAATATAATATATTATTAATTTTATATGATATTCTTTATTCATATTTTGTCGATCGTGCCGTCCTTCAGAATATGCTTCCGGTAGTTGTTCGTCATCATAACTTCGTCCATAATTACAAAGACAAACCCTTCAGTTTCCTCAAAAAGGTTACCGAAGCGTAGCCAGTCCACGGATGCGAGTTGGTCCACATCAGCTCCCGTGCTCGATAGAACCTGCCGTGTAACTCCTCTTCATATGGCCGTGCGATCCGAAATACTCATTACCTTTGACTTCCTCCAGTTCTCGGTAGCAAGAGAAAGCGGGGTAAGTCCTTTATCAATTGCGACAACATTTCGATACATATCCACGTTAACCTTAAGAAAATACTCCCTTAGACTATATATAACGCGATTATGTAGATTTCTGGCATTTAAAAAGCCGCGACGGCCGCATTTCCGCGATATATACATTCTCATTACAGATGAATGTGGATGGTGCATTCGATATGCTGTTAGCAATCGACGAACTTTTCTATCCACAGCGTCCACTTCCGTCTGAGTCCACCTTAATATGCCAAAGGAATATGCGAGTACCGGCATGACCCAACTATTGAAGGCTCTTACTTTATTGCCACCCGATAAAAGGCTTTTTAAGACCTTGGTCAGGCGACTATAAAACCGTTCCTTCAATACTTGCTGCATCATGTCTGCATCAGCAACACCTAGAGCCTCGGTCATACCAAGGTTTTCCATGTTTCGGATTCAGAAAGACATCTGAGTGACACGTTAAGTGGGAATTGCAAACATTCACTGTTTACAATTCTCCCCCTTTGTATATTGAGGACCGCACATTTGCCAAACCAAATTCCATTCCAATGAATTTGCTAAAATTGACGTTTATTTTAAGCATTAGGTCAGGCTTTTTCGAAGAATACAATTTGAGATCATCCATAATATACAAAAGGTGCGAAATGGCCTCATTCTCTCTCCGAAGACGATAGCCAAGCCAGGAACACTTTAGCAACGTGCTTAAAGGGTTCAGAGCTAGACAAAACCACAATGTACTTAAACTGTCACCTTGGAATATACCATGCTTTATCTTAACTAGGTTTGATGAATCAAAAGAGTTTACATGACCTGGATGAAGAAGGATGGTGGACCATTGTTCCATTCAAGTTGATAAAAAATCACATAAAGTTGGATGTATTCTGTACAGATTCAATAAGTAACTATATGATATGTAATATTTTTTTTTTTTTTTTTTTATGTGTTTTCTGCTCTATGGCAATCTGTTATAAAACAATAAGCCACTTCTTTGGCTGGAACTCCATGTCCTGATTTTCTATATTGTCTTCACCGAGAGCCTATCAATTGCTGAAATTTCCAGCAAGCCCTCTTCTTGACTCAGTCTACAGATCTTTGGGCGAGACTGGGAATGCCTTGTCTTTTCAGTCGTTTGTACTCTAGTCCGCCCTCTCCACTTAGGGCCTGTGCGAGTTGGTTTGCATGAGTTGCTAGTTTATCCTGGTATTTCAGGCTAGCCTGGACTATTTCCTCACGAACAGTGTTTATGCCTAGGTCAAGATACATGTATTTGTTACTAATACACTGGGGTATACTGAACATCGTTCTTAGTGCTTTGCTTTGGAATCTTTCCAGTATGTCTATGTTACTCTTGCTTGCTGTTCCCAATAACTGTATCCCATAAGTCCAGATAGGTTTCAAAATTGCTTTATATACCAGGATTTTGCTGGTGTTATTTAGTTGCGAGCTGCGTCCGATTAACCAGTGAAGACCACGGAGTTTTCCATCTAATTGTTTTCTTTTTGTCCAGATGTGCTTCTGCCATGTGAGCCTTCTATCCAGGTGCATTCCCAGATACTTAACATTATCTGTTTGAGGGATTTCTTTGTTGTTTAGCTTGACCGGAGGGCAAGTATCTCTCCTAAGAGTAAAGGTTACATGAGCAGATTTAGTTTCGTTTGCTTTGATCCTCCATTGCTTAAGCCATGATTCTATTTTATTAAGATGACTTTGCAGAGTGTTTGATGCACTTACTGGGTTACTATGAGAGGACAGCAATGCGGTGTCATCAGCATATGTCGCTGTAACCGTTTGATCATCTGTTGGAATATCTGCAGTGAAGATGAGGTACAGGATAGGTCCCAATATGCTACCTTGGGGGACGCCCGAGTTGATTTCGTAGAGCTCAGAGCTGTCATCATTGTATTTTACTTGGAAGCTTCTCTTGTCTAGGTATGATTTTAATATACGGAGAAAACAGTGTGGCAGTGTTTTTTTTATTTTGAAGATAAGGCCATCATGCCACACCTTGTCGAAAGCTTGGCTAATGTCTAAAAACACTGCAGAGCAGTATAGTTTATTCTCTAAGCATCTACTAATGATATCAACAATACGGTGAACTTGTTCTATTGTCCCATGACTTTCACGGAAGCCGAATTGGTGCTGTGGTAATACGGTATTTAAGTGTACTTTTATTCTGTTAAGGAGTATCCGTTCAAACAGTTTTCCAATTACTGGCAACAGGCTGATGGGCCTGTATGAATTTGTTTGTTGTAGGGGTTTACCAGGCTTGGGAATCATTATTACCTGTGCTATCTTCCACTGTCCAGGAAAATGTTCAAATCTAAGGCAAGCATTAAATATGTGGACAAGTTTCATTACTGCCTTGTACGGAAGTTTCTTTAGAAGTGTTGCATCTATAAGATCATATCCAGGCGCTTTCCCTTCCCTCAGATTTTTTATTTCTTGGAAGATTTCTTTAGGGCTAGTACTTTGTAATGGTAAACATATTTGATTTGGTGATTCTAAGTAGTTTTTTACTTCTTCTGTATGCGCATAACAGCTCTCTGGGTGTGGATTAAATACATTGCTCAAATGTTCGGCAAATGCTGTCGCCTTCTCTAGGTCAGACCTAGCCCATCCTCCTTTATTGTTATTAACGGCAGGTATATGTGATTTTGGGCGCTTCATATTTTTGGTAATCTTCCACAGCGAGTAGTTTGTGTCAGCTGTCGAGTCGAGGCTTGAAAGCATGTTTTGGATTCTATCGTTCTCTAAATTGTTGATGAGTTTTTTAAGCTCATCAGAGAAATTATTAAATGCTGTTTTGTCATTTGGATATCCTGTATTTTGCCAGGTCTTTCTTAATTGTCGCCTCTTCTTGATTTTTTCCTTTATTTCTTTTGGAAAGCTGTTATTTTTTGGTGGCTGTCCCTTTCGTTTAGTTGTCGCTAAGTTGGCTGCTCTATGTATATGCATGTTGAGTTTCTCAATCTCGTCCTCTACATCCTCTATTGTCTCGATTTTTGTTTTAAGAATGATTTCAGATTTTAATACATCCCTGTATTTTTCCCAATTCGTAGTCTTAATATTATATATTTTTGGGGAAGGCTCCACTAACTGAATTGTAGAATTAACGTTCAGAATTACAGGAGTGTGATCTGAGGTGAGATCGGTACAGGACTCTATTGTTATGTAGTTGCTATCCATGTTTTTCGTTATGAAAAAGTCGAGCATATCAGGTATTCTATCTCTATCGGTAGGCCAATAAGTAGGTTCTCCTCCAGACCAGTAATCCAGTTTCATGTCTTGTGTTACTGTGTGTAGTTGCCGTCCCCTTGTAGTTGTCAATCTGGAACCCCAGTGCAGATGTTTTGCATTCCAGTCGCCAGCACTTACAAATCTTCTACCAAGAGTAGAGAAGTAATCTTTGAAGTCTTGAACTGAGATTGTATGTCTGGGAGGACAGTAGACAGCAGAGAAAACTGTCTCACTGTGTTTTTCTAGGACAACTATGGTTGTGGCCTGAATTTTCTCTGTGCGATATTCTTCCATCAAATAGTGTTTGATATTGTTTTTAATGATAACAGCACTTCCTCCATGGCCGTTTCCGGAGGGATGGTTTGTAGTATAGATTTTATAGTTTTTAAAAGCGATGTGAGACTTAGATGTGAGCCTAGTTTCTGAAACTAGTGCTATGTCAATCTTTTCCATTTCAAGGAAAGTTTCTAATTCTTGACGTCTGTCCGTCAAGCCGTTGGCGTTCCAAGTAACAACTCGGAGGTTCGGGATCATTTATTTTTAAGGCTGCTGACTAACTGGATCATACTATCCAACATTTTGTCCATCATTTTTTCCACTATTGTAATCATTGTGTGTTGTAGTTTTTCTAGCATAGTCTCCATTATATTAGTGAAGTTATTGAAATCATTGTTTGTCGTATTATGCAAATCATTATTTTTTTGTGCTGGTATAGTTTGTGATCCTGTTTTAGTCATTTCAGCATAGGTTTTGTTTAGATTTGTTTGTCGGAATTGATGTCGTGCTTTTGATGTGACTATATTTTTACTGTCGAGGTTCATAATTGTTGGTTTTTGTCTAGGTTTAGGAGCAACTTTTAATATTTTTTCTTTATATTGCTTGTAGATTTTGCATCCTTTGTAGCTGGCAGGGTGTTTTTCATTGCAATTTGCACAGGTAGCCTCAGTGTCAGGTTGTTTTATACATTGTGTTGTAGGATGTTCATTACCACATTTAACGCATCGAAAAGGTCTGAAACATTGATTTTTTGTGTGGCCGAATCTTTGACATCTTTTACATTGTATAATTTCTTTTTTCTTATAAGGTGCTTCGAATGTGACTGTCATTTGGTTTAAATATCTGACGTCAAATATGTCTTTGTTGTTTTGCTGTGGCTCCAGGTCTACATAAAATATAGGAAGTGGTTCTTTTGTAGATCTATGTCTAATGTTGACTATTTGTCTTACTTTATGCCCAATGTGATCCAGTTCTCTAGTTATTTCTGTCGTATCTTCTGAAGCGTGAAGTCCTCGTAGAACCACTCGGTAAGCTTTTTCACTTTTTAATTGGTAAGTGTAGTGTGAAATATTGTTAGCGATGAAATGTTCTCTAATAGTTTTGTATGTTTGAATGTCTTTTGGCATGATTTTTATTATATGTCCAGATCTGAGTGTGGTCATGGTATAAAAATCCTTGTCTAGAATTTTGTTTAGTACTTCCTTAAGGGATGCGATGTTAATGACGCCTGTAACAAATATAGGCTCGGGTTTAGGGACATAAACTTTTTCTTGTTTGTTGGCTTCCTGAGCAGAAATAGTTTCATCATCTAGTATCTCAAAGCTGTTCTGAGTTGGTACAGCATATTCAGAAATGTTCTTTTGCTTTTTGTTTGTGTTGTTTATTGGACTGTTTTCTTTCCTTTTTTTTGGTTTAGCGGGGATTCTATCTCTCTGCCACTCATTTTTGTTTGTATCTTCCTGGTCACTGGAGACTGTTTGGGCATCTATTGTCTGTTCAATAGGTTCTGATTGTTTATCTTCAAGATTTTTATTTTCTGTAGGTATTGCACCGAGAGAGTTACTTCTTGTTCTTTCAAACTTACTGAAATGAAGTGTTTGTTGTATTAAGTTGTGTGTTTTATATGTGTTAGGGGTTTTATTAAAATCAGGGTTTTCCATATGATTCCCACGAGTATGGACGAAAAGAGGTCGCTCACAGGGTGACGCCTTTCCTGTGAGAAGGCTATATACAATGGTGTTCGCCAGGTTCACCAAGGTTGGCGCTAGGACCTGCCTACCGCAAGCCATGCATCCTATCGGCGCGTGTCCCACCTTAGGATTAGGGTAACTTTTTATGGAGGTTTTCTACCTCTTGGTCCGGGCAATTAAGCCAAGACCCCCGCTTCTATGTCAGAGTAACGGGTTGTGAAGATCATTTCCTACCTTCAGCGGGTAAGGCTGGTTAGGCCGTATGTTGTCGGGTTAATTAACCGTCGCCCAATGCTCGACGTTTACCTTTTTACAGCTGGTTTGGCTCTCTTCTCCTCAGCCAACCCTCCTCCTTTCACATACGGGCTTGGGACCGTCAACGGCGGAGTTCCTTTGATATGTAATATTATGATTTTTAAGATAATATCATTGTTATGTTGTGTATGGACTTTCAATAAAATAAAATTACAAAACCAATATCTTTAAACCAGCTGGTACGATTTGTATGAGTATTGATAAATTTATTCCGCGGCTCTTTCGGCTAAGGGTCTATTGGAACCCCAATAAGCCCTCAGCACCTAAGGACAGCCCTCAGGGCTGAACAATTAGCAGGGCCGATTACTAATTGCGGCCCGACCGCATCACGGCTTGCGGTTGTACTGTGACAATTAATTTCCGTTTCTCGGTCAGTGTTAAGCCGAAACTGAAACACATTGTGCGGTCAAGGGTTAAGGGTATAGGATATATTTTGTAAATGTGTAGCTTTTGCATAGGTATGTGATTAATCGATATTTATTTATTTATTTTATGCATGGAGGACTCACAGCTAATAAAGGTTTATGTATTCCTTAGGGATAGTTTTATTGAGCCAATAACAAGTCCTCACTTCAGCTATTGTTATGGAAACTTACGAGCAAACAGAGTACAATTAACAATACACTACAAATAAATGTTAGATAATATATGTTTTGCTTGACTAATTAAAAAAAATAGTTTATCTGTTTTCAGAAAAGAAAGATTGGAAGGACTAGATCACAAGGATCATTAAAATATCTAACTTACCGTGTACCTATGAACTTTCCTTTGAGCCACAACTATTCCATACGAGACAGTAGGTACTCACGGATAAGCGAGGAATTACAGCTGCTGGTCAAACATCAGTAGGAGCACGATGCCGGTCGATACTTTTGTTTTTGTTGTCGATACGAAGGAGAAATTGTTTTGATTTTAATTGTGGAGCAGCGGAATTAGAGAAGAGCTCTTCGTTAGATTAAAAAAAAATAATCCACTAATGCGAAAATAAAACAGCGAATCCCAGTGGCATTTTCAGTGTTAACTGGTGCCCACCAGCGCAGCGCATCTGTAGAACAATGCGTGCAAGTTTCATAATTTTGTGACCGTATAATTTAATTCCAATAGAATGACCTAGAGGGCGCGAGGCGCAAAGAATGTGACTCAGGTAAGAGATAAGAGGATAGGAAAAGGTTCTACACCTCAATTATGAAGTTATATTTTCAGGATACCTACCCGAATATCCTTTAACGCGTTAGAGAAGTTTACAGAACAATTCCCACGCATAAATAGTAAAGTTCCGACGACAGTAATCGGGATACCTAACTTTCGCTTATGCTCTCACCACAGATGGCGTATAGAGTTTCTATCGGATGGCAGATAGAATCTGCATAAATCGAATCCCTTGCTTTGGGTGTGGAGTGTTGTCTTATTAAAGTTTCTGGGCTAGTAACCACAAGGCCTGTAACCCAATAAGGGACCATACTTCACGTATTGTAGTTTTGATTGTGATGGAAATTTGGAATTTGTATTCAAAGGCAGAGGGTGCTTGTTTCTGAATAACATTAATGCGTGACAATTCGATTGTGGAGGTTAAGGGGATACGCATACTAAATCTCACCCGTGGCATAATGATCGTCTACCTTCCCTACCCTGGTGTGAAGCCTTTCTCTTGATTTGCAAACTTGCTTTCACTATACCTTTATTGCTCTTTTGAATCATCACCATTTTAACAGGTCAAGGATTTCTACAACAATCCCTCCCGCACGCAGGCGGGTGCGTCTATCACATTCCGGCGACCTTAAACAGGTCGTCGGTCCACTGTACAGGAGGCCTAATAGTAATAAACGAACTACAGAATGTCTTGCCGGCTATCCAGTATTTAAGCGGACTACCTTCGGAGGCCCATCTAGTAGGACTGCCGAAGATCAGTCAGTTTTCACGTTACTGACTCCACTTTTAACCGATAAATTGGTTAAATAAGGTTTTATTATATTTGTTTTGAGCGTGTCTATGTGACTGAACACGCCCTAAACGGCTGGATGGATTTTGAAGAAAGGTTTTTTTGTGTTTTCAAGTAGATTGATAATGGTTTAGATTCACAATTGAGCCCACTACAAAATGTTTATTAAATTTCGTTGGCAGTACGAAGTTCGCCACGTCAGCTAATACATCTATATCTTTTAGTTACAATATAAATGAATCATCATTAGAATAAGGAAGTTATTAGCCAAGATTTAGCTATTCATTCAACTTCGTGATTTCACCGCAATAAACTGTCACTCAATGCTCAATAAATCAATCTTCTGTGCATCTGGAATGCTTCAGGTGCATCCGTCCGCATTTTTGGCGGTAAAGCCAACATTGGAATTGGTCGTAAACATTCTATTGGAATGAAAAACTGTTAAGGATAATTAACTTTGTAGCTTGCAAAATACGATTGATATTCGAGAATCTGTTGGGACTGGGTTGGACGGTTCTTGCTGAACTTAGGATGGATTAGGTATAGTCGTCAAGTCAAGTCTTCTTATTTAATAGCAGTGGATGGTGAAAGGTTCTTACTATTCATGTAATTATCTTTGATTTTTGCTTGCGAAGCTTGGAGAAATATTGTAGTTGGGTTACCAGTCTATGCCTTAGACCATGCTGCCCAAAAAAAAAAAAAAAAACCCATGCTCGACGGGCCTACAGTGAAAGACCAGACGAAGAGGGGCACACATCGCGGTGGTGGGATGGTTCAGATCCCTCACCAACAGCGAGAGCGGATCCTCCGCTCTCGGTCACGGTGCATCTCCCTCTGTTTCGGGCAGTCGCGGGACGCCGTTGGTTTTCGTGAGTAGGTCGGTTGCAAATGACCCCGGAGTCCCATATTCCGACCAATGAGGATATCCAATGTACAAGTATTCACATGGAACGATTGCTGTGTGCCCTCCGAGATCTGTCTGTGTGGATTCTTATATTTGAATAAGTGATAATTACTCAAACGCCTCTATCTCCTTACGTATGCGCACGCTCGCAATTGTGTAGCCTAAATGCCTGTTTCCGTAATGGAGCACAGATTAGTTATCCATTATGTAGTCGCCTCAGACAATGTTATCCGCCATTGCGATCGTTCATCTTCTAGGCACACACCCGTTCCGGAGGATTACTGGGCTCGTAAACATGACTTATCTCTAGCGAAGCAAGGGGCTGATTTATGGTTAAGTCTAAATGCGTTCAAAACCATGGCCTCGTCTTCTTATGCTCCTTCCAAAATTGGGGAGTGTTATAAGTTTACAGTGTCTCTCTGTCATCCCACAGCTCCTAAACGAATTGACCAATTATGATGCGTACTTATTGAATCGAATCGAATTGGTGCCTATGGCTGTGGTTATCAAAATTGGGCCAACCGTTTCAGGAATAACGGAGAATTTCTGGTGGTATCAGGTGTTTCTTAAAATTTTCTAGTTTGGGTAAGAGCCATGGCCGTCTCCCTCCGCGACCAACCTACTGGGATGACCGGTAATTATTTGGTAATACTGTTTGTTAGTTTTATCGCCACTGACTATGTGTAACGTCTGTAATAGATGGAAGAATGGCAGCCGTGACCGACGCTATATAAACCACAGTTTCCTATATAAATTCTAGCTGATCCGGCAAACGTTGTTTTACCATATAAATATCGCTAGTAAAAATAGGGGCTGATCGTAGAGGAGTGAAAATTTGGGGTTACATGTATTTTTGTATGCTGTATCATAAAAAAAACATTACGCAGACCTACCGATATGTACACAAATATTTCACGGAAATCGGTCTAGACATTTCAGAGGAGTTGACACCACCGTGACACGAGAATTTTATATAATATATTAATTGCTATGTTTAAGGAATTTCTTCTCAGCCATTTGTTGGGAGAAACAAAAAATGTTGTATCAAGAATACTCTTTTTTGACAGGGGGAATTCGGAAGAACCTACCAATAGGTCGTGGATTACATTAAATTAATATAAAAAAGATGACACTCTAAAGGAACGCAAGAGGCAAATCGCCTAGTCGCGAGAGAAAGAAAACTTGATAGGAAACCCTGTGCCAACCTGTCGTGGCAGCATGGCAGAGTAAGCTAATTTCTCTCCATGAATCTGCAGGTATATGACCCATATATGGGCGGAAACGTGATACTGAGTATGTTAAGAACTGCACATATATTACTACCACTAAATCTATGATTTAACACAATACCGATAAACAACTGAAAATCAATTTAACCGATACCAACTGAACATTAATGTTAATTAATTATTTACAAACATAATTCGCGCCACTAAATTACAGCGGTGTTTTCGTTAATTTGCGGTTTTCCATCGGCTTTGTCTTATTAATTGATCTGTTTTGTCTCCCTGATCCTGGTTCAGAGGTCGAACATCCCCTGATTTATGGTAATGAGTTTCTCAGGAATTTCTACTTATTTCCGTATTCGCTGTGTGTAGATTCGTTTTAATTAAAGTGTTTTGTAATTTTATGAATAAATAAGCAAGTAATTGACGAAATCATAATGACACCTATTTATTGCCGCACGAATCATCGAAAGATATAAATCATAAGAGGGTTTCGGCCCCAAAAAAAAAAGACACTTAAAAACGATTGCTTTTTAAATATTAATCACGGAGAGTGACTTTTAAAAAATTCAGGAAATCCAACGGCTTTTTTGTTAGTCTTTGTTCTGTTCCATCAGGGTCTGTCAATAATGAATGCATTTCCGGCGTAGGAAACGTCTCCCGGAGACGGATAAATAACTATCCCACTCCTTGTTTACTGAGTGAAAGAATAGTACGAACACCTGGCACCTGGCCACATGTCCATCATCGACGCGCAGAACTTTTGGTATTGCGAACTAAATACTTCTAGAGATTTCATGCTGGGCTAATATAATCATTCATGACTGTGCTTATAGACATATTTATCTTTCACTAACTGTTACCCGCGACTTCGTCCGCATGGTATTTGGTGTGGAAACCTCCGAAAGCCGACAGACAAAATTTGTAAAAAGTGTTGTTATGGATTGGGTTATTATTTATAATTTGTCAATATTTATTTATATGTAGGCTATTTTAATTTCGAATTATGTTATTATTAATTTGTTTTTTATACCTAAGTAATTTCAGATGTTATATGTGATATACCTACCAATTTTTTTTAATTGCAGTTTGTATAGATAATATCAGCCCTCTGCCGATTCCTGTGTCCTCCTACTTTATGGGGGGAAATAACAAATGATACAATGTGATGGTGACATTTTTTTTGCGGTGTCAGAGAATGAGATTTCAGTGAAATGAAAGGATATGATTGCTCCAACACCAGGCAATGGAAAAGGATACGGATGACAATGAGTATCCTAATTTCACAGATCACAACCAAATTAAAATCAACTATTTAGATTGGTTTCATGACGGTTCCGATCGTGTTCATTTATTTAAATCCCAAGTAATAATTTCCTGCAATGTGCTAAGATCATGTACACCTAAGACATCATGATTTAGATTGGGTTTAAAATCCATGCAGACCAAACCGCGGGCGGCAACTAGTTTTGATTAATTAGTATAGTCATAGGTCTACTATAGTCTACTGCGGAATATAGTCGTAAAGAGCGCTATAGTGCCATTGCACTGCCTCAGCTTATGCATCCAGCCGCTTAATGGCCATCGCTGATCATCGCTACGCTTGCCGAGTGTCATTTATATCATAATTTATATCCGACCTAGCGGCCATAAATTCTCTATTGGCCATCAGAAGTCCACATGACTGATAGAGATGTACTATAAGCATCGGTTGACTCAATACTTGGGACTTTGTTGAGCAACCGGCACTGCTCATTTAGATTTAGATTACAGTTCCCACGCGTACTCTGTTGATGCAATTGATTTAAAATTAAATACAGACACAATGTTTTGATTTTTCGTGTATGGAAAATATGTCTCATAGCGAAAAGGTTTTACTATTTACAAAACACTCTAACACAAATCCATTTCATCCTAAGGGTGTCTTAAGAATCATCCGCGAAAGTGAAGGAAAATTAATACGACACAATGTGCTAGCCCTCCAGGCCTGTTAGCTAATTTCCCTTCATAAACACAATGACACCAACTCACAACGACCTGAGTGTGTCGTAGGAGCCGACTAAAGGAACGCCAAAAGCAGACCACTCATCCGCAAGATAAGGAAACCTTGATACAAACCCTGTGCCAACCCGTCTTGCCACCGTGGCACAGGCTAATTGCCCGCCATGAATTCGGAGCAGGCCCGACACAGCGCGGCAGCGTTTAGAGATAAGAGTTTTGTGATAAAACCTACTTAAATAAAGTTCCTTTTGAGTTTGAGCAGTAAGTTGATTATGGGTAGAAATAAAGGTAAACAAATTTCTTTTGCATTAAATGAGACTTTTCCTTGATTGGGAAGGGATTTACTTAAGTAATTATGGTGAATGATATGGTAACCATTACGTTGATGAACTCATCCATGCACCTGAGTAAACAATTGTTTTGAGTGAGACCTTGGAAGGGCACCTGCGTCTGACGTTTTGTTTACGAAAATATCCCGCCCCTGAGAAGGGAATTACGAAGTCGCTTGTCCCATTGTCCGTGTTCGCCTCAGAATGTTATGTGGGGCTATCGTTTCCAAGGGAGACAGGCTTGTTGTTTTTATCATACATAGCATATTTATAGCGAACTCCCAATCTGTGTGACGATTACAATAAACTAGCTGTTACCCGCGTGGTTGTAACAAACAGGTTATTATCCAATTCGTAGATTTTACGATAACTTGTTAATTCTGTATTTCGCGCTAAATACACTCAATAATTTGTAAAAACCAGCTAAGTTATGGGTTGCCTGGAAGATAGTGCTCTTTAGCGATAAGGCCGCCTGTTGTACAAATATTCTTTAAGTGTATACTGTAAGAACTTACTTGTTAATTATTGTGCAATAAATAGTTATCTATCTATCTAGGTTTGACGAAAAAAGGTGAATTTCCCACGGAAACTATAGGCTCCTGAAAAGCGGGGGTGGTGTCAATAAAACTAGCCTAAGTTACTTCTTGTTACAACACCTATTATCCGTGTGGTGACGGATTAAGAATACGAATACCAACCCATACCATACCGAGGGTGTCGTAAGAGGCGACTAAGGGAACGCAATACGCAAATCATCTAGCCGCAAGAGAAGGAAAACTTGATACAAACCCTGTGACAAATCGTCCTGCCAGCGTGGCACAGTAGGCTAATTTCCTTCCATGATGTGGGCTCTTTCTCTCATTTATGGGCTCAGATTATACTCTCGGCCCTAACTGCAGTGCACTTGATTGATAATGGTATTTCATCAGTCTGACCACTACTGATAAAAGGCAGTTACAGAGGTTCCCCTGCTCTTATTTGTAGAGCTGCATAACGATGAGGGGATTACTGGAGCTTAAGGAGATACTAGCGGTCGTACTTTTACCGATTTCAAACAAGAAGGATGTTTATAAAAGCTGTACATCGACTGTGTTTCTTTTGTGTACTGCATAAGTACGCATTTTTTTATTGGTTTCAGTGCTTTCAGATTGGCCCCATAGCAATTTCCTCGAAATTAGTTTAGTAGTTTGCTATAAAACTTGAAATAAATTATTAAACATACGAAATAAGTGACAATATAATATTATACACTTTTTTTTCTGCACGGCTTCCTAGTCTTTCTTATCTTTATTGCAATTTCATTGCGATCGACTAATAGTTTCTCTCTGTCTTAATTGGCGACTCATAATCATCATCTTATTTTTAGCCCGAAGTCCATGGATAGGTGAAGTAATTATTCTTTTTACTTTTTCAAATCAATAAAATATGCTTGTATTTGATAATATTGGGTACAAGTTTACAATTTAACATGGACCGTTAACAAGTAAGTTACGTGACGTACGTAAATTGACCAACTAACGGTTAAACAACCGATCACACTTGTCAACTTTAAACAAATTTAAGCCCAATAGTTATTTAAAAAGAGCTTTATTCGATTGCTAGCCGAGGTTTAATTAAGCAGAAATGTAAGTTGTCTAACTGTTTCGAGCTGCGATTCTCAAGCTGTCACCCGCAGACCACTAGTTGCCCAATTATGTTTGCGCACGCATTAAACATTTTCGATTTAGGTAACGAACCAACTTATTGATAAGATATCTCATTCGAGAATGTTTACAATTATGTTTCACGAAAATACAGCTCAGCCTATCCAAGATTATTCTAGAACTGTCCGTCTCGATTCTCAGAAATATTTGCCATGTTTGTGTGGCTCTGTCTAGGGTAGTAGCTAGCCTAGTAACTGGCTATACAACTAAAAACATTTTTGAAGACTTTAAAATCAGAAGACTACCTACACAGGCAATTTTAAATAAAATTAATTTGTAGTCTAAATTATATGTTCGCTATAAAAAAATAGAGGTTGATCGTAGAGGGGTGAAAATTTAGGGTTGTATGTATGTTTGTATGCTTATACAGCATACAAAATAAAATCATTATTTTTGTCAAAAAAATAGAAATAAATATTTAGCGGTGGGCTGGGCCGGGCCACCTTTAACATTTAGGGGGGATCATGAAAATTAGATGGTGTCCGATTCGCAGACCTACCAAACGTGAATATAAACTTTCATCAAAATCGGTCAAGCCTTTTCGAAGGAGTTTAATAACAAACACCGTGACACGAGAATATTATATATTAGAAATATTATGTATATTTCATCATCATATAGTATAACTAGTCACTTCTAATTCTTTGCGTTTCTATTTTTCTTACATCATCTTTCTCGGTTTTCCTTTAAACAGGAAGGAGATCATTAAACCACCTGCCGCGTTAACAATGTAATTTGATTCACAAGCCTCTACAAGCTTAAGTTTTAACTTTATATTAGAATATTTCATTATAAAATATTGACTAAGTCGAAGAAAACTTTTTTCTTTGCAGGCTCTCTGCAGAAACTTTGGGAACAATATGTCCAATAACCAATCCAGCTTAATTGAACATGCTATTGAAGAAAAGATTGCAAAATGTAAATGGAATAGTTTTATCTAATCCAATAATATATTTTGCCATGTTCTTGCAAGTTGTTTCTTTTTTTCTAATTATATATTGAATCAGTGTTGGACACTATGTAACAATATGTAACATTCCATTTAATTCTAAAAGTTTATGAGAGATTAATTAAAGTGTGAAATATCTACGTGCAAGGAACGAAAATAACGAAGTTTGCCAGTGTTGTCCTGCCAGGACCAGGACGTTTGTTATCAAGGATTAACATTAAAGGGGCGCCAAAATGTCATCTTCCTATTATGTCGGACCATAAACACCCTATTACTGAGTCTATGCCTCCTCATCTGATGAGGCAAAATTAACCCACTTACTGCTTGGCACCCGGGTTTTAGGTATATCAAGATTTCATTCTCTTGTGTTTGTTTGTGTTCAGTTGTCTACATTTAGTCATAGTCACATTTAGGAAAGAAAAAGTTGGTTGGTAAATATTTTACTAGAAGCTGCTGCTCGTGCCTTCATTTGCGTGGGCCGACATCCTAACTTCATAAAACAAAAGATTGAAAGTAAACTTATATTACTTTGGTGGTGACATCATAAGCGTCTGGTTTGTGGTGCAGCAACAATATTTTAAACGGAGCCGCCGCCCTGGGGAGTGCCGGTATGTGGGCTCGATGCACTCCTACGTGATTCCTCAGTACACACTAAAACGAGTGTTCCATCGGTATGCGCTTGGCAGCCAGTCATACAGGATCCACCCGTGGTCAAGGCCAGGGTGCCTCCACCAGCCATTTACGGTTCGTTTGGATTGTATTTTTTTTAAAACGTAACCCCTGCTCTGTGCGCGATACAGGTTATACCTTAACATGTAATTCAGGTACAAAAATGACACCCAGACTCTGAGCAAGTGCCTCTAGTTTAGACAAAGTCACTTGCTCGAACCCGGAATCGAACCGTCGACGAGGCAAATACGGCACATGCAAAAGTCCAAACTACATTATTTTTTAACCCCCGACGCAAAAAGAGGGGTGTTAAGTGATGGTGTTTGAAAGAGATGCGGCAGTGACAGTCTGCAATATCGTGATTGGAGATGAACAAGTTGAACAGGTGAATGAGTTTGTGTATCTGGGTTCAAAGTTTACAAGAGATGGAAAGTGTGAGAGTGATATCGAAAGAAGAGTGAATGCAGGGAACATGGTGAACGGAGCTTTGCACTCCTTTATGAGCAGTCGGAAGGTGTCTAACAAGGCTCGTTTGGCTGTGCATGAGGGAGTGTTGGTTCCGACACTCATGTATGGAAGTGAAAGTTGGGTATGGCAGAAGAAACATGAAAGCAAAATAAATGCAGTTGAGATGAGAGCGTTAAGAAGTATGATAGGAGTTAAACTGAGTGACAGGATAAGAAATAGTGAGATAAGGAAGCGTTGTGGTCTGAAAGAAGATGTAGTGACAAAAATTGAGAAAGGTATGCTGAGATGGTTTGGCCATGTCGAGAGAATGAATGAAGAACGATTGACGAAAAAAGTGTATAAGGCGAGTGTGAATGAAAGTGTTGGAAGGGGAAGACCTAGGCGGACGTTTCAAGACCAAATCAGGGACGTCTTGAAAAAAGGCCAGGTCAAGAGTACCCTAAACCGAAGAGCATGTATGAAGGGAATAATGAAAGTGGACGAAGCGAAACAAGTATGTATGGATCGTAGCAAGTGGAAAGAAGTGGTCTCTGCCTACCCCTACGGGAAAGAGGCGTGATTATATGTATGTATGTATGTATAAGTTTCACGTGTCTGTCTGTCGTCGGTCTGTCTGTCTATCTGTCTGTTTGTAGCTCGCGAAGGGATGAAGCGATTTCAATACAGTTTTTTTGTATGACATGTGAGTTATGGGCGAGTGTTCTTAGACCCTGAAAAAGCTCTAGGGGTAAACGGGGGGGGGGGGGATACCCAATATCTGTATCTGTATCTGTGTGTGACCTAAGTTCCCTTTAAAAAGTAGAAAATAAAAATTAAATACATCGCGTTGGGGGACCAGGGGTCAGGTAATAAATAAGTAGGAGCGGTCCCCCAACACGATATATTTTATTTTCTACTTTTTAAAGGGAACATAGGTCATTGTGTCGGGGGTTTATTTAAATTTTTAATTTAATTTTTTGATGATGTCCTTTTTATCAATTTAATACTTTATTTACAAATGACTGTTAATTCTTTTTGCACATACATGCTGAATGCGACAAGCTGATGACAAGGCGCTATGGCGCTCTTTGGGGAGACCTATGTCCAGCAGTGGACTAGAGTGGGCTGATAACGAGTCATTTATAATTAAGTAAGGCGCCAGCCTTTTTTTTACGTTGCAAAAACTTCATGAATACCCGACCGCTAAACGCCAGCCGGGTTAGGTGGTACTCCGGGGCACGGAAAGGTGGTAGTTGCGCTCTAACCTACCCACTAAAACCAACGGTGTCCCTCAACTACCCGAAACGGGGCCACGGGTTTCACTCTCCATTGGGGAGCACGCTCCGCGACAAGTTTTACAAGTGGGCCCCACGCTTTGATGTGGAGCTCTGGACGCTCCCCAACACATCAGGAGGCGCGTGCGGGACATTGCACGTGCCCGCCTGCCTAGCCTCCCCTCCGCTGCTAGTGGCAGGAGGCCTGACAAGTACGACTGGCCGCCCTTCCACTGCAAGCACGACGCCGTGTCTCGCGGGAGGTTAAGGTTTCCGAGGAAACTCTGAGGACAAAGGAGTCCCTACAGCCAAAACGCCACGACTCCGTGTGCCCATACTGGGCGGGGAGAGGCTAGACGAATGTCTAGCCTCTCCCCGCCCAGTATGGGCGATCCTAAGCCGGTATGGCCCGCAAGGCCCCTCACCACAACAAGGTGGCAGCAAGGTCAAGGAGGAAAGGCACCACCCTCAGTAAGATTTTATCACGTGGAAAACGAACAGTTAATAATGATATGAATATGAAATCACTAATTTCATAAAGCCTAAAAGTGCGTTCCATATGCTTATTTATGAAAACATCAGGAAAGATATAAAATTAATTAAATTCCCGAGGGATGGTAGTGTACCGGGGAATTCTCGGAAGAGTCTTTAATTACAGCCCATAATTACATGGTGTCATCTCCAGATGTTTGAAGATAAAGTACGTTATTGACTCGAAATATAATATGCTTGAGCAATGAGATAAGTTAATGTAGTTTGTCTCTGCCCATGAAAGAACAACTGCTGCGTTGGGCCTGTGTCAGGTTATAATGGCATAGGCTTCCGTGCAACATAAACGAATGCTTGTCTATTTGTTAATGCCGCGTTAAAAGTCGGTCGACGTTTAGTTATAGTGTTTATTACCATACGCATTTAAAATAGGATACACTACGTTCTTATTCTTACTTGGCGAGAGAATTCTGATCTACATTTGACACATACACAAAATCACATCTTTATGGTGAATGCCAAATGTGAAGAAGAGGTTTTATAAATTAGTTTTATTAATTTAAAAGGTTGACGACAGCGAAGTCTTTTGTTTGATTGGAAAAAGCATGATACGAGTATACTTCAGTCCAAGAGTTATATTAGTAACAGCTTCACTTGTTTGGAGAGGTATGTCCAAATGATGCTTTCAATTCACGCCTCCATTCATGTGTCGTCCGAAATTGATTGCACAATCGCTGATTAAGATAATCATTGATTTAAAATAATATGCTAAAAATAAAGACTACTACAGTTTTATAAACATAAATATCTTAATATTGCACGTCATCACTATATAGTATCATTATCACTACTACATAGTATATAACAAAGTCGCCGTGGTCTGTCCGTCCCTATGTATGCCTATATCTTTAAAACTACGCAACAGATTTTTAAGCGGTTTTTTAATAGGTAGAGTGATTCGAGAGGATGGTTTTTAAGTATAATACATGCATAATATTGTAGAGAAACACTGATAAATTTAGATGTTCATCATTGGACCCGTGCGAAGCCGGGGCGGGTCGCTAGTTTAATGTAATAAAATGCATTTAATTACAGTAACTATATCAATGTTGCCTTATTTTTGAGCTACATTTATGTTCTGTAGGGACCAGGTCTTTTGCCTACTAAGCCACCTTATCATTAGTTGGTCAGTAGAGAGAATACATCACGCAAGTCACGATTTATATTTTCACGAAACTGCGCTGTGATTTATTCTCTGCCGACCAAAATTATAAGTTAATCACAGTTTAACAAATGGTGCAAATTGGCCTAATAGCCGAGTGAGTGATCATCGATTGGCTCTGCGCCCGCGTGCCCTAAATCAATATTAATTGGCCGAGATCTATTGTATTGTGTTGATTGCGCGATCGGACATCGGTCATCTAGCTCCTAAAGGGTCGTAGAGGTCAGTGAAAAAAAAAGTGTTGTGTTTGTGATAATAGAGAATTATTAAAACGCCCAGTCATTGAATGTTTACCCAAAAAGTGAGGATTAAAAAAAAGTGCAAACAATGAATTAATGTAGTTGTTCCATTTTGATAAGGGTTGGTGAGTAATTGTTCATAAATAAAATAGAAATCAAAATTATTCGAAATTCAAAACATTTCATTCGTATTCATTATTGTTATTTTTTATACTGATAATCAAAGTTTAAGATAATACTTAATATCTTTAGAGAAGACAACATGTCGTAAAAAATATCCGTCATGTTTTATTTATTAGCTAGAAATATCATCGTGCGCGTAAAGAAAAATATTCATAAAATGAAAACCAAACTATGTAAAATTTGACCAAATGGCAAATATTTCGCAACAAAAAAAAAGAAGAATCACGTTAATCGGATTATATCCCGCTGCGTAATCGCTTTGTATAGTCGGTTCTAGCGGAACCATCCCCATTTAAAGTCAACGGAGTCGTAGTCGAAAACATTGAGTCAGCCAACGCTACATTTAAACAGAATCTGGTACATTGATTTGTTCTGATCGTGTATATTTTATTAATAATATATATTGGAGGAGGCTCGACTCAATGGAAGGGCAACGACCATGACAAAGTGGCGACGGCGAAACGACGGGGTTTAAACGAAAATAATCCGTTTAAGATTATTTTACCACAACTATCTTTGTTACGGTTTCTTGTTATGATTATTTGATTACCTGGGTGACACTACTTAAATTTCTTTCCAGTAGTGCAGAATAAGACGTCTCCCCAAGGGTGCCATTCTCAGACCCTATTAAGTATGCACGTCCCGTGGGTTTCGACTCTGTTCGTGTTATTGAAATTGAACTAAACGAAGCCATTAGTCGTGACTTCCGATTCTAACCAAACGCGACTGGAATAAAAAAGCCTTCCGACGAATGGTTCCTTTGCTCTTCAAACTAAATTAATTGTATTTATAAGGTTCGTAAGGGAAAGCAACAGAGTCCATAATTCTTTTTTTTTTTTTTTTTTTTTTTGTAATAGTGCACTCTTGTTAAGACTGCACCATTCTTATTACCATCTAGCTTAGGCTAATAAGTAATTTGTATCTGTCCTAAATTACTACGGAAATGAATAAACTAAGGCAGTGTCCACTAACACTTGTCTTATTGTCTCTAGAATTATAAATCACTTTGTTCATGTGATCTTCATAATATTGCACTTATTGTACTATATAGTTATATCACTATTATTCACTACACTAGTTCAAAAGGTTTAGTCCTTTTTAACCGTCTTATAATGTCAGTGGTGTCGAGGAGCTGGATAGCCTCGACATTGACATGGTGATGAAGCCTATGGTCATGCGCTTCAGCATGTTTCTTTAAGACGTTAGCAACAAAGTCCACTTTCAGGTCCCGGTGGATGTCATTATTTCTGATGTACCAGGGTGCGTTAACTATACCCCTGAGTACTTTGTTTTGGAATCTTTGTATGATTTGCATATTGCTTTTTTTGGTACAACCCCACAGTTGTATACCATAAGTCCATATGGGTGCTAGGACTTGTCTATATAGGAGTAATTTATTCTGTACTGATAAAGCAGAATGTTTACCAAGTAACCAGTACAGTTTTTTGTAGCGTAGGTCTAGCTCATCGCGTTTCTTTTTGACATGTGGCTTCCAACGGAGCTTTGTGTCGAGGGTCATCCCAAGATATTTAGCAGTATTTGCATATGGTACCCTATGGTTATTTATGTATACCGGGTGATAAGTTGTTTTTTTATTAGTGAAATCAATGTGTACTGACTTCGCGTCATTAAGTTGGATGCGCCATTTTTTGGTCCACTCATAGATCGTGTTTACCGCCTTTTGGATCTTTTCCACAGCTTCTTCGTGAGTGACTCCAGTAGCTAAAATAGCTGTGTCATCTGCAAAAGTAGCTAGAGTTCATAATTTGTAACATCTTTCTTCTTCAGTACTTCGGAGGGCACTATCAGCCCCTGATGCAATTTCACCATTTATGTCAGTCGTTTACATGGGCTTCAGACCCGGTATTATCTTATTATGTAGCTTCGCATACAATCTATGTTACCCAGAGAGTTGTGAGTTGTACCCAGGATGTTTCCAATGGAGGAAGAATTATTTAACTCGGTCCTTCGGGATTAAGTTTATTCCTTACTAGTGGCCCGCCCCGGCTTCGCCCGTGCAAAGCGGGGGTGTGTTATACATATAAACCTTCCTCGTGAACCACTCTATCTAATAAAGAAAACCGCTTCAAAATCCGTTGCGTAGTTTTAAAGATTTAAGCATACATAGGGACGGACAGAAAACATCGACTTTGTTTTATACTATGTAGTGACAAACATACATACAAATCTTTCGTCTTTATAATATTAGTATAGACAGGAGCCACGGGGTTGCTTGCCGGCGGTATTCCAAGTGTCGTTCCGAACCGGAGCGCCTAACATTAAACATAATGTATTTACATATTTTAACTCCACAAAATAGGTTGATGAAAGGGTTGAAAAAAGACAAACAGCGTGTTGGCTTGCGGTTATACGGTGAAGCCTAAATGTAATATTACGGGTTCTATATTACCTACACATTGCTGTACGGCCAGGAAGCATGCTTTTCAAATATTTTACTAAAATCTCGATTTAGGTTTACCATTAATTCAATTGATCTATTTAGAATATTTTAGCTACATTTATTCCGCGTCTCAGGGGTATACGAGTCATATCCCCGCAAGTCCCCAACGGCTGGGTATCTATGAATATTAGGCATAATGGACAGCCACCGATTAACCAGCAGCAACCGTACCTAAATAACGTCACTCCTGGGTGATTTTGTGGGCGCTACCAAGGGACCTACGGTCGTGGCAGTGGAGAGGGTCAATTTTTGTGTCATGTTATAAAACGTTGGCGAGCGAGCTTTAAAACATACACGTTTTTGGACATTGCCCGCTGGAACCATGGCCATACAAGCAATGGCCTCGGGCGCCGACCGCTCTCCGTCAGAATGGGCGTCAGAAAAATAAGCAGGATTGACCCCGATGATGTTGTGACAATCGACCCTTGTTTTAGCCGAACTCACTTTTATGGAGCTACATATCAGATAACTGTCATACTGGGAATGTTAAGATTTTTATTCTGCGTGAAGCAGCCCTTTTCTATTGGACTGCTTCTATTTTAGACGTTTCATTAATTTTGTTGAATTCTCGGTAGCTTGTCATAGCATTTGCCTCCTCTAAGATTGTCTACCCATATCTTCTCGGTGCTCTTTGTTGCTTATCGCGATTATTTTGCTGTGAAAAATAAACATAATTTTTTTTAGTTTGAGGTATTTTGTTGCTATGTCAAACAGTCTGCGAGTCGGTTAATCTGTTGGTTAGCGGGATTGTCAGTCTGTCTGTAGATAAAATATTTTGAACAGTGTTTTAATTAAAAGTAGGTAACCGTAGCTGTGTTTGAATAAAAATTGCTCCGCCATTAAATATTATGGCCCAATATTAAGCTGAGTTGGGCCTCCTCCAATTACATTGAGGGTAAATTTCATTTCAGCTTTATTTTATAGAATTCCAAAATATTAAATAAATAAATATCCTTGGACATTTCACACAACGCCATCTCGTCCCAAGTTAAGCAACTTAATGCTTGTGTTATGGTAACGAGATGGATGATAAACTACTTATATACATTTTTTTTTGTAAATACATACATATTATAGATAGAAATGACACCCAGACTCCGAATTACAGATCGTACCGTCGGTTTTAAAGTATTACTTGAACAATCCAAGCATCTTCCTAAAGTGGCCGCAAAGGACCTGCCTTTGGGCACGCTGCAGCTTTATCAGCTCCGGCAATCTCTTTACTAGTTGAGCAGGCGAGTATCTCAAGATTTTCAATTTTCCTTATGCACATAGCTATAGCTTATCTATACAAAGACCCCTATAAATTGGTAAGGGAGATAGATACCCTTACCAATTTATAGGGGTCTTTGTATGTTAATGAAAAAATGTTAAAGTTAATGAATAAGGGTTGTTTAGTAGTGAAGAGTGAGCGACGATTTATAGGTTTCATGTTATAATCGGTTCAAAGGATCGCTGTACTACTGTGCTACTAATCGATTATATTTCATTTCTTCAATATAATTTAACGCCTTGTTAGTTTAGGAGTTGTAAGCTGCCCAAGGATCAGGGTACCCCGGCTTGATTACAAGGTCGAGCATGTGTGTTTGTGTACGACACATATATGTTTGCGAAGGCCCCATAATATATAGAAATATCTAGACCCTGCAATTGTTGTCTTATAATCTACTAGCTACTACTCTACTCAAACTAGCTTAGTTCGTAGTGTGGTATCGGATTTAGAATACATAGTGTCACAACCCCATTTCATCCAGCGGGTATCGTATGAGCCGACAAAAGGAAATGATAAGGCCATAAACTCTCATGGCTGCAAGAGAAGGTAAACTTGATTTTTAACCATGTGCTAGCCAGCGTGGTACAGAAGGCAATTTCCCTCCATGAAGTTGGAGGAGTCCCGACTCAGTAGTATAGTCGTCGTAGCAGTAACTCAGTAACGTGCCTGGGTAATATTTTAATAAAATTAAAATATACATCAATATTATGATTTGCTATCATAGCAAATTAATGATTCAGTATTGCGTCGGCCCTCTTCCAATTATCTTATGAATGCCGAGCCGGACTGAGGGGTCGAAAGGCAATTATGGAAAATCTTTACCTTTTTTTCTTCTGTGGTGGCTGATTTGTCTGTTTCTCTGGTTCTTTTAGTTGCCTAGTACGAAACTATTAGGAGAGAATGGGCTAGTGAAACTGTTTAAAAAAAAGAACAGAATATTTTCTGCCGGGTCTTCTCTATAGGGGAACCGGTGGTAAATAAGAAATATCCTACCGTCGTCGTCGTACCAAAGCAACTGGCTCATGTCAACTAGATATGTTTTTATTACTTGTATTTTAAATCCTCAATTTATTTAGACAATATTTCAGTTCTCAAAGCAATTCTCGTAAGCAAACAAAAAACAACGAAACTTTATTTCATACAAAACAAACAACCGAATTGCAATCGAATAACCGAAAAATCGGACGAACCGATTCCATGGGGCGATAAGGCACGCCTGTGTACACAACTGGCCAAATTAATCTTACCTTGTTTGTTTCGCTGTGATAAAAACCCGATAACAATGTATCTCCCGGACAAATAATAGCCCGTCATTTCCTATGCTGGGTTACGGGGTTCGTGAACTGACCCCGGAATATTATTTCTAAGGCGAGAATATTACGTTACACCACCAAGGTCGAAAAAATAGGAACGTGGTTGGTGATATATGATGCTCGGACATGTACGAGTAGGTACAGTAGAACTTTCCACTCACACATGACCACAGTTGTGTCGGGCTTCCTCCAATTACACAAGGGATATTTGCCTACTGTGCCACGCTGGCCAGGCGGGTAGGCACAGGTTTTAATATCGAAGTTAAAATTAACTTTATTTACGTAGGTTTTATCGCAAATCTCATAAATATGAGGACGTTTTGTTTAAAATTACCATGATCATCTTTCGGCCCTTGTTCCACGCCAGGTGGTAGTCTCCATGTTTCCCATACACTCCTATCGGTCGACATATCTACATTCACACCTTTCATACACATTTCTTCATTCTCATAATCCGCCCATCTCTTTTGATTCGTCTGCCTCACATTTTACCTGTACATGTTTTTATAAACATTTTGACTAACTACGACTACTATACGCTGTCTCTTAGCCTCTGTACGCACTAGCGGCTGGCCGCTTAGGCGGCTAGCCGCGCGGCCTACTAAACCGCCAACCTCTAGTGCGTACAGACATAAGCGGTTGCATATGAAATTAGAAAAGCGGCAGGCCGCGCGGCTAGCCGCCTAGGCGGTTCAACCGCTAGTGCGTACAGGCGCTTACACCTGTACCGAGGAGGATCAATATAATTCACAAACAAATTACACCAATACCCGGATTTCTTGTTTACAGACATTTTTTTGGTTTAGTTGTTCCCCAGCTCCCATGCTTGATGTATACCGCTGCCCCTCGGCGTGGTGTCGGGGGTTACGTGGGACAATCGACTACTCACTAAAACCCCAGCGGTATACCCTCCCACGTCTCGTTTGGAGCGCATTCAGCCTCGGCCCCCCGACGGGTTTCGACTATCGGAGAGCATCTCGAGTTCCACAAAGATCCAGTCCAAATCGAACCAGCGAAAGTCACATACACCCGTATATCAGTGTTTCTATCTGTTTACAGGGTAATGCCACCAGAAATGTCAGGGGAAAAGAAGATCTCGATGCGCCACACCAAGCTGAAGGCTGAAGAGGCGGCGCTCATTGCTGGTGAGCTGACGAAGCCTTCATGGGAGTCCCGCAATGAGGGTATCCACGAACGCATCAGCTTCGCTGATACGCTTTGGGGGTTCGACCTCGCCGGCGGCGCGTATTATCAGACGCCACTTCGGGTTACATTCGTAAGTTTATTAATGTAAAGATTAAGCGCTCTTTAGGGGAGATTCCAAGAAAGTTCCAAATATTTTTTGTGCATCTATAATAAGCGAGCTGCTGCGACTTTCTAGTAATTGTTTATTAAAACACTAATGTACCATATGCCGTTTATAATGTCAGCTGTCTGTCAAAGTAACGTCAAAATTGGCCCAGCCGTTTCTGAGATTGTCCAAAAAAAAAGACAGTCAGCCAGAACACGAACAATAAAATTAAAAATGGTGTTTTTGTAATCAACACTGTATACTGACATTACAAACAGACACATCAATTGTATGTATGGAACATGTATCGCTCTGATTTGCATGGATGTTTATGGATAGGAATCCATGATGCCACGATCCTGTTCTATGCTGAAAGTGACGTACTACTCGTATATGTTGGCTAATAGTGCGCACATATTTTTTATATACCAATATGGCTTGGCTCTCAAGCTTATTGCCTACCTAATGGGAGGCGGTTATCTTCGCCTTTGGATGTTAACATCAGGGGGCCTAGCCTATCGAAAGACATGCATCAACGGAGAGTTTTCTTAACTACCTATAATAGAATAAAGTCTGCTGATCGTTTAAACATTACCGTCTAATCTTATTCGAAGGGTCCATAAAACTTATATTTTACTATATTTAACTTATATTTTATTCAAGGTGAAACCGGACAGTCGTGCTGAGAAAGCTGGCATCAAGCCTGGAGACAGTCTTCTGAGGATTAACGACGTGGATACTTCGACTCTTACCATTCAGGAGGCACACGACATGATTGTAAAATCTGGAATCCATCTGAAGCTATCTGTCACATCGTGAGTATCAAGCCGCGACAAATGAGAGGGTTATTGTAACTTTGACACCTTGGTATGTCCGTGACATTATACCTGCAGAACGGACGTCGTTATTTTTTTATAGTACAGTAGGAGATGGAGTTTACTGATGTTAAAATATAGGTCAAGAGAATATTTTTGAAACATCTTATAGTTAATATATTTTAAGTCACACGAATAAATTACACTATCGTATAAATGATATATTTTACACGAACTAATAAAAAAGTCACAACTTGATTTTCATCGATTCAAATAGTTGGAAAACGTTTCGCAACCGTTCCCAACGAATTCAAAGTTGGAGCGAAGTGACGTTGCGATTGCACGTTCCGATTGGCCGCGTTGAAAAATGAACGCGAGTGGCCGCTGTCTTCACTCTGACATCGATATTCGCGATAATGTCAAATCCATTCGATTGACACGAACCCGTCTCAAAGTATAACCCAAGCTAAAAGATTTGGAAAGTCAGGGTTAATATTCGTGCCAATTGGAGATTGATTTGCGAGACTAATGTTTTTCTGATGCAGGTATAATCAGGGTGCTGGTTATTCTAAGGTCGACTCTAAATGCGGCTGCGTAGGGCTACATATTGGCTGGAACCATTGAAAGTACAAGGCAATTTTAAACAAGTTTAACAGTTTTCATAGATCCGATACGTATAGATATGCAAATAATATATTGCATTTATTTCAGACCTGATGATTTCGAAGATTCGTACTACTACTATGAGGATCCTGCAGTAAGTATAAGTCGATGCATGAAGTCAAGTGACAGCTGAAGCACAAACATTTCATCGTTTTGATGACCCACTGCCGAGTCCGGCTTCCAACAAGTAAAAAGAAGGAAATTCGCGTAGACTGTTGCTATATAATTGCATCAAGTTTTCCACCTCTTGTTAGCCACAAGAGGTGGAGGTTGTACCTTTTGAGTTCCTTGGGCGCTTCAAATGGCATCCCCAGGAATGGGTTTGTGAAATTGCGTAAGCTAAATCCGTCACCACACGAACATTTAAGCGGTGTCTGAGTCAGACACCGCTTAAATGTGTCAGACATCAAAATGTGTCAGACAGTCTGACACATTTTGATGTGGACATAATGCATACGGAAACAGTATTCACAACAAAATTTTTGTTCAATATTTTATTTCTACATTTATTCCTATTTAACTCCAAAACGTTGAATAGCACTCTCCCTACTGATAAAAGACGTCGTAATTTATTTGTTAAACAGTGTAGCTTAAGTTATTTTCTAAGAAAGATGTAGACAATCGTGCATTACGAAATACATGCGAGCAACCCGCGGCTTTTGTCAATTAAGTGGCAGTGGTAAGGGACATACATCGCAGGACTGACGGCCGACGGGGTAGGAAGGTCCTCGGGTGGCAAGCCCACAGCTGGTAGGCCTTCCACACAGCGGACCGAATTGGGCAAAGTTACCGGAAACCGATGGATGGGGGGTCTCAGGACCGGCGTTTGTGGAATTAAGGTTCGAGCACATTATGCCGGGCCACAGCTTGTCGGGTCGGGTTGCGCTGCTTTTGCCATTTTGCCCGGTCGGTCGCAGCGGGGCCTGTGCTTGAACCTTTATATTGGGTGAAATGATGATCACGATGATGATAGCCAGCCAACATCAAATATGCGCATGTCAAGTGAGTGACAGTTTATTACAAGCTCATAACTTAATCTAAGGCCGTAAACATATTGTATTAGATAGGCGATGCGTAATTACTTTTCTTTTGACAATTTGTATCGGTCGGCATCAACTACGAGTATTTATTTACCCGGTGCGATTGCATTTCGACCAGCTATCCAGTGAGACAACCAGTAATTACTTGGTTAAACCTGATATCAGTTTTCACCGTAGTGACTACGTGTATTGACTGCCAAATATGGTTTATAAAATTAAGTTGACTCATGTGAGCTCTTTAGATAGTTATACTAAATACATGTACTATTTACTATCGGCACGGAATGCTGCTTTTAAAAGTATAACCAGATAAGAAAGAAAACTCTCGATTTATATCGGTCTAAACAACATAGACAAAATTTCCTCTACAGCCATCGAGGAGGTCTAACGCAGCTGACATGTTGATGATAATTTTTACTTTCATCTGCAGCGAGGATAATTGCATTTAAACTTAATTCACTGCATTCATGACACGCTTTTTGTTTCGCTGAAACGCAATTCAAACGATAGAGCAGCTTCTGATGAAACGGAGGATAAAATACGGAACTTCTCATGTTTTAAAATGCAGATAAATTTATATAATTTAAGTATATCCTTTTTTATTGGACTGGGTGTGACAAAAGTGGTATACTACTTCTCAGCCCATAAGTTACCCACTACTGAGTCGGGCCTCCTCCAACTACATGGAGGGAGTAGCCTACTAAGATTAAAGTGGTACAACACAAAAATATGGACAGTAATTTAGATGACGCTTAGGGCGATGATTTCTGGCTTCAGATGAAATGCTCTTCTTGTGGTGACTTGTGAATTTCTTATACATTTACACACTTTTGTCGGACGTGCGCGCACGTATGCCATTCAATCGGAAGAAAGCACAGAGATCCGGGTTGCCATAGATAACAAAAAAGATTGAGTCCGAAATGGGACAAGCACTATTGTTACACATGCGCGTCACTATGTGTTGTCAGATTTAGAACACAAAATAAACCAACACATTCCGTCCTAATCCCAGGAGAATGAATAATATGCAATGCATGTGCCATCACGTCTGGCTAGCTATGCACTGTAGGTTAGTTTCCTTCCATGTAATTGTAGTTGGCCTGACTCAGAAAACAACCTAAACTACTGTAAGTATCGAAGCATGACAATTAAGCTTGTAGGATATTTAGGCAATTCCAATAGCCAATACTATGGGCTCCATCAGAAGGCTCAAAGTCACCCAAAGGGCAATGGAGAGGGTTATTCTCGCAGTTTCTCAGCGGGATCGAATCAGAATTGAGGAGATACGCAGAAAAGCTGGAGTTATCGACAAACCCCTCAGGATTGTCAAACTTAAGTGGCAGTGGGCAGGGCACATTGCTCGCAGGACTGACGCCCGATGGGGCAGAAAGCTGCTGGTAGGCCTCCCACACGGTGGACCGACGACCTGGTTAAGGTCGCCGGAAAGCGATGGATGCCGGTGAGGCTCAAGACCGGCCTTCGAGGAAATCCTTATGTTCAGCAGTGGACGTCTCTTGGCTGAAATGATGATGGTATTTCGTTTAATGTTCTAATTGTTTCGCGTCACCAAGACCTCAACCTACGCCTTTGTTAGAGGTTACTCGATATTGGAGACATATTTGAGATGATTGCACGCATACCATATTAATATACGGGCTGTTCTATAATTGGATCAACTTCCAACCGGAAAGTGTCCCACGTGATGTGTAGGCGAACACCTTCAACCTTTTTGTCGTAGCCCGACGCGGTAACTTAGTTTAATACTTAATTAATTTCGATCTGGAGTACCAAATTCGATTCTCAGTTTATAATCGAAAATTATAAATATTATGAATCGAGAATCTACCTACTATGTAGCTCGTCATTAGTAACACAGAACTGGAATTGTTCAAGATAAGGAAAAATATTCATAGTAAACAGTACCTATTTCTTTTGTCACAGTCATGAGAAGATAATTACATTTCTCTCGAAAAAAAAACAGGTTCGCACCTAAACTTCAATTCAGCAGTGAGAGTCACTCGAGCAATAAAGTTGACACTCCAAAACCTGGGGACGGAGAAAATTTCTGTCAAAGAGGACTCTCCAAACTTGTCCAGTGGCTTCCAAAGTGTGTACAAAGGCCCTTGACTATTTGAGAAACTTAAATACAACTGACGCACACTTAGTCGAATTGTGATGTTTAAGTTTTAACCAAGAAATTTTAAATTCAATGTTAGCGCAGTTATTGTGTTAGAAAACCAGGAATTCAGTATCACCCTCATCTTTACGTTTGTGTGGTGACGGATTTAAAATACATGGTTTCATCACCCCATACCATCCTGAGGGTGTAGTAAGAGCCGACAAAAGGCAATAAAAAGGCCGAAAACCGAAGCAAATGCCAGGCCAGCGTGGCACAGTAGGCTAATTACTCTCCCTGTGATGGGAGGAGGCACAACTCAAACTACATCGTAAGCTACACCGCTGTGTTCAAGCATAATCCAAATTAAGGTAGGGAAAATAGTTTAATGTATCATGCAGTGTAGCGACTTTAGGCTACAAATCCAGGGTATAATTTCAGGGGGGATAATAGATAAGTACGGCGGAAAATCTGACTTCACAAAAAGCTTAATATGAAACCATTTGTGGAGACAGTATAAATTATTGTCCCCCCATGTAATTGGAGGACTGAATAAATTTATGAACTGAGGTACAAAAATGTACATACCAGTACGCTCGCCCATCGGGTAGGGTATTGTTTGTGACTAGAACGTGACCGAACGGAAGTGGCCTATAAGGTTCTGGTCTCCACAGATGGCGGATTACGACAGCGAAGAAGAGAGACGGTTAGAGGAAGAAAGAGCAAGAAAACGAAGAGTTCACGCTAAAGTGGCAAGTTTAAATTATTTTATACGCATGATTAACTATAATATTACAACGACACGATCCCAACGGAATTATTATGAAAGATTATTTAAAAATGATTTCTTTGTTTTGAAACATGTGTAAAGGTGATCTTGGTTTTGTATGCAATTATATAATTGAGCAAATTACAAATATATACATGTATGTAATAATTTATGTAATACTAAAAATAAAACCTCACAAATATATTTTCTGTAACGTTAACTGTAAAGTTAACGTCACATATTGACGCTAAGTCACTAAAGATGCAAGTTTCAAGACTAGATTAGACTTGTCTAGACAAACAAAGTTAGGGCTTAGTGGCTCTTGTGATTACTACGAAGCTTTACTAAATGGCATCAGAGTCAGTTAAGAAAAATAAAAAATAAATTGAAAACGATACATTTGAATGTATACAGGGTTGATACGACATAGGGCCATTTTTTTAACTGCCTATACTAGGTATCATTTCCAGGCTCCGTACCAAAAATCAATTAAATTGGAGCAATAGTTTAGACGCAAATGATTTTTAAATTTTTGCCTCATTTGAACATGATGTATCTTTCCTAACAAACGTTTATGTAACGTACGTAACCTTAGTCCATTAATCACGTGATGTTTTTTTAACCCCTCCCTCCCCCTTGGTGATACCTGGTGAGGTTTAAGACCACCCCTCCACCCCCATGAATTAATCACGTGTATTTTTTTATACCGTTTCGAATTCATACTAATCACATATAGTATACGTAGTGTAATTTAATGCCCCTCTGTCACAATATCAACTCTGTATAACAAGTAAATATCTTTGCCTGGGATTTTTGATTTAGAATACATCTATTTCATTAAATGAAAGAAGAAACTATTTTGGTATTGGAACAGCTGCTTCGGTTATGACATAGACATGGAGCATACATACTCGTAAAGCCTGATTAGGTACACTAATACCTACGACGTAACTTACTAATATGACAACATTTTTCAGAGTTCTTATTGGAGCTTACAATGGCCTTGGGTTAGCAGACGAAAACTCATTTACAGGGAGTCCAACTGCTTTATGGTACCCAGCAAATATGAAGATATGCACAGGTTAGTATAATTCAGATGTTAGATTTTATAAATTCAATTGAAAATAAAATGCTTACAGGATATTCAAGCAAATCTAAAACAAGCTGTAGCATATTTTTAATGATATTAATAACTCAAATAAATATTTTCAGGGAAAAGTATCCTCAAAGACCTGCTCAGAGATATTTTGATGATATCATACTTTATGACGCTGATGAAGTTAAGAAAGATGCAGCTTTAAAAACATCGAGCAGAAAACAAGAAAAAGTACCTGTAATTAACGGCAAGGCTCCAAAAAATACGACAAATGTGGACACAGATACTGAAAATGACAGTTATACGGAAGAAGATAGTCAAGACGATCCAACGATAGAAGAAAATAGTGAAATTATTGAGGAAAACGATAATAACTCAGTAGTTGAAGAAACCAACGACGAATTAACTGAGTCTGAAGACAAAGAACTAACAGAGGAGGCTGATATGAATGATACAGAAGAAAATAATGATGATGAAAAAATTAAGGAAACTATAGAAAATGACAGTGTTATTAATGAAGTACTAGCCAAGAGTAATGATAATACACCAAAAATTGAAGAAGACAATATATTAGATAGCATTTTAAGCGATGATGGACAAAACTTAGAAAATTCAGAGTCGATGAATGAAAGATAAACATATCTAATGAGTATACAGTATTTCTCAATTCACATATCTATGTGTGTCATTTTATACAGATAGTATCATTCCAATAATTAACTGTTATTGTGAAAAGTAGTATATCATTATAATATATTTTAGGTATACAATTAAAATATTTTATAGAATTCTACTGGCTTTCATTAAATGCCTGTGGCCGCACGCCCCGGGTGCTTATCACATGAGCGGACCTCCACACATCGACCATGCAACTCGAATGGTAAGTAATATAACAATTTATAAAAACTGTATAAGAAATAGCAATATAATGAGTAAATTGGGATCAAAACATAGGCACAGACTCACACAAACCATGAATTGTTTTTTCCTTGTTCATTGCGCAGCGTAGAATGTTGGTTTTAATGTTGAGTTTGTACTCTACGAGCATTATTGACTATACATAAAAGCCAATCTGGTCTATACAATTGTTGTTTAATCTAATTTTAAAATCTTCTCATGTGTTTGTTTGTCATTGTATTTTTTTTTGTCTTGTGCCACAATAAAGAATATGTCTATGTCTATGTCAATCAAAAGAGAATGGTTAATGATTACTGATAGTAATTATTTCACCCGTGTGGTGACGGATTTACAATACATAGTGTCACCCCCCCATTCTATCCTAAGGGTGTCGTAAGAGCCGACAAAAGAAATCGACAAGGCCGAAAACCTAACCCCAAGAGAAAGAAAACTTTTTACAAACCCTGTGCCAAACCGTCTGGCCAGCGTGGAACAGTAGGCTAATTACCCTCCATGTAACGGAGGAGACCCGACTCAGCAGTGGGTCATTTATGGGCTGAGTAGTAGTAGCAATAGTAATGATTTGCGTTCCAATTTAAAGTCAACCGCATTAAACTGAGTGACAGGATAAGAAATAGTGAGATAAGGAAGCGTTGTGGTCTGAAAGAAGATGTAGTGACAAAAATTGAGAAAGGTATGCTGAGATGGTTTGGCCATGTCGAGAGAATGAATGAAGAACGATTGACGAAAAAAGTGTATAAGGCGAGTGTGAATGAAAGTGTTGGAAGGGGAAGACCTAGGCGGACGTTTCAAGACCAAATCAGGGACGTCTTGAAAAAAGGCCAGGTCAAAAGTACCCTAAACCGAAGAGCATGTATGAAGGGAATAATGAAAGTGGACGAAGCGAAACAAGTATGTATGGATCGTAGCAAGTGGAAAGAAGTGGTCTCTGCCTACCCCTACGGGAAAGAGGCGTGATTATATGTATGTATGTATTTTTTTGCTAGACTAACGATCTCTGATAGGATTTTTAAAACTCTGAAGTATTTCAAAGGCTTTGTGTTAGTAGAGCCAGTAAAATTCAACTTTTTTTCTTTAATGCATTGTAGGGCAGTTATTGAATTTAAAGTTACGACGAAAACAATACTCACTTCACTCTTCTGTTGCTCTCCATTAATTTATCACTTATATTCGGGCCAGTGGGCTTTACGTCTCTACTCAGTTGAACAGATAATTTCTATTGTGTTGGTATCGCTTCAAATTAAAATGTCAATGAGTCGCAGTTTTGTTCTTGTTTGCAAAGCAATGTCATTTTTTTAAATTAATTATCATTAATTATTTATGTTTGTTCTTAAATTCCTATGGAAGAGTATTATATAGGTATTGATTTTTAAAACCACTAAAATTATTTTCCAAATGTCAATGAGCAAATTAGGAGTTTATACCTATATTGCTATTATTTCAAATTTTATTTATGATCGCACCCATAATACTTCTAAGAGATGTTTTATTAACTCCAAAAGTGAATATTTAAAAATAATTCTTCGTTTAGAAGTAACATTTTGTACATACATTTTGTATTTGTGTGAACTGAGAACTCTATTAATAAGACAGTTCTCAGTTCATTTACTTCTAAAAATATGACTGCCCTATTAAAATGCCTATTTTTGTTAGAAGTTTAGTTTCAAACCAGTAATGTTCTTATTGCGTTCATGAAAATAAATGACTCAACAATAAAGTTAAGAACCTTTGCTTTTATCAATGTTCAATGCAGTCGACACCAATCTAACTAGATTTGGCTAACTATAAGCCTTTGCCGGTAGCGATTGCTGTCTTCCCTCGGCATCCTGGCCGTAGGGGATTACCGCTAATCAATTGTTTAGACCAACTGTCACTTTTTACGCTGTAGACTTCTTAAATCCACTTCCATAGATGGGGAAATGGTAGCCGCGGTCGGTATAATAAATTGGGATCAATTCCACCATCTAGCCATTGCTTAACCTGCAGATACATTATATAAGATATTAAGGTTTAAAAATGTATAATTTATGTATAAATAATAGGCGATAAATATTCGAAATGATGGAAAGATTAAGAAAGAGGCTAAAAGGATTAACGATGCCGCCAGTGATGGAAGACTTGTTGATAAACCCTGAGACAACACATTATCTGTCTAGCTGCAAATTGGAGCAGCCGCAGCAGTGGACCATACTTAGGCAGAATTGAATCAGTCACTACCAAATGTATACATTGATTTCCCACACAACAAAAAATCTAGTGACATACTAAAATCTGCCTTTTTTAAATGAATTAAGGTAAACATACCCAAAACACCATAATACTTTAACTTCTGGCCGAAACTTGAAGCCTCAACCGCAGCACAGCGCCTAAGCCCTTGACCTAAATGTTTGAAACTATTTGCGGTTGTTTTGAGATGACTTGCCGGTCCGTGAGGAAGCTCTTGGCAAAAACATAGATACCAACAACTTCGATATTGATTAAAGTTCCTTCACTTGTTTATAAGATGTCGTATTACTTGTAAATTTTACGGGTTTGTCATCCAAACATTAATTAGTGCTACATGGATTATGTGCTCTTGCGCTCATTCATCTTTCGTGCGTAGATAGTAGAGTTGGATAATTTCTTCTTTTTCTTCTTCTTCTTGGAGGAATCTATCCTCATTTTCCGTTTAAAACCAATAACTTCGAAGTCAGAACAACTGATTCGATTTAAAACAAGAATTACTCCGTGACCGAATAATCATACATACATTTTTAAACACATCACTTCAGACCGTGACCTGGCAAGAAACTCGTAAGGATTTATAATTCCCTGGAGTCATAATTAATAGAACAGTAATTTCCACTCTAAATGGGAAATTGGAACAAAAGACAAGTATATACTTGTATTTTCTCATTTGTGTAAGGTTGAATTTTGAACGCCTATTGGAGAGCATCCCGGTTAACTGGGACGCCCTCAGTCAATGTGGCTTGTGTCGATGGTAGGTCCCCCGACCCACCACCAGAGGGTAAAAGGGGGGCATAACGTCATATCCCCCTCCTCTCCAGCTTGCGTCCGCGGCGCGGGTCCAATGGAGCTCCCTCCTTTGCGACCCGCACCGCCGCCCTCTTCTGCGACATAACGGATGCGCAAAAGGAAGCCACGGCAGCCCTCGGCTTAGCGACCAACTTGGTTGACCGCCAACCCGAGGACATTGGTGCACCGCAGCGGTTTAAGGCTCGCAGGACTCGTCTGAGAACAGAAGAGTCCCCGGACCCGCTACGACACCGTGTGCTGCTCTTCGTCTGGCCTCTCCCCGTGGGCTCGCCCGGCATGGGTGAACCTAAGCCAGTGTCGGATCATGAAGGTGCACCAGCCCCCCTCACCACGGCAAGGTAGCAGCACAGGCGAAGGGGTCGTCCATCTACCTAGTTGGGGTCGCCCAAGCTTCGTTGACTCATACGTGGTAGCCACTCCAGGATTTCATTTTCCCCACGGCCATCCTCAGAATAAACAAAGCGACAGGTATGCTCGAAGGATTACACAGTTGAAATGGCGGTGGCGGTGGCTCGAGTAATGGATTACAAATACTACCCATTGTCTACGAACAATTAGTGCTTAGTGCTTTAGTGACGAGTTAAGGAATGATCTTAAAATTCAATTTGAAATCGTACTCTGATTGTGTGTTGGAATTGGTTTTTGATTGAAACTTAGGGTATAACGTGGAAATGTTGCCATGCCTATTGACATACCATTGTCCTCGGAAAAGCAATCAGCCATTGAGCACCCCAAATCGCTGTGTGACGCGCTTGTCGGTAAATACGCGGATCAATCGAAGTTGGGCAATATTTGAGGTGGTATGACGTCACGTCACCCTATCCATAGAGAGCTCTTAATTACAAATGACCTTTAGGGAATGTCTTTAGCGAAATTATTGCGTAAGTTTTAGGTTCATGTGCGTCAATGAGTGTTTATTAGATATATAACTTGCTGTTTTACTATTTTGCTGCTGTTATACAATAAGGACATTGTATGGTTTTTCCATTAGAGTATGGATGAATTTGAGTATGTTATCCGTCCATCCATCATTATTAGACAAATCCTATGCCAATCGAATTAAGAAGCTGTCAAAATTCAAAATTTTAATAATATTTCTGATAGATTATTTAAAATAAATGTTCATTCGGCCTTCACTATAATTAAATACTGTTGTTTTGGCCCAAAATTTACTTATATTCTCCGTTCTTCCCATTTATGGCAGCATCCACACCTTTTAGATAAAATTTATGCTATAATGAGGAATACTCTCAACACACTTTTAAATGTGGCCTTGGACGACCGAGCTTGGAGTCAAGGTACCCTTCCCATCAGGTTTGGGGGTCTCGGCGTCCGCAAAATTAATAGTATTAGCTTACCAGCGTTCCTGTCCTCGGTCCGCAGCACAGAGAAATTAACCGGGGAAATAAGCGGGTAATAAGCGACAACGGACTATATAGTTTGCTCCCAACTTTTTAATTAATGTTGTTTGAATAAGTGAACTTTGCGGTGTTTATAGTGAATGTTAAGTGGTATAAACGTGTCAAGATACTTAAGTGCTAATTTTGGACACTAATTCAAAGGACAAGTGCCAAAATTTGGCGAATATTGGTGTGACTAAGGTACTGTTCTGAGATTGCAAGTTTCAAATATATTTCTCTACCGTCAATTGGACAACTCGGGAAGTCCACATAACTTATAAATTCGTAATCCAATTGTTAGCAATAATCAACTCAGTTGTAGGAAGTCCGACTGTGGTGATATAGGGACCCAAGAAGTCGTCGGTTCAAATCCTCGTGACTGGTTCCATTTTTGTATATTCTTATATCGTGGCCAATAAGTGGGATGCATTGATTTATCCGAAATCTAAGAAGGACTAATAACTATCTCAAGTTAAAATTATCGAGCGTGCTGCCATCTAAAGTTAAACAGCAAATTGTTTAAGGTAGCCCTGGATGCATTATACTAGATAGTACAAACGATTTTCAAAAAGAGGGCACGCCATTCTGCATACAGCTAGCAAGTTCATGAATGAGCGGTGTACAATAAACGATCTAGAAAATGCCAAAAAAATCATCCATTTCAACAAGACTCAGCCCGTCATCGGCAAAAAGAACCGATATGAAAAGTAGTTATGTCAGAGACTTAGAACCAGATAATGTAACCTACAGAAGGAAGAAAACCAACGTCAACGTGTCACTCACAAACTCGTTTCAATCATTCAGTAGCGACGGCGACACTAAATTTGAGGACAGTGCCGACCATGAAAAGGTTAATATTTATTCTTCAACACCACAACAAAGGCTAAATAGAAGCTGTCCAGAGACAGGTACATGCAGTAGTATAGATATAGATCGTATGCAGAAGAGAATTTCAGAATTGGAGGATAGACTACTGACTACTGAACACGAACTAGACAATACTTTAGCAGAAAATGTCAAGTTAAAGGGACGTATTGAAAAATATGAATTAAAATTGAAACAACTAATGGAAATTACTCATATCCCTATTTCAAATCCAGCAACCACAAAACAGAAAGAAAAATGTAAACCGCATAAAAATACAACAGAGATCAATAGCATCTCCAAATGTTTAGATAATAAGTTATGCGAAAATCTAGAAACAGGTACTCGTAAATTAAAAGATAAATCTCAACAGGCCGGCAATTCGACTTCTTTGCATATTAAAACAGTGACAGTACTAAACAAAAAGACAAGAAAACTGTGTATATTAAGCGCAAAACCTACCAGCAATGTACTCAATATAGCAGAAAATAACATATCAAATACGAAGATGTGCCACTACTGTATGCCAGGCGCTGGAATCAAGCAACTTTTAGACAACATAGAAGATAAATTACGCGGATACACATATGAAGACTTCTGTATAATATGTATAGGTGAAAATGATTTCGAAAACTCGAAAAATTATATGGACATTGTTAATTTTATTACGGATAAGTTATTATTAGTACAACACACGAATGTAATAGTCTGCTTGCCGACTTATAGATACAGCCATTATACTAATTTATTTAATTATCGCGTTGAAGTTTTTAATCAACTACTTTATCTAAATAATTTAAAAAATCAACTTTTTTTCGTCTTAGACTCTAATAACAAATTGGAGTGTTCAGAAAAAAATTTCAACATAACAAATGGAAATATAAACAAGCATGGAATATCTGTAATATTTAAGGATGCCTCGAAACTAATTGACCTAATCTGCGGACACAATAATGATTGTGATATATCTATCAATAAAATCGCCAGTAACATCTCAAGTGACAGCAACGCATTTTTTCGTATATAACACTGTAAAGGTACTGCATCAAAATATAAACGGATTTATTAACAAAAGTGACTTGATTACTGTATGTCTGGAAGAATTAAAACAGTCAAATAATCCAATTGATGTACTTTGCTTAACAGAACATAATATGATTAAAGCAGATGTTTCCCTTATATCTATTCCCAACTACAGGCTAGCTGCTTGCTTTAGCAGACAGTGTAGAAATGGAGGATCGTGCATTTTACTTAGACAAAGTCTAAATTATAGGGTAGTTGATATTGAAAGGTACAACATTCCCAATTTGATAGAGTGCAGTGCAATAGAGTTAACAGACCATAAAATACTAGTCTTATGTGTTTACAGAGTACCAACAAATAATAATAGCTCTAAATCTTTTAAAACCTTTTTTCAAACGTTAGAGGATATTCTAAATGCGATTCAGATCAATAAAAACAAAATTATTATTTGTGGGGATTTTAACGTCGACATCCTTAATAAATGTTTAAATACTTTTAACTTTGAACAACTGTTAAACAGATATAATCTACGCTTTTCAATTAAACAACCAACTAGATTGTGTAGTGGTACCTGCATTGATAACATCATTCATAATATCCGAGGAGGCAAAAGCGAGGTAATGGAACTAGCAGTTTCAGATCATACAGCGCAACTATTTACTTGCCCTGTACAAAAATCTTGTAATATTGAGTACTGGTACACTTGGATACGTGATTGCAATGTAGATAACATGAGAAAGTTCAGAAAACACCTGCAGAGTTTAAGTTTTAATGATGTTTTTCTATCGAATGATGCTAATTGGGCTTATGATTGCTTTATAGATATTTTTAAATTAATCTATGAACTATGCTTTCCATTGATCAGAAAAAAGATTAAAACGATTTCACGCCCAAAGTGGATGTCAAAAGGTATACGATTGGGAAGTAAGAAAAAGAGAGCTCTGCTTTGGAAGTATAGGATGTCCAAATGCCCATCTGACAAAGAAGCTTATGAGAAATATTCAGTGACTTACAGCAAAATTATAAAACTAACACAGCGAGCACAAAATGATTACTACATATTAAATTCAAAGAACAAGTCTAAGGCAACTTGGAATACTATTCGTAAAACGAAATACCAGATCCCCAAAGATTGTATTAGCCAAATACAGATGAATGGGAACATAATCACAAGTCCAACAGAAATAGCAAATCAATTCAACGATTACTACGTAGACATTGTACAGCCGATAACTAATTCACAGACAGGAAAAAATACATGCATCTATAATAAATCAACCTCCTTTTTTCTTAAGCCGACGGATCCAAAAAGTGTGGAGTTAATCATTAAGGCACTAAATAATACAAATAGTACAGGCTACGACGAAATTAACACGAAGGTAGTAAAACATGTAGCAGATATTATTGCCCCAATATTATCTCATATAATAAATGCATCGATAGAACAGGGAATATTTCCCATGAAACTTAAAACTACGATTATTAAACCATTGTACAAAAAAGGGGACAAAGATCACATACAAAATTATAGACCGGTAGCGTTACTCCCCATTTTTTCAAAAATATTTGAAAAAGTCATAGCATTTAGTCTAAGCGATTATCTAGAAATGAATAAAATACTATGTCAAGAGCAAAAAGGATTTCGGAAAAATAAATCAATCGACTTAGCTATTTACGACTTTTTAAAACGAATATACTATAATATGGACAACAGACAGACTGTACTTGCTATGTTTATGGATCTCACTAAAGCTTTTGACTACGTTGATCATGGAATACTTATTAAGAAACTAGAAATATACGGAATAAGGGGAAACACTCTGGCACTATTGAAATCATATTTGAGCTCAAGAGTTCAAATAACAGGCATTAGAAAAATATGTAACGAAACCAAAACTGAAACGGTCTTCATGTCAAACCCAAGGAATACAAAATTTGGGGTACCTCAGGGTAGCATATTGGGTCCACTTCTCTTTCTAGTATATATAAATGACATGCCGAGAGCCATAAATAATCACATTATATTGTTTGCTGACGACAGTACGATAATATTTGACAAAGAAATTGAAATATTAAATAGTCTGAAAACCATCATAAACTGGTTGCAATCAAATAACCTACTATTAAACCGAGATAAGACGAAAATAATGAATTTTAAACAAATGGGAAATAATGCTTTGCTGTCGAAAATTACTCACGAAGGAAGCGAAATAAAACAAACAAACATAACCAAATTTTTGGGTTTACAAATTGAAAGCAATATGAAATGGCAGTCTCACCTGAAATATGTTCGTGATAGAGTTAATAGCTTTTCATTTGCCTTACGACAACTAAGTAAAGTAGCAAACCGTCAAACAGTTCTTGTTTCATATCATGGCCAGGCTGCGGCTGTACTTAGATACGGATTGATATTCTGGGGTAATGCTTGCAACATAATTACAGTATTCAGGGCACAAAAAAGTTGTGTACGATCTATTTGCAATCTAAAACGGACTGAGAGCTGTAGAGAATATTTTCGCGAATTAGACATCCTTACATTGACATCGATGTACATTTACGAACTGTGTCTATTTATACGCCGCAATGCGAATTTATTTGAACAAGTAACTAGTTTAAGACGAAACAATCAATTAATTCAAACCCCATCTAAAACGACGCTTTATTATAATAGTTTTTTTGTACAAGCGCCTAAAATATATAACAAATTACCTTCGGAAATAAGGCAGATTGGGAATTTTGAGCTTTTCAAGAAAAAACTGCGGCGTTATTTAATTGATAAAGCTTATTATTGCTTGGATGAATACTACAGCACTTGATACTCAGGTTGCACTTTGTGCGTTTATGTAATTATTTACTGATGCGTTAATATATACCTTGGTACCTAATTTGACTTGACTTTGTAATTTAAATATTGTATTTACGGCTTTGACTGGCTAATAATGATTATAGCCGAACTATTAATCATCTGACTGACAATTTTGTGTGACATTTAAAATTTAATGTTTAAATAAGTTATTGCATCTCTGACATTAATCTTGAATGTATAATGATTATAATAATTATTATTATTTTGCTAATTATTACTTCTATTATTATTATTGATATATTTGTATGCCATTTACTGGCCGAACATAGTGATTCTAATGTGATGTGTTAACACAACAACGTATATACCTATGTTTCACAAATAAATACATTTGAATTTGAATTTTGAATTTGAATTTGAATTTGAAATCCTGGCGAATTCTCTGGTTGATTTCGAGGTGCCGCGTTTGGCTGATGCAGTGGATGCTTGGAAAATGGCTTGTCCAAGCACGGAATTGCCCGCCTTCCCGGCCTCCCAGAGGCAGTGGGACGAGCCGCTTTGCAGATTGATACAGGAGAATTTATTAAATACGTCACTCAATCCTGCGGAGCGTGCTCGCCTGCTGGCTGTAGGGGAATGGGAGTCAGGCCTTTGGCTCCTGGCGCTGCCATCGCCCGGCATAGGCACTATGTCTTTGCTGCCCTGGAAGTTGGGTAGGCCTTTGGTGTGGGACGCAAAGGGCGCAAATACACCAACATCATAGGAAATTATGAGTTTGCGCCGCTTGGGGTTGAAACGCTGGGGTCATGGGATCCGAGTGCACATCTCCTATTCAGGGAGATGGATACTTGGATAGGAGACTTGTCGACGCTACGCGTGACCAGAGGGCTGGACTTTTTTTGGGTCAACGCAAATCTGAAATAACCCGGCCTCGTGCCTAAAAATGGCGATCTAAAAGAGCAACTACACAGTTTCTCGCCGGCTCTTCTAAGCAGAGCTGCATTCCGAACCGGGGCTTGACAGTGAATTTAAAAAATCGATTTTAAATTTTATTTTATTGTTTCACTTGTCACAAGGTCTCTAATGAGCCAACTTGATTGAATGAGTTGCGATGTTCATTTTTTGTTAAGTAATTTACGGGCTGAGTAGTAATACTATAACATTTGATTATTAACAATTTGCCCATATTGTTATTGTTGCCGTTCATTCTTGCTTCATTCAAGAAGTAGCCTGTTCCAGCAGCTATGTATGTGCATCGGTTATCTATCTACAAAAATAAATAACAAATAGCGATCACTCGGGTAAAATTTGGTTTTATATCATGTAGGGTAAACCGCGATATTCGTGGAAGTCCAGGAAGGGTTTAAAAGGTGAGAAAATATTTTTAAAATTGTTCTTTGTGTCCCAGTTAAGGTTTGCACATATTTTAATAAAGTTTTTGTTGGAATTAACACTCAGGTTTTTTATTTATTGATTCTGAGGCAGTACGAAATTTGGCGGTTCAGCTAGTTAATAATAATAATTCAGTCTTTGGATTGGGCAAGTTACATTATTAATAGAAATTATTAGTACTAAACGCAAATTTAAAAAAAAATGGCTTTTTAAAAAATTGAGGCATCTATCCCGGTTGTACCCTACTACAAACGAACTTTCAAACTGCTATATTATGACTTGAAAAGTTAATGAAATATTTCCCCAAGGATCCATCTCGAATCGACACGTAAAAAGGATATAAAAGACTGCTCAAACTGCCGACAGGGAGTTCTGGTGATTCGGAACTTTCAATGGGATAAACTCACATTAAAAAGGTACATAAAGAAGACGCGTGGCCCTTGGAGAAACGAATCTGAATTAAAAAGCATTACTAATACAAGCAACAAACTATCCGCGTGGTGACGGATTAAGAATACAAAATGACACCAAACTCAACTCAAACTCAAATCATTTATTTCAATTGAACCTATTTACTGGTGTTTTTGAAAAGTCAAAAGTAACCACCAACCCATACCGTCCTGAGTGTGTCGTAAGAGAAGGAACAGCAACAGAAGAAAATCTTGATACAAAACCTCTGCCAACCAGTTTCACCAGTGTGGCACAGTAGACTAATTTCCCTCCATGAATTTGGAGTAAGCTGGTCTGGTTGTAGGAAATTATTAAAACAAACATCATCGTCTGTAACGGATTTATTTTAGGATACCTCGTATCACCGCGTCGTTCCATCCCAAGGGCAGGAAATGAAAAGTTACAAGAGAAGGAAAATAAACACGGGAAGAGAAAACGGGCAAATCTGAGGGCAGGAACTAGTCCAAGCTTGATACTGACACGTGTAGACTTTGGTACTCGTATATAAAGCACCCATGGAAACCCTTTGCATTTGAAAAGTATTTCCAACAGGCTACAGTAAGTAAGGTAGCATGGTGAATGGCCGGTGTCGTCGGGGTTGGCCGGAAATGAAGGGCCCGGAGAGGGGACTTCCGGCCGCCATGTTGGATTCTCAGCGGCGACTCACCGGAAAGGAAATGTCTTGTTACGTGCCCACCCTCATTTGGATGTATCTCATAAATAATTTGAGTTCGCTTTGAAGATCGGTGACAACTTTTAGGTGACGAATGGCAGTGCCGTAATTTAAATGTCACATCAAATCGCTTCCGAAATAAATAAATTAGTGCGGAACGAAGGTTTATATCTCACCGATAAAGATATTATATTTTTAATTTTATTTATAGATATTATTTATAGAATAATTCTAGCCGATAAATATATTATTTTTGGAATAATTCTAGCCACTAGGGCTAGAATTATTCATAATAGTTTACGGCTCAGCCCATACATAACCCACTGCTGAGTCGGGCCTCCTCCCGTAACGTGGAGGGCAATTAGCCCACTGTGCCACGCTGGCCTGACGGGTTGGCACAGATGCTCACTAATAAAAAACAACGGGTTGTACCCCGGAGTGCTGGCAGAAGTGAAAACGCGGCAACAACAAAAAAACTACTACACACACACGTCACAATGTAAACCAAATTAAATTTCAAAATAATTTTTATTACGTACCAATAATTCAATTAATAAAGACAATTATTACGTATGAATTGAATATACTAAACACCGCGACACAACAGCGAAGAGCAGCTGACTGTATCTTTCTCGCTCGGGTACACTCGGCTGTGCCGATTTCACCCGATCGAGTCTTTCACGTCAGAGCGTGACCGATCAGCCTAACTTACTACGGAAAAATCTTTGCGCGGTGCGCCAAAAGAAGCTTTAATCTAAACACACATCGCACATGGCATACCATTAATTAGAGCCAGTACACCGGATAAGTGAGTAATTTATCATCGCCTAATCACAATAGTGACCCACTTTTCGATTCGGACTTCTTTTTGATTGATTGGGTGAATAGCCTTATCGCCACACTGACTGGGTTGTTTTTTCTTCTTATCATCATCATGGTTATCTTAGGCATACTTTCTCCTATGTAAAAGAAAGAAACTCCTGCGCTAGGTATAACGAGGATCGCGGGGGAACTTTACAAACATGAAACTCACAAACACAAATGATACCAAGAATCACAGAACAGAACAGATGCGTGTGGTTTACACAAAGACCTTGCCCGACTCCGGAATCGAACCGGCACCCGTGATGTAAAGGCGGCATGATGATCCACTGTTGCGTCGCACCTTTTCCAACTTGCTGAGCCTATAGTGCCACGCTGGGAAGTCTGGTAGGTACATGCTTTTATGCTCTTTACAAAGATCTAAAAAATTCTATACTACGTCTTTTATTAAAGGCTATTCATCTGACATAGATCCGTGTAGTAAAGGATTAAGAATACAGAGTATCACCACCCCATTCGATCCTGAGGGTGTCGTATGAGCCGAAAAAAGGAAATGACAGGGCCGGTCACCTGTATGAATGGCGCTGTACGAAGAAATCCCTGTGCCAACGCGTCTCGCTAGTGTAGTACAGTTGCTTGATTTCCCTCCATGAATTTGGAGTCTAAAACGAGGATTGTAAGATTATGCACTATGGGCTAATCTACCTTTGTCCACTGTTGGACATAGCCCCCATAAGGAGCTAACTATTAGAACTAGCAGCCCGACCCGGCTTCGCACGGGTATTTAACAAAAATACAATTTTCTGTTAGAGTTAGACACATATTTTTATAAATTATTTAATAATAGCCTTGTTTTTGTTATTGTAAAGTTTCATCAAAATCCATTCTGTAGATTTTGCGTGAAAGAGTAGCAAACATACATTCTTATTACTAGGATTAGCTTGCATTGCTAATGCTATTAGTACATAAAAATCTGGTAAAGTAAGGCAGTAAATAAAATTGATTAAGGCATAATTTCAAGAAAGCCTTGTCAAGAAATTATGACTTAATACTATTTAGGACGTGACTAAATTCAAACTAAGTAAGATAAAATGCGCGCCGAGAAGTCCCAGTACTTAATTTTCTTCTCATAAAGAGCGAAAACGGGTTTTCACTAGAAAGGGGAATTATTTAATTCACAAAAACACAGTTTTTGCGTTACAGCGGGACGAGTTTATTAAAGTTGGACGCCATTCATTTGTGGTTTAAAAAAAATAGAAATTTCGATTATTCGGAACTTTTATAGCATTATAAAATTAAGACTCGTTTGCTATTACTGAGACATTGAGAAACACAGTTGAACACAGACAATATGAACAACAGCAGAAACGCAGATGCCACGGTTGGCGCAGTGGTTGAGCGATCGACTGCTGCGCAGCATGTCGCGGGTCCGATTCCCGCACGGAAGAAATATTTGTACGACCTACAAGTATTTGTTCCGGGTCTGGGTGTTTTCTATCTATAATATTTATGTATTTACAAAAAAAAATGTAAGTAGTTTATCATCCATCTCGTTACCTTAACACAAGCATTAAGTTGCTTAGCTTGGGACTATATGGCGTTGTGTGAAATGTCCAAGGATATTTATTTATTATTTACAGACATATTCGTCATAGACATAACACCTCTTTTTGCCGGGTCCTAAAACTTTCGTTATTTTCCGGATTAGTTGCGATTGTGCGAATACTTCCCTAATTTACAGAAACTGGGCGAGTAGTTACATAATTCAGTTACTGACTGTTTCCTTATTGATTAGGCTTGATCAGTGATACTGATCTACTGATTGTTTCACCATAACTGTATTGTAATGACTTGGAGTAGAACAGTAATTATTTTTCTATATTGATTTCTACCTTTTCACCCATTTACATGTCACGTGGTAAGGTATCCCTTCGATTCAACTAGCTAATACCCTTCTTATGTGGAGGAGGCTATATAAGAATATATCACTATCACTACATAGTATAAAACAAAGTCGCTGTTGTCTGTCCGTCCCTATGTATGCATAAATCTTTAAAACTACGCATCAGATTTTGATGCGATTTTTTTTACAGATTTTTTTAATAGATAGAGTGATTCAACAGGAATGTTTTTATCTATATCATAATTGCACCCGTGCGATGCCGGGTCGGCTCGCTAGTATAAGATATATATATAAGAGGATATATAAGAATATAGAGTGGCTAATTTATGGGTTGAGTAAGACTTTTTTATTTTTATTGAAACCGACAAGGGCCTCATTCACTGAGGGCGTCAGTCACCCGGGAAACCCACTGATAGTGGCTATTCCGCATCGCGGGCCACCTGTCGCGGTGCCATAGTTACCTGCGTTTTAGAACCTGCGACTTCCCAAACGAGACGCGTAAAGCCGAACGTCCACCGCCAGTTAAAATAAGTTAGTTTAGTTTAGCTTCCATGTTCCATTGTTACAAAGACGACACGGTTGGCGCAGTGGTTGAGCAATCGACTGCTGCCCAGCATGTCGCGGGTTCGATCCCCGCACGGAAGAAATATTTGTACGACCTACAAGTATTTGTTTCGGGTCTGGGTGTTTTCTATCTATAATATGTATGTATTTACAAAAAAATATATATATATATAAGTAGTTTATCATCCATCTCGTTACCATGACACAAGCATTAAGCTGCTTAGCTTGGGACGAGATGGCGTTGTGTGAGATGTCCAAGGATATTTATTTATTTATTTATATTTATAGTTGAGCCAATTTTTCATACTGCAAACTGAACTTAACTATGCGAGCTAAACTAGTTAAACTAAGTTATTTTAGCTGGCTGTGGACGTTTGGTTTAAGGGTATACCGCTAGTGTTTTAGTTCATAGTCGATAGTTTTTTTTTTTTTTCCCGGAGTAAAATCCTTGATGGACATCCCGCCGGCCTGGGGATTGCCGGCGGGGGAGTGTGGGAGTCTCCTCCAGAGTGGAGGCATACCCACTAAACATCTCCGGGGTGTTCCTTCTCGCGGTTTTGGGTGCGGCGCCGTGGGAACGTTAGTAATTATGTACTGCCAAAACCACGTTGCCGCAACCAGAGGCTTTGCTTCCTCTTCCAACTCTTGATTGCTCGTGAGAGCATTACGACTCCGGAGCATTCCGCTCCGTCGATGTCTCGCCAGGAACACGTGGCAAGACACCGGATCTCTCGGGTCTCTTACTCCGACGGGCAAGAGATTTCCCCAAATCTCTCACCCGGAGACCCGCTTCAAGGAGGATGGCGGTTCGGCGCCAGTCGGCGACGTCCAGTGCGTGCCCGGCGCCTTGGCGGTTCGTCAGGGGCACGCTCCCTCTCCCGCTCCGCCGCCTCCTTCTTCCTCATTACGGCTCCAGCGAATTTTGCCAGAGCCTTCCACGATCTGTCGCTCTCTACCATCCTCACGAACAGGGTCGGGAGCGACAGATCGTTACCAACAATTGCGACAAGTGTCGCCCGATCCTCATCCCAAGACGGACACACCTGAAGAGTGTGGTCCGCATCATCCTCTGCATTACCGCAGTGATGGCACTCTCTCGTACTCTCTCTGGCTACTATATCATGTAGGTATTTCCCATAGCAGCCATGATTGGAGAGAATTTGCGTCATGTGGTACGAGAGAGTGCCATGTTTCCTTAGCACCCACCGTTCCAATATGGGCCTCAAAGCCTCTATGACTCGCACGCCAGTGCTTGGCTCCCGCATCATCTCTGTCCAATTGACTAAGAGATGGCTTTGCTCCTGCGCTCGCCAGTCTTGTATTTCACTGTAGGAAGGAGAAACTCCTCTGCTCCGGGCCTCGGCTACCAAATGATAGATGGACGCCAGGACCCGGGCCTCCAGCTCCCATGGAGGTGATCCGGCGAGCGCAGTGGCTGCTTATAGTCGAGTAGTTCCCGGAGTGCCACATAACCACTGAGCATTTCCCCAACGAAATAGTTATTGTCAACGCGAAAACTGGTAATAAGAAATAATTTTCACATTTTTTTTAAATTTTCCTCGTCATACGTTACGTAATCTTCAGGACGGAACAGGGTTGTAACGCTATTCTGAATCTATCTTGACACGGATAAAGCCACCGTACTACACTCCCGGGATGGTATAACGCTGGTGATCTAATCCACGGGACTATATATTTTATTCATAACATTAGGGTGGCAGTGCAGGCAGACATGATGTATTCTAAATCCGTCACCGACAGTGAATGAACATAATGAAAAAATCTGTATTTACTAAGAGATTTTTTGCTTCAGGTACCTACATTGTTCGGTGTTTCTTCACAGGGCAAGCGTGTTTGGAGGAATACTGTTTAATTCCACATAAATAGGCAATTGGTCTACCTTTATAATGTTTTATCCAAACATGGTCCTATTTGATGTTACCGGCCCGTGAAATTGTGCTCAGCTAGCGAATCAAAACACATTTTAATTAATTATACTCGTGGGTATACCCGCCCCACTGGACATTGGAATTAAGATAATTATATCGGGATAATAAGTTGATTTGAAGACGAAACTTGGAGCCTAGCAGATAATGTGGAATCCATTTGCAGATTAAGGAACGACTGGCTCTGCCGAACGAGTGACCGTTAAGGCATTTGACCTACAAACCAGCTGTCATCCGAACGACTATGATAGTCAACAATGTCTATGATTTTACTAGCTATCAGTATTTACAAATAGGAATTGGAGTTTTCATTCCTGAGACCCATCCAGGAACTACTGGTAAACAAACTCAAACTCAAAAGGAACTTGATTTATTTAGGTTTTATCACAAAACTCTTTTAAATTGCCATTTTTAAAATTACTAATATCATCTTACGGCCACCGTCCCACGCTAGGTAGTCTCCACACACACCTATCTGTTGTCATAACTAATTCACACCTTTCATACACAATTCCTCACTCCTACAACCCATCCATTTTCCATCGCCCACAATACCTACGTCCACCCACATTCATGCTGAAATTACCATCGGTTCAGAAATCTGCTCTTAAAAGAAGAGAAGAAGAGAAGACAAGAGCCGGCAAGAAACTCTGTAGTTGATTTTTTAAAATCATTGGTCTTCTTTACAAAAAGCACTAAACAACATAGAGAGAGCAAGTTCACCAGATGAGAGAAACACGCTACACGTTTACGCAATGAATGAAAAGGTATCTTAGGTTTTCGCGATTATTACACATTGAAATTAAACACTTTTTAACGGATTTATTGCGTCTCAAAAATCTCAAAAATCTCAATAAAAAAACATCCAAATTTCAATAGAGAGGATGGTTGGCAAGTCCCACCTGCCTGGGATCCAGTCATTAAATTGATCAAATCTCAAGCAAAATACTCATCTGCAAGACCTCTGGACACCGTGAGCGAGTTCTGCGTGCACAGGGAACGTTATCAATAAAACAAAATTATAGGCGGTAGATTTTAACTGTTTCTTTGTACTTTTGAAGACAACTGTCATCTAGTCTCTCCCGCGACCACGACTGCTGCAAAGCATTCGAAACGTCGATTAAATAATGTAATATACACGCGATAAATCCGTTAAAAAGTGTTTAATTTCAAAATGACAAGGTAGTCCTTGACAGGGCCAATCAAAAAACAAATCCGCGAATAAAGGTGTCCATTGCGTCATTGCTCACACATACAGTGTACAATTTAAGACATTTTCTAAATGCATTCATCAATGTATGAAATCATTGCGATTTTTCCGTCTGCCATAAATGGTTGAATGGGAGCCGGGACAGACACCTATCCAACAACCAGCAAGACAGCAGCAGTGAAAATCTAGCCACAAGAGAAGGACAACTTGAAACGTAACCCTGTGCCGACCCGTCTAGCCAGCGTGGCCCTCCACGTAATTGGTGGAGGCCCGACTCAGCAGTGGGTCGTGTACGGGTGTATCGTGTAGAAGGTCCTATAGTATTATACTTGTTTGTTTATCAGACCAGTTTTCCCAGGAGGATTGTTTAATCATTCTATAATAAGATCCACGTCGAAAGCATACACGTGTCTCACTTATACGGGTGCTGGACACGTGTAGGGAGAGAGGGACGGCTGATGTTACGTAAATAGCAACAGGTATTCATTACCTGTGTTGACCAATTAATTCAAAATAGTTGACAACGAGGCAGAGGGTATTTGGGTATTAAAATATGTATATGATACTGTAGAGTGGCCATAAATGCCCATAAATGACCCACTAATGAGTCGGGCCTCCTCCAAAGTCGTGGTGGAAAAAAAAACCAACTGTGCCAGCACTGTTTTTAGCTTACACTAAGACTTGAAGGTCTTTGTGTAAGTTAGAGATACGCTGTCTATGTCAGTGTCATCTAAACGATTATTTTTAGAAAGAGGAGTTGTCTTTTTAAACGAAACTCACACTTTGAACACGTCTCTTTTTCGTCATGATTAAAAGACAGATTGAAGCAAAACGCCCTCATTCACGTAGTAAGTTTATAGTACTAAGGTAAGCAGTGCAACTGAATCAATGGACACACTTCTCAAAGCTATCGGCCTCGTTTAATAAGGATCGCGCCGTTCTCCTGTCCATTACTACAGATTGGATTCCATGGCGCCTCACCAGAGTATTACATTTGATTTGACGTTCACCTTAGTGTATTTAAACTGTCAATATACATTGCTGACTTGAGGTCGTAGCGATATCCTCAGCGGGTTGTTGAAAGACCAGAACATTTGACATTTTCTGTGTTCATCGTCATCATCATCATTTCAGCCAAAAGACGTCCACTGCTGGACATAGGCCTCCCCCAAGAATTTCCACAAAGGCCGGTCCTGGGCCGCATTCATGGGGGGGTTTGCTATGTTAGGGTGTAGTTATAAAGTCTTAGGGCCGAGTTTAGAACATCTGTGCACTCGAGTGAGTAGTGTGAAAACTAACAGCTGGCCTTATATGACTCCGGGTTGTACGCTGGGTTTTGGATGTTAGACAGATATTGATAATATACATACAGTAATCGCTAAGAGTGGTGACGGATTTAGAATACACAATGTCACCAACCCACACTATCCTGAGGGTGTCGTAAGAGGCGACTAAAGGATCGTCGGATCGAAGGCAGATCACCTAGCCGTATGAGACGGAAAACTTGATACAAACCCTTTTTTTTGTGCCAACCCGTCTTGCCAGCATGGCACAGTAGGCTAATTTCCCTCCATGAATTTGGAGGAGGCCCGACTCAGTAGTGGGTCATTTATGGGCTTAAACGACGAATCGCTAATTGCAAATTTGCGAAGTGTGGCGTGGTACTCAAACTCAAACTCAAAACTCAAACTCAAAAGTAACTTTATTTACGTAGGTTTCATCACAAAACTCTTATAAATCGTCATATTAACAAACACCATTATCATCTTACGGCCCCTGTCCCACACTAGGTGGTAGTCTCCACACACACCTATCAGTCGTCATACCTACATTCACACCTTTCACACACAACTCCTCATTCCTGCAATCCCTCCATCTCCTCTGATCGCTCACAATCCCTATATGTTCACTCACATTCATGCCGAAACTACCACCGGTTCGGAAGGCTGCTCTACAGAGAAGAGCCGGCAAGAAACTCTGTAGTTGCTTTTTTTTAAATTATTGTTCTTGTTTACAAAAAGCACTAAACAGCATAGTGAGAGCAAGTTCGCAAGATGAGAGAAACACGCTACATGTTTACGCAATGAATGACGGATATACCTGACAGAGCCCATAAAAAAAAAAAACAAATCCGCGATTAAAGGTCTCCATTGCGTCATTGCTCACACATACAGTGTACAATATATGACATTTTCTAAATGCTACGTACAAAATATTTCGCCAATGAGATATAGTATTGAAGGGGCCAAAGGAACAGAGCACAGGCACAAAATGACAGTTACTTCCAGGCATCATTATCACACATATAGTCGTTGACGCGGTAGTACCCTTTATTAATTAGTGTAGTTTTAACAAAATTTTTGAACTTTATGAAGGGTAGATTTACAATAGCGTCAGGAATTTTATTGTACAAGCGAACACCGAGGCCTGCAAAAGATCCATGGGCTTTTTGCAGTCTGTGGTGAGGTATCATTAGTTTATGCCCATTTCTTGTACGGATAGTGGACGTAGTGACATCACAGTTGGTCTTATACAGACTGATATTCTGTCTCACAAATAAGATATTAGCAAGGATAAACTGCGATGCCACAGTCAAAATTCCTATATCACAAAACTTATTTCTAAGTGATTCCTTGGGTCCTAGATTGTAAATGGAACGCACAGCACGCTTTTGTAATACAAATACAGTTTCAATGTCTGCGGCGTTGCCCCATAGCAAAATACCATATGACATGACGCTATGGAAGTAACCAAAGTAGACAAGTCTCGCGGTATCCACGTCGGTGAGCCGTCTTACCTGTCTCACAGCATAAGCTGCTGAACTAAGTTTATCAGCGAGTTTATTAATGTGGGGCCTCCATTGTAACTTGGAATCTAAAGTAATGCCCAAAAACTTTGTAGATTCTTCTAGGTCCAAATTTTTGTCATTTAATATCAATTTAGTAACGCTACTTTTTGAGTAAGAGGTAGTAAACCTAATGCATTTGGTCTTAGCTGCATTCAACAATAAATTGTTTACAGTGAACCACTGAGATATTTGCACGAGTGCGCTATTTACATCGTCAAAATTTGTTTTCTTACGGTCAACTTTAAAAATAAGCGATGTATCATCAGCAAATAGAACAATGTTACAAATATCTTTTACAAAGAAGGCGAGATCGTTTATATAAATAAGAAATAAAAACGGACCCAGAATAGACCCCTGTGGCACGCCCATTGTTACTGTCGAACCAGTAGATTTGACTCCATTTATGTCCACAAACTGCATTCTGCTACTCAAGTATGACGCAAGGAGATTAAGCGCGTTAAACTTGATACCATAGTGTTGTAGCTTTCTCAAAAGAGTGTTGTGATGTACACAATCGAAAGCTTTGGATAGATCGCAGAAAACACCAATAGCATCTTGTGAGTTTTCCCATGCATCATAGATGTGCTTTAAGAGTACAGCACCGGCATCAGCCGTAGAGCGACCCTTAGTGAACCCATATTGTTCACTATGTAACAATTTATATTTGTGGAAGTGTTGCAGTAGCTGTTTTAAAATGATTTTCTCAAAGATTTTACTTAAAACTGGCAAAATGGAAATAGGTCTATAGTTGCCAAGCTCTTTCTTATTGCCAGCTTTGTAGAGTGGGATGATTTTACCATGTTTCATTAAATTTGGGAATACACCCACATCTACACACTCATTAAATATATTAGCAAGCTGAGGAGCTATATCTGAAATAACCCCTTTAATCACAACAGTTGATATATCCCACAAATCACCTGTTTTCTTCAAAGTAATACTATTAAAGGCTGTAACAATGTCAGAAGGGGTCACATAAGTGAACCTGAGCAAGCCCGACGTCTCTCTAACATTATCCTTGAGCAGCATCTCAGCCTGGACAGAAGATGAAGCCAAAGACGTGGTGATTTCCTTCGGTATACTTTCAAAAAAAATATTAAAACATTGAGCTACATCGAAGTTGGTATTTACTACACTACCATTAATATGCAATTCAAATTTAGATTCAGGTAGCTTTGCTTTGCCAGTTTCGTTATTAATAATGTTCCAGGTGGTTTTAATTTTGTTACTGGATTGTCTTATTTTACGACTAATGTGTAGAGATTTAGCCGTATAGCAAACTTTTTTAAACAATTTTGAGTAGGACCTAACGTATTCCTGAAAGGCTAAATTAAAATTAAATTGTTTCAAAGCGTATAAATTATATAATGTATTCCTACTCTTATAAATACCTGGAGTAGCCCATTCACAAAACTTCAACTTATTACCTTTAGTGTAGGTTTTCAATTCAAATATACGATTGAACTCGATCTGAATAATATTAAATAATTTTTCGTATTGACTATCCGGGTCACCACGCACGTGAGCCATTGCCACAGTTTTCTTAGCTACAATGTTTTGGAATTTGTCTATTTTCCTACCTGTAACTGGTCGAGCAGAAAATGTGAATCGATCGTCTGCTTTATTGTTGGGAAGAGTAATTAATTGCCCGCAATGATCAGATGGGAGATCATTAATGATAGATTTATTTATCAATTGACAGTTACAGAAGAAATTGTCCAAACACGTAGATGAACTATTTGTTACTCTAGTTGGCTCGCTAAAAGAGGGCGTAAGTCCATATGATTTAAAAAGATTAATAAATCTACAAGATAATGATGATTCAACTAACAAATCTATATTAAAGTCACCACATATTAAAACATGTTTACTGCAGGAAGTGACTTTCTTTAAAACATTTTCCATGACGACCTCAAAAGTATTATAGATCCCAGAGGGTGGCCGGTAAACGCAGACAATAGTGTAGTGAACGAGTTCTATACACGATAATTCAATGGTACGTTCTATAGAGAGATCAACTATATCCTTGCGTTCTTTACCTTTAACTTCATGAGACACAAAGATAAGCGACCCACCGCGTATGGCATGCTTTCTACAAAAGGCACTTATAATACTATGATTTCCATTCCGTCGACCAAGCTCATGCTCCTTCAGCCAATGTTCAGTTACACAAAAAATCTGAACATTCCTATGCCCTAAAAATAGGTCGATTTCTAAATCTTTGCTAGCCATGCCCTGCATGTTCTGGTGAACAATTCGTAAAGCAGAAGGCATGGCTGTTGTCTCATCTAGTTGTTTAAACATCTAGATGTGTCTAGAGAACTGTGAATAGCACAGTCTGTCAAAGTCTTAGAACTAGGGTTACATAAAAAAATGTCTGTGACAGAGTCAGCAGGTTGTATATTATAAGCTAACAATGTAGCTATTTGTCTCTTAAACCTAAGGGGCAGATGCATGTCATCCTTTGTCAGTTTAAAATTTCTAATAAATGTGTTACAATCAAAATATTGAATTACATTATTGTGGCGATGAGTCAAATTGTAAATAAGCATATTTAAATTATATATTTGTCTATTTTGATTAGCAGACAGGCTATTAGAATATGGAAGGGCACTTACAATAAATTTGCAGTCATGTTTGTTATTTAAGTCCAATAGCTGTTCTACCATTTTTATTATCTGTGAACGTCTAACAGATAAACTGTCACCAAACAATATAATTATGGTGGTGTCCTTATTAAAGTTATGAGGCTTAATATTTTTAACTAAACTATCTAAGTTAATTCCAGGCAAACACATGTTTAATAAAGGCTGTTTAATTTTTTGCCTTAATAATGAACTAAGACCTTGACCTATTTTATCCGAGTAAACTAAAACTTTAGAAGATGCCGCTGTAGAGGGGCTCACATCTTCTTTTACATTAATTGGATTAGTGAAAACCCTATCCGCTCTAAATACTGTTGATGGCTCACTATTAGTTTGACAAAGTGGAGGTAGGTTTTGTGTGTTAACAGCAGTATCTGAACGGGAGCCTAAAACTTGGTTATTGCAATGTTCCGTCAAGGACTCAAACCGCTCTGCAGTGTAAGTGCTCATCTTTAGTAGTTCATTGGTAGCCAAAATGTGGTGGTTTATTTGGACTTGAGCATCTTCATATTTCCTTGAGATGGTAGCAAGCTCCTTTTGTAGGTTCAGTATATCCACTTGTAAATTATATGTGTCTTTGTCATACATATACTGACTTTTAGTTAAGTTGTCTTTATATAATCTTAATCTAGATATTAATTTAAGCCTATCAGAACTTAATGATTTTAACATATGTGTTTGCTTATTAAATTTTAATAATTTCTTTGTTCTCTTAATTAACTTGTTAATTTTGACATACTTTTTTGTCTTGTTATTACTGGACATGGTAGCAAAATTACTATTTTCAGCCTGCAATGAGATATTATATTTGTTACAATCAGCCTGCCCCATTAATTCATCAAACAGGGACTGAGTGGTACTACTATCCTGCATCTCCGTTAACTGTTCAAAGTTACCAATTGACTTCCGTGCATCATTTAAGGAAGACTCCAGTTCAGCAATACGACTGAGTGCCCGTTCATGTGTATTACTACAACTCTGGAATGAATTCACAATGTCTTGAAGTTGGTCTCGTTGGTCCTGAGCATCCATGAGCTGAACATGCAGCTCAGCTAGTTCATTCTTTAAACCAGAGTTTCTGCTGATTACATTTTCTATCTCCTTTTCACTGTCCTCATGTTCCTTCATTAGCTGATCGCAGAGATCACTTTTGATCTTCAGCTCTCTGAGTGCTGCCTTCAGCTTGTTCTCCATGTCTTTGGCTACTGCTTTGCGAGTCAGTGCCATCCCACTAGCTGGAAAAGAAAGTGGTGGAAAAGTGAATAAATGAGAAACAGAAAAAATAAGTGACCTAGTACAATTTAATAGGATGAAGAAACACTAAATGAATACAAATAAAATAATGTAGTTAAGGGAAAAGAACAGAAAAGAAAGTAATATAATCTAAACAACTTTTTTAGTTCTATAAGTTGAGGGTGGGTATGTAAGCGCATACAAAAGAAATGAACACTAATATTTGCGCTTATTACGTTAAACCTAACAAGGGAAATATACAGATAGGCAGTACTCTTAGGAAGGTAACTGTTTATGTGCAGTGTCAGTTTGTTAAATGTATGAGGCTTATCTTTTAAGTCTACAACTTTACTTCCAACTTGTCAAATAAAGCGAGATTTAAGAAGCCAAAGTGTGTGGAGAGACGTTGCTCATAAAACACGTAGAATGAGCAGTGAATAGTATAATATGCGTGTAAAATGTGTACTATTAAAAGCATAAAAACAATACTCCCAGGGATTTAGTAACAGCTGATTTTGAAGTAATGCAGGTAACGGTCGGGCGTAGCGCGCCGGTACACACACTCGTTTTATTCACTATATTTACAGCGCGGTACGGCGCGGTGTAGGCGGGGAGTTATGCTTAACCGAACAAATAATCAAAAATTATATTCTAATTGCCTGTTCTACGCGGCGTGGTGATGCAGTGGAGGGTGGCCTGGCGTTGAGGCCAGGGCTGCCACCACTAGTAGCGAAGGGGCGGCCAGGCAGGCGTGCCACGGCTGCCGCCGCAACCGCGTTGGTCGGGCGCCACTTCATCCGGCACCTGACCGGGGCACGTTCAAAGTCCCGCATATGCCGCTCTGTGGGTTAGGGAGCGTTCAGAACTCCCCATAAAAGCGTGGGGCCCGCTTGTACAAGTAGGCCAAGGCCCCATCAGGGCACGGAGCATGCTCCCCCATCGGGAGGAGTGAACCCGTGGCCCTGTCTCCGGCAGTTAAGGGACCCCGTTGGTTTTAGTGGGTAGGTTGGGGCGCAACTACCATCTTTCCCCACATTACCCGGCTGGCGTAAAGCGGTCGGGTATCCATGAGGATTTCCAACGTAAAAAAAAGTATAATTAAATTAATGAATATTCCAATTCTGTATATTCGCAGGCATCCGAGAAATTCGGACATCAATATCAATTTTAGCCATCAGTTTTTCAGATAATTAAATCATCGTGTTCCGGCTACCGTGGCGGCTTTGTACAAAAAGAACCCTTTTTGAAGGTACGCAGTTCAGGGTTCCGTTGGTGATATAAATAACCCTTTGTTATGTGAGTTGAAAGTCATTCGCAAGTTTCATTTTTAGATTTGGATTCCATAAACCCTTATGCGTCTTAATTTTTTTTTTAAATTTAAAGAGTCCGTAGTTCATTTTTTTATACCCAGATTACGCTGAAAAAACGACAGCCGTTACAGAAATTATTTCAGTGATCTGTGATCCTTCCATACTGGTAAATGTATGTATTTTTAAACGAAATCGTCTACTTAACTATATAAATAAAAATTAATTGCTGTTCGTTAGTCTTGCTAAAACTCGAGAACGGCTGGACCGATTTGGCTAATTTTGGTCTGGCAATATTCGTGGAAGTCCAGGGAAGGTTTAAAAGGTGAATATGAGAAAAGAAATAAAATTAAAGCTCATTATTTTTGTTCCAGTTAAAACTTAACTATATTTGAATAATGAACATTCTGGAATTATCATTCAGCTTTTTTATTTATTGATTTTGATGCGGCACGGAGTTTGCCGGGTCAGCTAGTCTCTAATAAAAACATGTTTGGCTTAAAGAATATTTAAAATAAAGAGGTTGAACTGACTGCACTTATCAAATATATTGAAATTAATTACAAGAATACATCATATTATTGACATTAATCAAAATAGGGTGAATAATGCGATGACACCGCGCAGCAGACGGTGAAAGAGGAAGACATACTGTGCATATCCAGATTGGGGCCGGGGCAGAGGGAACTACTGCAGAACCCTATTTAAAAAATGAAAGTTGAACTTCACGTTTTTTTATAGAACACAATATGATTTTTAAATTGTCGGATGGCGGGAATGTGGAGCTGGGACTAGCGCGAAATGCAAATATGAATTATAATCGGGGACCGTTCTGCAAAAGGCATTCAAACATATATTTCCATTAAAAAAATAAGAGACTTTATTTCAAAATAAATAAAGTTGTTTATCGTGATAATTTTGGACTTGGTTAACATTGCTTTTACAAAACTATCCCCAATACAGTGTTGCTTTCATTTCGTCTGCTACAAAAATACAAATTGAATATTTACGCTCGATGTTTCTATCATACTTTTTTAACACGATGTCATTGATATTCGTACCCTTTAAAAATCTAGATTAATAATGGAAAGGATTGACGGGCAAAAAAAATACAATTACAAACACTGTGGTGACGTCATACGTGTAGGAGTATCATGGTGGGGAGAGTTAATGTTTAGCAGGTTATGCAATGTTTGCTTATTCAATTGTAGTAACATTTGACGTTTGTTTTGGCTTCGTTCTCATATCTTTGACAGTCATCCCAAGAAAGCAGTTAAATGAAAACAGAAAGCAAATCTAACCAACAGAATTTGGCTTGATCGATTCTTTTGTACGTGTAGTTAGAATACATAGTGTCACCATATCATTTCATCCTGAGGGTGTCGTAAGAGCTGACGGCTGATAACCATGTGCCAACCCGTCTGGCACCGTAAGAATATTTTTCCTCTATAAATTTGGACGAGTGCCACTACCATGGTACTAATATCGCAGAAACCACAGTTGTTAAGTTAGATACATAAGCTTGACTTCTGTACCTAATTATTTGGTGATATTAGATTTTACTGTAGCCCAACGAGTCGACAAAGTAAGCCGACTTCACTACACTAGGTATAACTGGGTATTTATTTATTCAGCATTCCAACAACGTATAACAATTAATATCTTAGAATATATGAAATTACAATAGCTTCGTGCTACATATAGGTATATACAAATTACAATGTTCTTGTATTTGCGTGGAAATTAATTTAACACCTATGACTAATTAAAGAAGTTGTCCAAATTGAGAACCAAATCCAGACTGCTTTACAAAAAGATATTGCCCTGGAATTATGGAACGAAATACGGACCCGTGATTCAAAGGCAGCACTTGCAACCGTAGAACTTAACAGAGTCATTTATATAGAGAAAGTCTCTTAAAAAAGAGAGAATGAAATTAACTGGGTCAAAACGGCGTCTGTGATTTTGTTTCCAGTTGGATAAAACTTTATCTTTTTAAGCTTTTGTGTTTCATCGACACTGAAAGATATAATTTTAGAAATTATCTTTTTCTTTAGTAAGTTAAATGATCTCCTCAGCCCGTACATGACCCACTTCTTATTCGGGGGTCCTCTCGACACATGAAGGGCAATTAGCCTACTGTGTCACGCTGGCCAGACAGGTTGGCACAAGAGTAAATTAAATAAGCGTAAATTTTTATGTCACGCAGCCCAGAAACGACCGGTTGGAATCCTATCTCTTTCAGCCTGGTAGTGTATCCTGTGCTTTGATTTCCGGGTGGGTCAGGTCGTAAATAACCTTAAGTATCTGGTAATCTTTGACTGGACTCGCCAGCACTAACTTTGTCCCGTGGATTTTGAAACAGTTTATACAAACTCTTAAATAATACTTGCTGACCCGACCGCCGTGCTATTAGATTTAAGAAATGTGTGCTAATTTCCTAATCTTCACCCTGAGGATCATCGATGAGAATCAAATAATTATAAAATTGACATTTTATCTTAAATTTATTATCATAAAAAAAATGTATGACTTTTTAGACCGTGAACGTAGAGCACTGATGTTCGTCTGTAAAGTTATGACAGCCAGGCAACGCTTAACTTTGTGGGCGCTCAGTCTGTGTTTTGGCTTTATCAACGCAACAAATACCTAAAAAATATATTCGTCATCATCATCATAATTTCAGCCAAAAGGCGTCAACTGCTGGACATGCCTTTCCCCAAAGATTTTTAGAAAGGTCTGTCCTGAGCCGCCCGAGTCCATCGTTTTCCGGCAACCCTAACTAGGTCGGCGGCCACTGTGTGCGATGCCAACCAAAACTGCGCTAAAATATATTAAAGGTGCATAATGTAGTCCTTCCTAAATAGGTAGAACACATATTCCGAAGATTCATTTTTGATTACATTATATTATACTAGTGGCCCGCCCCGGCTTCGCCCGTGCAAAGCGGGGGTGGGTATAAACCTTCCTTTTGAATCACTCTATCTATTAAAAAAAACCGTATCAAATCCGTTGCGTAGTTTAAAAGATTTAAGCATACATAGGGACGGACAGACAACAGCGACTTTGTTTTATACTATGTAGTGATTAGATTAGATGTCTTTCGATAGGAAATATTCATAAAGTGAATCGACGGGTCGGTTGCTAGCTTTGTTAAGCTTGAGATTTGAGCTTTAATGGCAGTGTTCAATATTTAAAGTTTATTCTTTAGATTTAACTTTTCTTTTTTGTTAAATTGAGAAACCACGGATGTCCGCAGGTCGGGCGGAAGCCATGATATGTGGGATGAAGATTTAAGTTGATCCCATCTTTATTTTTGGCTAATTGCACTATCGCTTTTATAGCCCCTTAATCGGGCACAGGGAACTATTTTCCCACCCTCCCAATCTAGCTAAATTCCCGAATATTTTTGAATTGGCAACCATTTATGTAGTATTTTTTACACAAACACAATTTTAGATAATGACAGAATTATTTTACTGGCAGCCCCACCCTTTCAAGTGTCAAAGTCAGAATCAAATAAATGTCACCTTCGAAAAATTCGCGCGATTTTCACGTATTGGCGACTTAAATGTACATAGTTTCTTAAAAAAAGATTCTGGTAAGTAGATATTTGGTTCAATATGTATTAATCCATTATATTCTGTGTAACTGTGTAAAATGATATTCAATGCAAAAACCTAGTGTTTGTGTGGTTTTGATTCATTTGAAATATAGTCTTGCAAGTGGGAAAATAGTTCCCTTTGTCCGTTCCTGAACTCCATTTTGCGTCACTATATATAAAAAGTGGGGATTTCTTTTTGTCAACTTTTTTTATTATTGTCAATTTATTTAGTTTATTTTAAAAATGTTGGTTTAAATTGTTTTAGATAATGTCTTAAAAAAGGAGCAAAATAAATTATATTTTTTTTTAATATATCGGACATCGATACTGATGATAACGATATTATGGCGATTGCCTGATAAGTCCAACGGATTCATTTTACCATACAATCATGTGCTCATCATGCAAAGTGATATTAAGTCCGCAAGATTGCTTTTAAACAATTTCATTTGTCTGAAAAATTTCTTATATAAATATTTTTAAAAACATAAAATATTTTTTTATAATGTTTTTATTGTATAATGGTTTCTTTATTTGCACACTGACATTTCACCTAACTTCTACGTAAATAATTCTGTGCACATTTAATGAGGGAAATAAATTCAAAAGTAGAGTCAGGGTAAATAACTAGTCTATAGAAATTCATAGACGTAATCGGACAAAGGGAAATAATTTCCCACTTTGGTTGTCCATGAACAGGCAAAGGGAAATTATTTCCCACCCGTAAAACGTCATCATTTTCAGGTTTCAGTAATATGTATATGATTTTATGTACACCGATATCCAACTTGAGCCTAGAACATTTACTTATGCCATGAAAAACATTTTTTTTGGTTCTACCCGATTAAGGGTTAAGTTGCGTATCTTAAGGTAGAATCCTAGCTTATATTCTATTTTATTGCGAAGATTAAACTGTGGTTTTATCTACTCTGCAGTTATTTTTTATTGTCACTGAGTGGATCGCTTATTTTTAGGAAACCGAAAAAGTTTGTTTATTGTTAGGTATTATAACAAAAATGTGTTTTTGTTTCCTCTCTGCATGCTCCTCTTAAAAGTCTTTCGCAGTTTTATTTAATCTCAGATTCCAATCGACCTTCCCTACCCTTTTAATCTTTAAAATTTATTAACGAATGATAATAAATAAATAAAAATTTTCGCCCATAAGTATTATAAAATACATACATATGAAAAGTCAATTCAATTTTCAATTTTTATTAATAAAACAATAAAATAAGCAACTTGCTTAATTTATTTAAAATATATTTTATATTAATGGTTTAATAGTATTGGCACCTTTCTAGCATGACATTTGCTAAATACATATAAATGGACTTATGACTGCAGGCACACATATGAAAATTGTTAAGGCACGGTTTGTCTCATAGGGGTGTTTTCACGTGGCTCCACAGTATCTGAGCTTGAACTGCAGCAATGATACCACAGCAGAAGAATGAAGCAGAAGAAACAGAAGATGATGAAACAGCCCAAGAAGAGCAGGTATACCTGAAATATAAAGAGCTTTAGCAACATCTCCATGGGCCTATTCGACTCGATGCAATTGCAACCGATTGCAATTAATCGTCTATACTCAAAAGTTATTACCAAGTGCTTGTGGCATATGTTTTAAACTGACACAATACTATTAGTAAGTTACCAAAACTGTCAGTCACACGTGTTTTAATACTGTTAATTTTTTATTTTATTTAATGAGCTTTGTGAAAGCCCTGTAATGAAATCGGGCGGCAAGCTAAGTAATGCCTGACTCTGGTAGATGTTGGTGTAATATTCGTATAATTTGGTGTAATAGTGTAATATTCGCCCTCGGCCGCTTCAAAGGGCGCGTAACGCTGTCGGCCCCGCCTGTCATCTTACCATTTATGGAAATCGCTACAGGTACTCAGTAAACTGACAGGTGATCTAAATACATAATTACCGGTTAACCTATAAGTTGGGGCGCGGCAGGCCAACGGCCTCTATCATCTCATCGCGACCGGGACTACCACAGCCCAGTTCCCCGGCTGGGGAATTATAAAAGATAAAAGATAAAAGGCCAACGGCCGCTGTGTAAATACTGATAGGTAGCCAAAGCAGGATAGACTGGAGCCAAATCCAATAAAGATTGGGATTTAGATTGGCATTGGAAGTTATAAATAAACACAAATTCAATCTATATAATAAATATTTTATTGAGAATTCACTTATCCCCTAGCAATATTAAAATACAGTTTACTATTATAAAACCTAAACTCGGTATTGGCATATGTTTGGCACTGTTGGTTTTACAAAAATGGACTTTAAAACTATGGCACAACGTTGAAGATGGCTAAGGCAAGGCTCGTCTCATAGGGGTACTCTCACGTGGTTCCGTTGTGTCCGTACTTGCACGGTGGCAACGATACCACATCATAAAAATGAAGCAGAGAAAACACAAGATGACGAAGAACGCTGCCATGAAGAGCAGGTATATCTGAAAAATAAACAGCTCTAGACATTTGTTGCTGTAGTAAAAAAAAAAACAATCTGACTTTCGGAGAGCACTCTTAGGACAGGCAATATACAACCTTTTCCCAATTTTAATGGGATCTGCACCAGTCGCCAATCTCTCACCAGCCAATCTCATTGTAATATTAGATGCGGCCATCAGGGGATAGTTATGTACCATCACTCCCATGGCCACCATCGTCATGGGAGTACCAGACAGGTCAGCACAGATTTTCATAACTATTATTATTTCTCTTAAAAGGTTTTCTATAGTTCTTTTGGTAATTTTGTACGATAATGTCATCACTTAGATACACATACGGCAAAATTGCGAATTTACAATCGTTCCCTATGAATTTGCGAGTACTGACGTCATCTCGGACAAAACAAACAATTAACGCATGCGCGCGCACAATGTTATTGACATTATGTATTATTTGAATATACGGAGAACTACAGATTATATTTATTTTTAACTATTCGCCGCTTGGCACGGGGTAATAGAACATAACCATAAAAAAAAACAAAAGAAAATGTTTAAAAGTAAAGAAATTCTCTGAATCTGTGAGGTAAAATATTTACCTCGTTTGTCTTCCGTCTTATTCACTCACTCATTTATATTAAGGAATTAACTAATTTCTTCACTTTGCATTCAAATATGTGTGCATATAAACATTAGTTACATGACAAAAACAACAACTAGAGATATAACTAAACCAGTGCAGGCTTTAGGGCGGGCGGACGTAAAACTTTCGGTAATTAACTAATTTACTTCAATGCAGCTATGCAGGTAACAGTGGTTTGAAAATGATGGTTTTTTTGTATATCTGTAACTTTATTCACAGTGGGGAAATCAACAAGTTTACCACGTCATAAATTACAAGCCAAATTACGCGGGATACAATTTTACTGTCTCCGGTGGGTTTTTTTTTCTTACCCCGAAATATGCGAAAAGCGAATACATGGTGTCTCCATAGACAGCGTAAGTATACTGCCGTGAAGTCATGGGGTGGAGGCATCTTGCCAACTCTTATGTAAGTTTTCCCTTGAAGTTAACCTCGTCTATTCAATGTTTTTTCCTGCCGAGTTGATATGCGCAGGTCCCATCAAATAATTGACAAAATATTGTTATAGTAATCGTTATAGTCGTGCTTTTGTGACTTAGCCATTGGATTACTGTTATCTATTGTTTATATTTAAATGTAATATGGTCGGTCAAAAATATAGTTAGCATTTCGGATTTAAATAAAACTCTTACTGTATCACGTGTCAGGGTTATTATATCACGTATACATATTTCCTAAATTTCATTCAGTTATTTAATATATTGATTACGTTTTGCTAAATTTGTCACAGATATAATCAATTTAACAATCAATTAAATAGTTAGTTTAAAAAAAGACTTCTAAATATAAAGAGGTTTTGTTGCCGACGGATGGCACATGTTGAATAAATTATTAAACCTTTTAAATTATTTACATTTTATATTGGTACAAGAAAACCGTGAAAAGACAACAGCTAATAACAAAAGGAGAATCAAAAGGTACTATGTTTCTGAAACTCAATAGAAAATAACCAGTTGTTAAAAAATTTTTTTTTTCTTTTTAGGCTCTCCTTAAGGTAAGTAGTCGTTATAATTCTTAAAAAAACATATGTTTTTCAATGTATTGGACATTGCTGATACAGGTTTTCATTGATTATTATTCATAATATCAAATCGATTACATGACACTCTGTATTACATAAATTGCCTAAATGAAATACAAAATACACTAATATTGGAATAACATAGCTATTTTATTTTATCTGAAATTACCTTGAACTTAGTCAGGAAATTTCAGGCATCATGGCGATACAAAAACAACCTAGTTTTTGAAACCACAAAAATAATAACGGCTTTATTCGGTAGAGGTTGTTATTGTAAGACAGACGGAAACATGAGCCGGACTGGGCGACGTAACATTGCATTATGGAAATTGCATTTGAAACGTTTGTGCACTATACGGAGGATTGTAGACATGAATATTAAACAGGCTTGGATCTGAAATAGCCGTCGTTTCCTCAACTGAATGTCCGAGCTTGCTACTGGATTCTGAAACTAATATCGATAAAAATATAAACTTGTTTTTTCTAAATTCCATTGGGCCTTATTTTCAGTTGGGTGATTAAGTGATTACCGACTCACTTAACATACCCGTCTATTGGGACTACTGGTAATAATTATATTGGATTACCTGTTAATTGGCAGTATCCGACAATTGGTATAACCAAATGATTTTCGACGGCCTTGGATGACATAGCGCATTTTTCAAAGGTCCAATGATTTTACATGCTGTCTGTAGTTTAAAGTATCTTCTAGTGTGTCGGACATCCGTCTAAGAAATTGCTGCACTTCAAATGCGGTCAGATTATGATATTAATCATAATAAAATAAATCAGTCCGTGTCGTGACGGTTTTAGAATAAATTGTGTCACCACCCCATTCCACTCTGCAGATGTCGTAAGGTGGCCAAAGGAAATACTAAGGCTGAAAACCTTGCCGCAGGAGAAGGAAAACTTCATACGCTGTGATGCGCTGATGATGATAATAATACCCAGCAACTGAATCGCGGAAAATGTTTAACGGGAACACAGGACACATCCAGACTTAGAGCTAGTGCTTCTGTGTTTACACTCTTGCCCAACCCCGCGTGTACGGGTACCCGTGATCCTACTCCATTTTTCTTTTTTTTTGACCCGGGGTAAAATCCTTTATGGACTATCCCCGCCGGCCTGGGGATGGCCAGCGGGGGTGTGTGGGAGTCTCCTCCGCCCCTGTGAGGAGGCGAAGGCATACGCACTAAACTAACCGTCGAGATTCATCTATTGGGACTACAGGTAGTCACAAAACACTCGTTTGTGCATTGACATTATTGTGTGCGTTCAGTAGAAAGCTATCTTCACAAATAAATATTTCCTCAAGTCTCGTCTTAATTCGCTGTTTCCATGCACAAACGCCTTTACAATCATATTATAATGTCATGTTACAGTCAAAGTGGGAAATTCGTTGCTTTTGAAGTGGCTTGGGCATGACGTAGCTATAATAGTGCTGTTTGCCTATCGCGACTGAACGGTGTATTGTGGGCGTTGTGTAAATGTAATTTGTTATTTGAGTTGCTGTTTGGCGGTGGTCGCCGAATCGGATTTTGACATAGGTTGACGTGTTTGGACTACATATTGTCACCTATACTTGGAGGTTGTAAATTGCTACAAAATCTTTCTAAAAAGTTTGTTAAATACGGTGATTTTGATACGACAATTTCTACATTACGACTGTATTTAGTCAACGACGGATTACTGTAATGTTTACTGTATTCCCGCTATAATTACTGGAAGAAACCTGAAAAAGAGTTGCAATAATCTTTTACTCATCTTAAATAAAACTCTTGTCCTTTTTTATATTAAACGAAATCCCTTCCCTTGTAATTCAAAACATGTAATTCACGAACACACCTAGAATCAGTGAAAGTTCCTCTGGTTTAGACAAAAAAACTTGCCCGACACCGGAATCGAACCCGGGACCCGTTGATCCCGTCGAAGGCGTTGATGCTAAAATAAGCTGTGCCTATATTTGATCGGTCCAAGTCTTTGGTTAATTTAACTTATCATATAATATTATATCAGCTCTGCCGTTTGTTATAAATATCTTAATTTGTGTCTTATATTTATAAGATTGTGTGTTTTAATTTCACTCTCATTTATCACTTGATGTGTGTGTTATCAATTTATATATGCTTTCCACTTTGTATTTTATGTTTATTTTCTTTTTATATAGGCTTTTAGTGGTTATACGCGGTTTCCTCGCCACTTGTTGGGGTAATCAAACCTGCTCACCAAAGCGTAAAAGCCTACTACATACTACTAATTCGGCGTTATAAAACTAAGTGAAGCATTTAGTAGTTGCACAAAGCGAGTGGCTAATGCATCCAACGTTGTGAAAGCTGACAAAGCGTACTTGGAACAGTTTTTACCACTAGCTATCCTATTAGGGACACGCATTAGAGCATTTGGTGAAGTGGATCCTTATGTAATATATTGTATCCTTTGATAAAGAAATATTACCAATTAAAAGGTAATATTTATTTTTTATTCATTTATACTAATAGTAACCGCATAATTATCTAAATACAATTAACTTGAATATATGGCGGATATTGCGTTAAAATTACCACGAATGGTTCGATTACGGGCTAGTCAAGTTTTGTTCCTTTGTCTGGGAATCACAGTTGTCTGTGAATTAGACCTTTTGATGAGCCCCGCGATACAGGAAAACCAGTGAAACGAGGTCGTTTACAAAAAATATAATATAATAATAATATAATATAATATAATATGGCAATAGAAATAGAGAAAGCAGTCTTATATGTTTAAACCAACGATGAATCTGCATAGTGCCGGATTTTAAACAGATAATGTCACTACAGAAAAGCAGAGAATCGTCCCACGAGACACGGGAATCTTGTTATGAAACCCCGTGCTAGCCGGCTTAATCTGCTCCCACGATTGGTTGGGGGATGCTCGGGCCTATGACTCACTGCAAGGATAGCTCTGCAGCTACAGGAGAAGTAGATGACAAAGATGTTGTCTGTTTTCAATTGGGTCGATTAATATTCTTAACGTTTTTCCCAAGACACAATCCGTCAGCTAATAAAAAATATGCCGCAAATATTTGACGATTTTCGTTATCCAGAGGAATCCGAAATATATTCAAGAAGCCATAAATCATGACGGAAAAAGAATTTACGAGCGTCTAGCCTTTTCTCAATTTCATGTGGTTTATAGTCGCACCGCGACATAATATTAAGGTTTATGTCTGGTCAATAAAAATGTGGCGTTCCATTCTAGTATTGAAAGAAATCCTGCGAGTCCTACAATAAGTATACAAATGGTATCTTTACATAGTTGTGAGTTCTGATAGAGAAGGTTATTGCTTGGCGGTAAGTGCGAGTTTAGTCCGTGTCCACGCTATGTGGTAGTCTCCTTAAACATATTTCTATCAGTCGTCATGATCTACATTCACACCTTTCGTTGGGATGTTCTCATTCACACAATCTATCTAACTCTTTTTGGGGTTTCCTTACAACCTTCCACATTCATGCTAAAACTATCACCGGTTTGAATTGTGAGCAGCATTTAATTAAAGCAATTACAGAGAAGGCCAGCAAGAAACTCTGAAGTAGCTTAGTTATGTGATAAACATGATATTGATGTGTATGTAAATATGTGCATTTAGTGTGCTTAATGATTTATTTATTTGCACGTGCCTGACCCCGGAATCGAACCGGGAACCCGTGATCCAAAGCACTATCATCTAACCCCTAGACCAGTAAGGTATTATCATACCCTTCCGTCATCTCAAATACACAGCGGACCAACATTTTTGGCTTCATGTCTTATTTTAAAAGGCATCATAAAAGCCCATGTGAAGTGAAGGCATACAACCTTCCGAAAGGAGCAGTTTTGAGCATACATTATTTTTATATTTTGAAGTATGCCTGAGACACAGGGGTTTTTGTGATCCAATCTTTAATCACAAAATATGTGTTCCAGCCAAAATTACTCATCCAGCTACTGTAAATTGTAAACATTACTTTAATTATTTTTTTACGTTGGCAATCCTCATGGTTACCCGGCTTCTAAACGCTAGCCGGGTTATGTGATGACATTACCCGGCTGGAAAGATGGTATTTGCACCCCAACCTACCCACTAAAAGCAACGGTGTCCTTCAACTGCTCCGTGAGCCTGATGGGGCCTTAGCCCGCTTTTACAAGCGGGCCCCTTGCATTGATGGGTAGCTCTGGACGCTCCCCAACCCACCGAGCGGCATGTGCCGGACATTGCACGTGCCCCCGTCAGGCGCCGGATGAACTGGTGTCCAATCCACGCGGTTGCGGCAGCAGCCGTGGCCCGCCAGCCTGGCCGCCATTCCGCTGCTATTGGCGGCATCCCTGGCTTCAACGCCTGGCCGCCCTCCACTGCAATGACCACGCCGTCTATCGCGGCAGGTTAAGGCTCTCGAGGCAACTCTGAGGACAGAGGAGTCCCCAGAGCCAAAACCCACCACGACTCCGTGTGCCACTCTTCATCTGACCTCTCCTCGTGGGCCCTTCCGGCATGGATGACCCTGAGCCGGTATGGCCCCAACGGATCCTAAAGACAGTCAAACCCCCTCACCACAACAAGGTGGCAGCACGGTCGAGGGGACCCTATAAGCCTTGTGATGTGTGTTCTAAGATGATTCCCGGGGATTCTATGCTCTTTTCTCCAACTATTGTCTCTAGCTGGTGCCCAAAATGTTATAAAATTTGCTTAATTAAAGTTGCACACTATTTTTATTAACAGTACAAGCAATACTTTCCTTACGACTATAGGGCCTTTGTTACACCTTGTTTAAATTCTTATTTTTTCTGTTAATAATTAAGTGATTTCGTGTTAATATAATTTATTTGTCACCTTGTCGCGAATCACAAGAATTTCTAGCAAAAAAATCTGTTGTCTGGGAAAGCTACATTTATAAGGCCGCGGCAATCGATGGGAATTATTAAAAATTCATATTAAAATTCATGCCATCTTCTTTAAAGGCCTCCCCCTGCAGACTGGCGATTTTCACGACAGCTGGATACAAGGGGAACTTCTTATTCCTTGCCTTTTTCAGATTTGGATGGAACACAGCTTATTTATAAAGAGAACTGCTGAACCGGCAAACGTTGTGTTGCCAATTAAATATCGTTTTTAAAAAATAGGGGTTGATCGTAAAGGGGTATTTTTGTGAGCTGTATCATAAAAAAACATAAAAATTTCTAAAATGTTATTAAATAATATTTGGGGTGGACCATCCTTAAAATAGATGGGGTGAAAAATAGATGTTACTAAATGCGTATTTATGTCCACACAGTACATCTATACAAATAAATAAAATTAGAGTGTCTGTTTGTATTAATAAAATAACCACTTTTTACTAAATTCGTAAGTAGGTATGTATACATAAGACCAAAATAACATTTTTTTAAAATTTTGTCTGTGTGTTTGTTCCGGCTAATCTCTGGAACGGCTGGACTGATTTTGACGGGACTTTCACTGATAGGTAGGTCCCGTCAAAATCAGTCCATAAGTACACGGGAGACCGTGTAATTGGAGGCTATGTAACTGATGATGATTAGTTTTCATTCACCCACATTTGAGAAATTCACCATGTACTGTATGGCAAGAGATTGTAATCTGACAAATAGGGTACCGTCACATACTGCTCCGTATTCCACGTTAAACTAATAAAGGCAATAAGTTGGGAAAGAATCTAGCTGCCACGAAATGTGTGGTACAAACGTTGGAAATGTCACGTGGGTGGTACATCAGGCTAATTTCTCTCCACAAAGGCAGATTGATATGATGATGATGGCGACAAATAAAGTCGCAGGTTTGTGCAGCCATTAATAAAGAATCTTGCTCACTTCAGTTCACGCGACGCTCCTTTTAACGCTAAACAATATTGAAATACGAGCACAAAATATCAGCAATGTAAATAAACGATGCTTTGTTACGAACTTGGGATCGTAAAATGATTGCAAATGGAGGGCCCGGTGACTCGAAAAATGACATGGCGGGATATCAGTTTTAAAACAACGAAGAATCTTTTAGTCAGTTAAGTAATATTGTTTGAAAATAGTGACTATCGCTAACCTAACTTGCCGACTACTCTCTCCTAATAGCATAAATTTAAACTTTACTTTAAATTTAAATTTTTACAAAATAATTTAACAGAGTTTTTTAATCTTTATGAACAGTTTACTTTTATTTTAGTTTTGAATCCCATATATAATTAAAAATCTACTACTATCGAATATACTAATATCTTCTTTGCCTTATTTCTGTTCCTAAGTATGTTTCTTTGAGGCTCGCATTAAAAATATGCCAACTGGTAAATAATAATTTGGTTTATAAATTCACTAGCTTTTGCGCGCGGCTTCGCCCGCGTGGGCTTCGAACCCGTGCATATTTTTTATGAACATAAAATTGGTTATTGTGACTAAACTATGATAGTTAGATGTGTGCTCTTGCAGACTTTTTTGTAGATCTTTATAAGACCTACAAACCCGTAGTACATTATTTTGTTCTATTGTCAATAGTTTTTGCAGCGCACGCATAAATAGGTTTTCGATTTTACACCTTGGTTTACAAAATCGCAATTTTCATACGGATCCCTAATTCTTATGAAAATAAAATATAGCCTATAACCTTCCTCGATAAATGGACTATCTAACACTGAAAGATTTTTTGAAATCGGACCAGTAGTTCCTGAGATTAGCGCGAACAAACAAACAAACAAACTCTGCAGCTTTATATATTAGTATAGATTATATTTATGAATCGCTATATTTGAAAAGATGGCATGAAAATGTCCGGAATACTCATCCATTTGTGAATCCAAAGCGATTCGTTTGCCAATTACTGGCGATGTACAGGAAAAATAAGAAATCAATAATGACAAGAGTCACGGCCTTTCAGGCGAAATTAAATTGCGGTTTAAGCAACACCCCGCGATAAATCAAAATGGCGTTATAAATCAAAATGGCGGTGCGCGACATGCGACGCTCGGATTACATTGAGCAGGGTTTCGACGGCTGTTTTCGGGATTAAAAAAATGTTTACATTCCAATTTAGAACTGTATTCTATTAATGAGTTTGTATGATAAAAACATGCAATGCCGTGGACACCGAGTTATTTTACGACATCTGTAATAGATGAGGCTTGAAAAACCTAAACTGATAATTATAATTTGTCTTCCGATAAAATATTGACTTTCTGATACAATCCATACAAAGTCGATAAGGTGTTAAATTATTGAATCAAGTCCATAAAATAAACTATGTAGGTACCCAGAAACTTTCAATAATTAATTAAAGTTAGAAGTTTTACATAAGTAAGTCAAAATTACCGTCAAGTCAATATTTTTTTCCATAGTAAAAGACAACTGTCTCAATTATTACAGTTTATATAAATAATGCGTGACTGAAAAAGTATGATATGAACCATTTTAGTTAGTTGCTTTTATTCTCGAACTAGGTGGCCAGACTACAGTTGCAATATAAGAGTCAAATTCTGACAGATGTGTGGCAACAAACTCGCAAACAGTTTAACACAAAATCTCTTTTAAGTACCTGTTTATCCATATTTATTTTCCCAATTCGCACCCTCACAAATCCAGCAAGCTGATGAAACTTGAACTCTGCATCATTGCGGGGTCCGTGTGCGGATTAATTCATTAATCTGGGCCGCGCAGCGATGTACGTGACAAGAATACACCAGATCTGTCGTGAAGCTTTGTGGGATAAGATTTCGGTCATTTATGTATCATCACACCTGGGATTCCAAAGGGGGTAGAATAAAGTATTGTTTTAAATGTAATATCAGCGATACGTTTTTAGTCAACAGTCTTTCTTTATAAGTTATTTTTTTTAAGATGAAGGAAAACATGTATTCTTTTCGGCACAAAAAATACGAGATAATGACAGGATAAAGAGGTTCTCTTGACACAAAACATGCCACAGGTTTCCAATACATACGTAAAAGTTGAAATTAAACACAATGGGAAAACAAAGTACATAAGTAGAGCTACTCGTATATAGGTAGGTCTTGTGTCTGACGGCTGCTGCGCAAAAAAGGTCTGGCTCTCAAGGTCACAGACGCAAGCAAGTCCCACCGCTACGTGCATAAACACTTTTTAACATAGACAAGCGAAGTTAAATATGGTAAGTTGTCATAACCATCACAGCGCGTAAGTAATTCACTACTGATGGTGCCGCCAATACATCCGCCTAATACACAAGTACACCTTAGGTCCCCGTTTTGGATAAAGAAACCCACTACTGAGTCAGACTTCGTTCAATGTTATAGACGGGATTAGCCTATTGTGGCCTTGGTTGATAGGATCTCATATATTCTCCTTTTAGGCTACATACCGGCCCACAATTTGTCGTGGTGGGCTTGGCCCCAAGGACTCCCCTGTCCTTAGAGTTGCCATGGGGGCGTTAATAAGTTGCCGCGACCCTGTTTTAGGCAGTTGATGGATACCGTTGTTTTAGGCTAGGTCGTGGCTCAAATTACCATTATTCCGCGCTCGAAGTTCCACATAACCTATACACAATAACTTTCGCCGTTTAAAGAAAGTTACTTAATCTTCCCTGAAATTATGGTGAGAGCTATAGCGTGTTTGTTACTCACTGGCCTTGAGTAACGTCGCATTGTCTTCATCATCTCAGTATACAAAAAAACCCTTTCTTGGGATAGACTTCCTCCACTTTGTTGGGGGCATGGAAAAAATCTTATACCCGTCTGAAGTAAGGGCATAGAAGTTATTAAACGAGAGTTTAAGGAAAAGAATATTAAAAGATACAATTTTATGTTTAAATAATTTTTCTTTTTAAAGTATAAGTGAGATATCATAGTATTTTTAACTGAAAATTAACTAACTTGCTATCATTATATGTTATCTTAAAAGCTTAATAAACTGAGTCTAATATTGTTTCTTGGGCTCTCTTTGCTCATTTATCGAATCATAGCACTTTCATGACCAGCAGGTGACCAAACATTCCGCCCTGAGGCGCCTCCGCGAGGAGGCGGTGGAGGAGGGGGAAGTGGTCCTGGCGGTGTCGCTCGACATCGCCAATGCGTTCAACAGCCTGCCCTTCGAGACGCTCGAGGAGGCACTTCGGTACCATGAGGTGCCCCCTTATCTCGGGAGGCTGCTGAGCGCATACCTCCGGGACCGCGAGGTCCTGTGGGAGGGAGCGGACGGCCGCATTCAGCGGCGGACGGTTAAGTGCGGTGTTCCGCAGGGCTCGGTTCTAGGCCCTGTCCTGTGGAACATCGGATACGACTGGTTGCTCAGGATGCCGCTACTGCCCGGGGTGGGGCTGCTCTGCTACGCAGACGACACCCTCATCACGGCCAGGGGCGGCACCTTCGCCGAGGCGGCGAGGAGAGCAACGGTCGCGACGTCGCTGGCTGCGGACCGGATCGGCCTGCTGGGCCTGAGGGTCTCCCTCCCGAAGACGGAGGCCCTCCTCCTCCACGGGCCACGTCGGGGTCCCCCTCGCGGTGCGAGCATCACCGTGGGGGGGACGGTGATAGAGCTGCGGGCCCAGATGAAGTATCTGGGCCTGCACCTGGACGGTCGGTGGAGCTTCGGGGCCCACTTCCAACAGATGGCCCCGAGGCTCATACGGTCGGCCGCCGCCCTGGGCAGGCTGCTGCCCAACGTCGGCGGCCCGGGCTCCGTCTGCAGGCGCCTGTACTCCGGCATCATCCGGAGTATGGCCCTGTACGGGGCCCCCGTCTGGGTCGGAGCCCTCACCGCTCGCAACAGGGCCCTTCTGCGGAGGCCGCAGAGGGTCATAGCGGTGAGGGCGATCCGGGCTTACCGCACGGTGTCGTGGACGGCTGCCACGCTGCTCGCCGGGGACCCACCCTGGGAGCTCCAGGCGGAGGTGCTGGCGGCCGTCTACAGGTACCGTGCGGCACGGAGGGAGGAGGGAGCGCTGCCCCTCCTCGACGGTGGTGGTGCAAGGCGGGTCAGGGACAGAGCGCGAGAGGCCCTGATCCGCCACTGGGAGGAGGATCTGGGGTCCCCAGCCGCCGGGCTGGCGACGGTGGAGGCGGTCCGCCCCCACCTAGATCGCTGGCTGTCTCGGCGGCACGGGACCCTAACCTACAGGTTGGTGCAGGTGCTTACCGGGCATGGCTGCTTCGGTAAGTACCTGCATCAAATCGCGGGCCGGGAGCCGACGCCGGTCTGCCACGAGTGTGGCGCGCCAGTCGACACGGCGCGCCACACGGTGGAGGAGTGTGCCGCCTGGGTGACCGAGAGGCGGGCCCTGGCGGCACAGGTCGGAGGAGACCTCTCGCTGCCGAGCCTTATCGGACGGATGCTCGACAGCGAGGGGGGGTGGGAAGCAATGGCCTCCTTCTGCGAGGACGTCATGTCGCAGAAGGAGGCCGCGGAGCGGGTCAGGGAGGAAGACGTCCTGGCCGACCCGCGCCGCAGACGGAGGCCGGGGAGGAGGAGGCGACTGTACGCCCACCTCCTTCCCCCGCCATAGAGGCCGGTGGTGGGTCGGGGGACCCGCCACCGACGAAAGCCTCGATGACTGAGGGCGTCCCAGTGTACCGGGGCGCCCTCTCTGATAGTCGCTTGCCCGCGTAGCGGGCACCTCGTCGGGGCGTCAACGTTGACTGCGCTCGCGCGAACCGTTGGCGCCCCAAGCGTGCCGTGTGAGGGTATACCGCTGGGGTTTTAGTGGGTATACGGGTTCTGTCCCGGGAGTCCCACATAATCACCGACCTCTCCCCCGGGGGGCGGTGGTATGCGTAATGCATTTCCCCAGCGAAACCAACAAAAAAAAAAAAAAAAAAAAGGTGACCAAACATTCAAGTAAAAATGGTCTATGTTATTCTTGAAATTTTGCACACAGTATCTAACTAAGCAGTACTATCGATCCTTTCGTTCCACACCCAGCGTGTCATAAGAGCCGACAAAAGTAACTAACAAGGCCGAAAGCTAACCGCAAGAGAAGGAAAACTTGAGACGAAGTCCTGTACCGAACCGTCTGGCCAGCCTGGCACAATAGGCTCATCACCCTCCATGTAAAAGGAGGAGACCCGACTCCGCAGTGGGTCATTTATGGGCTGAGTAGTAGTAGTTATGCCTGTAGGGGTTTTGTCACATCCTGTATATTAAAACATATTCTTTCCCTTGTAGCCAATTTTTTATTTCTTTTGTTTGACTCTTGCAACACCCACAAGAAGGTATGTGTTGGTGATGATGTCTCAAGATCATCGTATTTTTTACTAGTAGCCCGCCCCGGCTTCGCCCGTGCAAAGCGGGGATGGGTTATACATATAAACCTTCCTCTTAAATCACTCTATCTATTAAAAAAAACCGTATCTAAATCCGTAGCGTAGTTTTAAAAATTGAAGCATACATAGGGACGGACAGACGACAGCGACTTTGTTTTATACTATGTAGTGATTAGTTGTAATATAAATTGTTATTGTAATAATATAAGTAGGTTCGGTCTAATTGATTAATACGCAAGAGACCGAAATAAATTAATTTAAACAGTTTCAAAGAAAAAATCGCTCAAACAATTTTGAAAGCAATTAAAAATGACCTCTCCAGGTAATTAAATCCGTCCCAGTACTTTACTAGGTTAATCCTTTATTTTCGCAGCTATTTTTACATGAATCTTAAATACAAAAGATAAATCTTCATAATTCGTAGTCATTCCCAAATCTCTCTTGGCCTCGTTGGCCTAGGGGTTGGATGTGCCGCCTTTGGATCAACTGGTCCCGGGTTCGATTCTGGGGACGGGACGGACGGGGAGTCTCTTTGTCAAACCAGAGGCACTTGCTCTGAGTCTAGGTGTCATTTGTGTTCGTGAATTACATGAACAACCCCCGCGGTACAGGTTATACCTAGAGCCCCTGCTTCGCTGCTGGATTTTTTTGTTTTAAATAAAAACAAAAAAAAACAATAGCGCTTTGAATTGGATATTTTTTTGTAACGCATTCCGTCCTAATTTTAAAAAATGACCATCTATTCTGCCCATACGTGCTTTTCAAAAGCCACTTGGCTTTGGGCCTGATAAGCTGAGACAACCAGCCGTACATCGTAGCTCGTAGGTTGCTACGAAATCTTGTAGCAAGTTTCGTAGCACAAGCAAAATAGACCAGAGTAACAGTAGTCCAGTCGAAATAGACATAAAAGTAGCCTCAAATAGAAAAAAAACCGGGGAGCGATTTTTTTTTAAAACGTCGGGGGTGTGGTTGGAAGTATAAATCTCGATTTTCGAACTAATCCCGGTAGAGGGTTCGCCACCATCTTATTTATAAGTTATTTTTTTTAGTTTTTCTGAAATAACTCGTTAATTTTCAACTTTAGAGCAAAAATGGTGTTTTCCATGGTTGTTGGAAATTTAATTTCCCACTCGTTTAGTCATTATCATTTTTACGCTAGGATCAATATTTGCAGAGTTATACTATACCGTTAGACCCCGGCCTTTAAAAAAAAAATCGCACCCCGGATTTGTTCTATTTAAATGTCTATCTCGACTGGACTACAGGTATGCATTAAGTAATTCCCCAGCGGATCCAAAAAAGGATTCCATATCAAGCTTTAATATAATGGGAATGAAAACGTGGTTCATAAACGTTTTGTTAACGGCTCCCTAATTGTCCCCCATGACAATTACGCTTACTTGAATACCCATTTGGTTTAGCTCAATCGGAAAGGATTAAGATAGTTATGCAATATTAAACCTTATAGCGAGTACCATATGGTTGTCGTTGGAAAATTGGATCGAGAGTTCAGATTGTTTTGTTTGATTACAATAAGAATATCCATGCAAAGGTGAGTTCGCATTAATATTTTTTTAATAATAAATGACACCAGGTTTTAACATTAATGAAGCAAGTTCTATGTAAACATATTATTTTAATAACGTACTCTGGGTATGATATTAAAATAATATTTCCATCAACGCTAACAATAATATTTCCAAAAAGGCTGAAGCTCTGACGATCTCATACGCCGTAATGTAATTAAGCTGTGATATTCTGTAAGCTGGAAATCATACCTTACAGTTACCTACTCCCGGTGATCTCAGCGGTGATAATCAATCCACTATGCCCTGTCTCTCTTAAACAAGAAAGGCACTAAAATGAGGTATTAATCAAACCTACAACATTGGTGCAATTAGGTCCCTTAGCATAACATTTCAATGAATTTTCTAATTTAAGTTATTTTATTTCAGATTGATCTGTGTAGGTTAAGAAGCGTCTGGCTCCCTTGGAAGATGGATGGGTGTACATTATTTATAAATAAACCGCCATGCTTTGAAAGTAAAGCCGAGACGGCTGCCGTTCACCATCTTTAGCAGTCGTTACACGTAGTCAGTAGGGTGAAACCTGATAGCTGGTCTAACCAAATACGAAATTAGTAAATACTAAATTCACAAAAGGGTACACTGGTGCTGACTACAATGAAATTGGTAAAAGCCAAAAGAGAAAAACATTAAATTGTAGTTGTGGTTGCAATTTTGAGACTGAGTAACTAGATACAGTTAGTATGTAGTTAATTTAATCTCAGTTCGTTGGCCGGGAAGTGGTAAGTTAAGAGAATTGAGGCCAAACAATTAAATCGACAATACCGTTAGGTTACGGTGAGGCTTACATGATAAAAGGTTCCGTAGTATTCAAATTAAAATATAGTGACAAAAAGCAATATTATATTACTAAAATTACTGCATAAAACACAGCACAGAGACAGATATACGAATCCCAGTGAAGGCATTGTTTTGGAAGCCTCGATCACTGAATGACCCACTATTGGGTCAGTCCTCCACCAAATTTACGGAGGGAAATTAACCTACTGTGCCACCCTGGCAATATGGGTTTTATAAAGTTTTCCTTCCTTGGATTACGAACACGAAAATTTAAGCGGGCGAAGTCACAGAATGAAGCTAGCGGCCCATTTCCTTAATTTGAACATGTTTTAACTTTTCCTGTTTATAATTGGAGGGGGTCATAAGGAGTTCTAACCAAAAACTCTCGGGACCCAAGATAGGCTAAACTTGCCAGCGGTACACGTTGCTGACCAATAAACGACGATAATTATTGTTATTAATCCATATAAACATAAACTCTTCCTTTAACACATAAACATGCAGGGAGTTACTGTGTGGGTGGTCGATGCCATAAACTTTGCGTGACCCTAAAAAGTATGTCTACAAGACTATTCCTTTTACCAAGAATACTCAGGGGTACCACACGCAATCTTGTTAATGTGTGCCGCTCCACGTAATACGTTTAACGCGCGTGACTTACATGTTTTACAGTGCAAGAGGCCATGGCAAAGTTAATGAACACACAAATTCTACACATTCTACACAAAAATAGTACACAAATTAAAATAAAAAAATTAAGTAACGGATCAAAAATTCATGCTTCCCGACTGTTCTCGGAGGGGTCCAGGAAAAGGAGTGTGGCACTGGTGGTTCCATTTCGAATGTGCTACGGTGGCATGATGGGGATCCCTACCACAGGTGGCTACCCCTGCGAAGTATAATTGAATGTGGTGTTAGTCGTATTTGGCTTCTTTATACACCTATAGTTATTATTATAGTTACATTCAATATAAAAGACGCTATGAGTAGCTTTATGGCTTTTGTACTATGTATTACGAAATTTGGAAAAGGTTGAGCAAAGCGACACTTAGATTTTTTATAAATAAAAAAATTACGATCATTATAATTAATACTGTAAATTTTTTTTTTCATGTATCTCTACCACCCTTTGTACCGTTAAGGTCACTGGAAAACGATGGATGCGGATGGCTCAGGAATAGCCTCTGTGGAAATCCTTGGGGGAAGTCCTTTGGATGAATTGATGATAATGACTTTAAGACATTTTAGAGATTAGATAACAAGACTCGTATTATTTTTTATTAATCACTAAACAAATTGAACATGGATATAATATGATATTGAATCCTAAATCCATACTAATATGATAATGAGTTTGATTGTTACCTGTACACAAGTGTTCAATACATTAATTATTCTGCCACCATCATTAATAATTCAGGGACAGTAATACAAAGTGCTTCTATCCCAATCAATATATGATTTTCCATTAGCGGATTAATTTTGAGACAATAACAGTCGTGATTGATGTACTAGCTCTTGGAATATCATGAAACATTCAAATAACTCTAGTGCAATCGAACTCTATAGAGATTCCTGCTCGTTTAATCCCTATTGTTCAATCCTTCGGTATACATAAATGTATATGAATAAACAACTGTATAATGTTTGGGTCTTTATAAGAATAGAATTTGGATTTAAAGCATTTCCTGTAATTATATGTAAGCTAGCAATTTTGGTAAGGGACTTGTAATCTTTCTCATCTTGTTCATACATCTCAAATATAGCAAGAAGAAAACTGTTTCTCCATTAAACTACAATAAGCCTAACTTAGCAGTGCCGACTCTGCCAGTGTAATAATGCTTTCCATTTTTACAGAGCGTGAGTTGGCGTCAGGTGGTGCAAACGGTAACCACTTATCTTCAAGTGAGCTCCAGAGTAGTATAAATCCCTCCATCGAACAAGGATACCCTTACTTCCCCTCAGCCGCAGCTGTGTATGTTTTAGAGACTGGAACATAAAAAAATATAACGCGTCCAAAAATCACTGGTCTGCCTATTTCTAACAACTTTTTGAGAGAATTGAACAAGAAAGTAATTTAATAGCTAATTGTTTGTTAATTTGCTTAATAATTTGTTGAAATGAACTGTTTTCTTCCAAATTAATAATATAAAAAATGGTGATGTCATTACAAGATAAAAATTGTCTCTCAACATAAAATATTTAAAATGAAAGAAAAATATTATCTGAGAACTGCTAGGGAAAAGTTGACTAACAGAACTTGATGTCATTAAAACATTTCAAAACGCGTTTGATTTTAAGTGCGCATTAGTTATTAGCAATGGCTATTATTTAACAAATATGAAAATTTTGTTACAATAACCTTTTTAACTGAAAATATAAACCACACTTTATGTCCAATAAATAAAACATTTATGTAGGACCAATCTGGAATGAATACCAATACATAATCGAAATCGACAATAAGAAGTCACTCACTTTTGAATCTTTTAGTTTTCCTGTTTCTTTTATATCTCTATTTTAATAAATACATGTCTAATGACTAATTAAAGGGTGTTCAAGACCTCGACCCGCCACGAACCCACCTCGGTGTATATAAAAATTGAACCCGTAAAATTTTGTTTAGTCTCTGCCTCTCGTCCCCTAGACCAACAAGGCAGCTGGTTGTTTTTATTAAACAATCAAATTTTTCCCATTTGATTGTTTAATAAACCGCTAATGTCATGTGTGATTGGTTGCAACATGATGATGACTATTGAATATGAAGCCACCCGGAAGCTTCACTACATAGTATAAAACAAAGTCGCTGTCGTCTGTCCGTCCCTATGTATGCTTAAATCTTTAAAACTACGCAACGGATTTTGAAGCGGTTTTTTTTAATAGATAGAGTGATTCAAGAGGAAGGTTTATATGTATATTACATGCACCCGCGCGAAGCCGGGCCGGGTCACTAGTTATCAATAATGCGGCTATGCTATTTTAGACAAAACAAAATAATGTAATGGATCATACTACTGATTCTGAAGGTCTAGAAGAGATAAACACTTTTATATGCTTTCTCTATTTCCCTTTACAAAGCCGGGCCGCTCGTTATTACATAATGCATGTTCTATTTTCTTCTATTGATTTGTGGGATGTAGTCCCACTACCGCAATACCGGTAATGTAAGTACAATGCCTTTAGTTTTTCCAATTTCATTGGTATAGCAAATCAAAATTCCAAAACTGAACAAAAATTTAAAATATACTATTTACCACCGGTTCGAAATGTAGCTCTAAACCTAAACTACTACTCTAAACTAAAAAGAACCAGGAAGAAACTCTGTAGTTGCTTTTTCAGATAGCGATTTTTGGGTAAAAGGCAGGAAGAAGACAGATTTGTGATAGCAAATTCGCGCTATAGTCGCAAAGGGACAAACATCAGCAACATCTAGTCAACAAACCAACCAGCAGCGGGGCCCGATCACGTGCATGATCACGTGCTCCTCAGGGAAGAACTCCCCACAAGACGCCACCACTGAAATGAGTGTTAAAATGATCATGTTAACACGGGCACCAAAGAACTACCACTACTACGCTGTCCATAAATGACCCACTGCTGAGTTGACCTCCTCCTTATCATTTATTTTTGTCGGCTCTTACGACACCCTCATAATGAAATGAGGTAGCGACACTAGCGACTTATAAATTTATCACCACATGAAATTGCTAAATATACCATTTTAAACAAATATAGTCCGCATTTTCAGTCAGTCTAATTTGCTCAATGCATAATTCGGTCGCTCATTTGAATCACTGAATTCCACTGGGCTAAATGGAATTTTCTCGAAACAGTAGGCTAATAATGGTTTCAACATTAGGCTTGTCAAAGAAATTATTCGGCTCTACAAAATAAGAGTAATTTCTTTTGCAACTTATTCATATTTTCTGATTGGTCGAAGGGGGGTGAGGAGCGTGAAGTAATTTTAAATTAGATTGTCTTATTGGCCTATTTGTTCACGCAGCCCATAAATGAACGCCAGCTTAGTCAGGTCTTCAGTTGAATGGGGGAAATTAGCATACTGGGCCACGAACGCTGGCTAAAGGGTGTTCATTGTATTGGGATCCACATCAAGTGTTCGTTCTCCTGTGGCTCGATTTAGTGCTTGCCTTTGGTAGCCTCCAATAAACCTCAGTTTTTAAATATTTAATACTGTGTCATAATCATCATCATCTTCTGAGCCGGGCCATCTTCCAAATTCATGTTAGCAAGTTTTCCATTTCTAGCGGTTAAGATGTTTGCCTCGTGCATGTCTTTGGGCGGCCCTTACGACACCTTTAGGATGGTGTGGGTTGGTGTAATTGTCCTGAAATGGAATGGAGTCAGACTCAGTCTATTAGAGCTCCATGTGTGATTTATTGGAATGAGCTGCTTAGATATCCCGATTATTATTTTAATTCATTCATGCGTTTGTTAATATATTTATACTAGATGTAGAAAAAGATTCAAACATGCACTTAATACCTTTTCAACATCCATGATCACTGGATAGTTGATAAAAAAAGTCGAAGGTCTTTTTTCTTGACAATTTGCTCCGTGTCAGTAGTCCTTATCCTTTGATATAGCTGGGTGTGAGTGTGTAGGAGGAAATACTATTGGCCGAATATCTGGAAACACTGTCGAACTACTCTGACCGCATGAAAACTGTTCTTAGAAATTGCTACACCTACGCACGCTTTGCTTATTCTACATTGCTATTATTTATTTATATACTTTATTGCACAGACAAACAGAATTATCAGTCTCAATAAGAAACTTATATGAGTATTTGTACAGTGGGCGGCCTTATTGCAAACTGCAATCTCTTCCAGAAAACCGTTTGGATATCGAGCAGTATACTCATAAAAGAAACAAATTCACTCATTTTTTATCAAGTCTCGTACAAATGCGAATACCTCGCAGCGATTTGGTACTGAATTTCAATTGTGTGCCTGTCGTAATATATCAGGTATATCGTTCAAAAAGTTTTATGCGCTTTAATATAACATCATCTCAGCTCATAAATAACGTCTAGGTGGGAAAATGTTCATTTCAATTCAATTCCATGCAATTGAAGGAGGGCCTGACTGAATCGTCTCGATTATGATGATGATTCTTTTGATGTGAGTGGGTTTTTGTTCTCCTTTGTTTCTAACGACTATTCCATGATGGAATGGGTACACTTTTTATAAGCATCTCCAAAGTAAACAACAATTCGTTTGTCATAATTTTCACAAACCGCCTTGCAAGAATCACGCAGTCCCCCATTCCAAGTTACCAAGGGATACACAATAACAAATTGAGCGTGTTAATAGCTGCAAAAAAATGCCACGCTGAGAATACTGACCGCCCTCGCAGCAAAACAAACACGATTTCGTATATAATGTCCAAATATTTCATATACAGTCTCGCTCGAAGGGGTCTTAGAGCGGCCCTCAGGTATCATTCGGCACAGATTTCCTTTCCGCCAAACAATATTTCATTAGCGTCGTGTTCCGGTAAGTATTTCTCATTGCGACTGTAGCTATTTTTCTGTCCATCTCGCTGGCAGATTTTCTTGCGGCAAAATTCAGTCGTTGATTTGTGGCGGTTCCGAACGCACGCGTGTTTGCTTTGCACAGAAGTATGCGAACGCTGCCCGCGTAAACATTTCGAACCACATTCTAAATTCTAACTCAGTTAGTTTTGCGGTTTAAAAAAGTGGCAATTTATTATTTGGTTTAATGAATTTTAATAGTCAATTAAATTAGTGCAAGGATTAAAACTCTGGGTGGTTTTTAATTCAAGTCGTGTGCAGCTGAATGCCCTCAAGGGTCGTTAGTGCAGACGTTAGCAGAATGTAATGTGAGTAATTAACATTTTTTATGTTTTTTTAAGTAAATACATTATGTTGAAGCAATTTTATGTTTTTCGGTACTGGTATGAACTATTTTTCAGGAAAGTTTTAAGTGCTTATTTTATTTAGCGACCCGTCCCTGCTTTGCGCGCGTGCAATTATGCAAGAATTATACTTAAAACATTCCTCTTGAATCACTCTATCTATAAAAAAAACCGTTTCCTAATCTGTTGCGTAGTTTTAAAGATTTAAGCATACATAGGGACGGACAGATGAAAGCGACTTTGTTTTATAAGTAGTGGTAGTGAAGTGATGATAGTGAAGTTATAGTAATGATAATGATAGTGATGATGATGATATTAACAATTCCACTATTAAGTATATTAAAAACAGTTAATGCGTAAACATTTCTTTATATTTTACATATAAGTTTTGCCAATTTTAAACGTATTAATGTTTATATGAAGTAAAAGTTATTAGTTATTCAGATTAATTTTAAATTACCTGTCAATGGATTTATAGTTATTTTAAAGTACCTTTAGTTTACGGAATAGAAATATAGAGATATTTTTATTAGTATGGAGAAATATATAAATAACAACCAAAATACGAAATCAAACAAATTGTGCATAAAAAGGTATTAAAACCAATCTTATATGTATATAAAATTTAATCTCTGTATGTCCTATAAATAATCGTAAACTATGCATTTGATCATGTGATGATCTTCAACAAAGTGTGGTGCAAGAGCCCACGAACGTTTCTAAACAAGAAATATTCTTCCTTCAAATTTATTTTAGTTCGTAGAGTAGCAAAGCGCGCAGGCTACAGCTAGTTATGAAATAAACTCAATTTTATCTCTACTTTTTTAAGACAAGTAGGGTAGAGTTCAAGCTCACAGCTCGTTTGATATACGCGATTACCGTCTCACATGGACGTTGGCAACACTCGAGTTGTTAATCATGTTATTGGCAATCCTGTAAGAATCGAAAGCATGACGCTGGCAGCGTAAATTGACTGGGCAACTGAATTCCTTCAACTGTCAAAACCTCAAGGGTATTTGGTTGCGGTATTCTGTAAGGAATTAAGATCCCCGCTGTCATTCTGTCATCTATGACAGACGTTACGCGTAAACAGTAGTCAGTAGCGCGAAAACTGACTACTGGCCTTACCATATAGTTACCGGTAGCCCCATTTGTCACCGTCACCACTTCATTCCATCATGAGGGTGTCGTAAGAGCCGACAATGTCGAAAACCCCGCGAGCCAAGGAAAACCTGACACGAAACCCTGTGCCTACTCGTCTGGCCATCGTGGCACAGTAGGCTAATAGCTCGCTATGTAACTGGAGGAGGCCCGACGCACCAGTGGGTCATATATGGGATGAGCAGTAGTAGGCAAACGACAATCGCTCCATGTCAATACTGGTGCCGACGCCAATTAAAAACGAGAGGGAGGGGTTTTTCTCTTTTCGAAAACCACCACAATCCAATAGTTGAGTAATATTTATCGTGCACGTCACATCTTTATGAGAGTTACGACTTGACATTAATCCGACTGTGATAGACAAAGGCACAGTTGAAATAAGCATTTAGTCCCTTTGTACTGAAAACGCTGAGAAATCATTCACTTTCAGCGATTTAAACCTTTCTTAAGCCCAACCAAAACCAACATCTGTCTGTCTGTGGTATACAGATCATAAGCGTGAACCCAATACTTAAACAATGTTCCGTGTGGTGACTTTAATGCCTTTTACTCTAGGTTTGCGTGATGGAAAGCAACGACAGGGTCTAAGATGGAGCAGGCTATCCAAGGAAATTGATTGAATGAGTTAGGTTAGGTTTAATTTAATTTCGTCTCATTAAATATCATTTCAAATAAATAATAAATAAATAAATATCCTTGGACATTTCACACAACGCCATCTCGTCCCAAGTTAAGCAACTTAATGCTTGTGTTATGGTAACGAGATGGATGATAAACTACTTAGATACATTTTTTTTTTGTAAATACATACTTATAATAGTTAGAAATGACACCCAGACTCCGAGCCAGTGCCTCTGGTTTAGACAAAGACACTTGCCCGACCCCGGATTCGAACCCGGGACCCGTTGATCCAAAGGCGGCACATCTAACCACTAGACCAACGAGGCTCATTATATTTCATTTTCATTTCATATCAATAAAAAAAATCTACTGAAGACTTGGCTGTATGGGCATAGTTCCTTTTGCCTACCTGAATGGGTGAAGAAAAAAAATATCTCTGCTTTTATTCTACGGTTGGCGCCATTTTTCAGAAATTTTCTTTCCGAGTTTAGTTATTTTTTAGTTTGATTGGTTAGTTGAGTTTATTGTGTTTTTATTATATTATTAAATTGCTTTATATTTTCGCAACTGTATTAAAAAATATCGTTCAGTACACGTGCGGAACCGTCATTGCAACTTGTTCCGACTGTCAACCCTCGCATTCGGCTGCGCCTCGGCTCGGGTAGACATTTGTTGGAACTCTTTGCAATGACAGCCTTTCCGCACTTGTAATGAAATACACTAATAACGCACTCGTTATCATTAAAATCGCGTTTACTACCACAAAATAAAACTGGCTGTTTCACAAAATGCTACGGCCACCATTTTCCACATAGACCGGCTCGACGCCAACGGACAGGTACCCACGAGGATTTCCCAGTTAAAAAAGGCCACACTTTGTGAAACAGCCCGTTATTCTTATTTCACAATACACACACATAAATGAACCCTGTCTGTACTTGACATAACTAACAATTGTTCGAGAACAATTTGACGTTGACTACCAAGTGGACACCAATGAAATAACCTAATTGTAATTATTTCGCGTACGTATACCAATCAATCGTTTGAAACAACCGGGTCAAGATACCGCTTAATTTTTATTCAAGAATCGAATATGCCGTGAAAGTTTCCCATAGTGTGCACCAAATGGCCCAAACGGCCAAATCCTCTTGCGAGTAGCTGACGCTGACTTATTTTCCGCAAAACTGTATGAAACCATCACAAAATAATCTATACTAATATATAAAGCTGCAGAGTTTGTTTGTTTGTTTGTTTGTTTGTTTGTTTGAACGCGCTAATCTCGGGAACTACTGGTCCGATTTCAAAAAATCTTTCAGTGTTAGATAGTCCATTTATCGAGGAATGTTATAGGCTATATTTTATTTTCAAAAGAATTAGGGATCCGTATGAAAATTGCGATTTTGTAAACCAAGGTGTAAAATCGAAAACCTATTTATGCGTGCGCTGCAAAAACTATTGACAATAGAACAAAATGATGTACTACGGGTTTGTAGGTCTTATAAAGATCTACAAAAAAGTCCGCGAGAGCACATATATAAGTATCATAGTTTAGTCACAATAACCAATTTTAGTTTCATAAAAAATATGCACCGGTTCGAAGCCCACGCGGGCGAAGCCGCGCACAAAAGCTAGTTATTCAATATATACAAACTATGAAGCAAGGTTCTATAAAAGCACTAAGCTTACAACACGCGATTACCGTAACTTTCAATCAAAACAAAAAGACGTCAGCAATGTCTGGTCCTGTTGGATATTGGTCACCCGTCATTGATAATATCTGAGCCCCTCATTATTTCGGAGCGCACTTAAAGCCATTGGCCGCCATCAGTGGCCACTACCATCAACACACACGGCATATGAAATCAGTTAAACAGATACAGGTGGTAGTTTCAGCGTGAATGTGGGTGGACGTAAGGGTTGTGGAAGATCAAGAGAGATGGATGGATTGTAAGCATGAGTAATTGTGTATGAAAAGTGTGACTGTAGATATGACGACTGATAGGTGTGTATGGAGACTGCCACCTGGCGTGGGACAGGGGTCGTAAGATGATGATAATGGTAACTGTAAATATGTTATATATTATATATTATAAGTTAATTTATAATATATAATATATAAGTTAATTTATAAATAAAGTTAATTTTGAGTTTGAGTTCAAAAACATCCAACTGGTCTAACCAACGTATATTAAAACCACAACCCAAAAGACTAACGGTTTTTTAATGTCTGTATCTTTTGTTTGGTGTGCAATAAAGTGTTCATAAATAAAAATAAATAAAAATATGTGACGGATATTGCAATCGATCCGTGTAAATACCGGTAGTCAGTCAAATCAGATTAGACTGGGGCCAACTCTAATGCTATCGGAAAAATGCAAACTAGGCGATAGTGTCATCCACAAAGATGAATCTTGAGGCTGGTAAAATGTTACAGCTTGACATTTTACCAGCCTCAACAAGGCTGCCTTGCAAACAAACAATAAAAAAAATGTATTACTTTATTTAATAACGTCTTTTTTCATCGAATAGGACGAGGCTGTTCGAGAAAAAGGGTAGAGAAGAGATTATAATATTAAACTAAAACCAAGTTACATTAAAAAACAATCAATTTCTAGTTCAACAGTTTGAAATTTACAAAATTAATTGGATCCTTTCTAAAGATTTGTGTTTCTCTCGCTGGGATTTAAATAATTAATTGGATTTAACTGTTCCGGTATTCACCAGTTGTGAATTATTGTTATTGTTGTTTATTGGTAATGCTGGGCTGTCTGGTTTTTAGTAATAAAATATTCATATTCATTCATATTGGAACAGTACTTCACTCTTGGTAACTTACGAAGAAATCTATTCCAAACCCAAACTCAAAAGATACTTTATTTACGTAGGTTTCATCACAAAACTATTATAAATCGTCATAATATTTTTAAATACCAATATCATCTTTCGGCCCCTGACCCACACTAGGTGGTAGTCTCCACACACACCTATCAATCGTCATACCTACATTCACACCTTTCATACACAATTCCTCACTCCTAGAATCCCTCCATCTCCCTTGATCGCCCACAAGCCCTGCGTCCCCTCACATTCATGTTGAAACTACCACCGGTTCGGAAGGCTGCTCTACAGAGAAGAGCCGGCAAGTTGCTTTTTTTTAAGTATTGGTTTTGTTTACAAAATCAAAAAAAGTTTGTTTGTAAAAGCACTAAACAGCATAGTAAGAGCAAGTTCGCCAGATGAGAGAAACACGCTACTCGTTTACGCAATGAATGACGAATAGGCCTTGACGGGGCCAATCACTCATTTCACAATCATCATCATTTCAGCCCATAAAATATCCATTGATGAGCCTTACCTCCTTCAAGATTAGCTTACTGTACCTAGCTGGCCATCGTGTTGCTACGGGGATTCGTATTTAGACAATATACACTAGGTACTGGTCGCTATAATTGAAACTAATTATGGTTAGGCATAATTAGTACAAATATAGTTCTATTTTCAATATCAGCACAGACTATAAAAAAAAACAAAAGAGTATATGTGAGTGTGTATGTATGTATTGTGTATGATTTTTAAGAGTTTTGTGATAAAACCTAGTTCATTTTGAGTTTGAGTTTGAAATACATGGTAATATTTCTTGTTATTAACATAATGTATTTTAATAATACGCTTTTATTAGCTTCAGATGTATGTAACGGAATCTTTGAACATGATTTTGACCCAGTTCAAAACGTCGGAATAACACGAATTTGTCATAATTATTAAGGACCGATGACAATTCAATATTTTAAACATTTTGACCCGTTATCATTATTAATACAATAATAATAATCACGTTATTACGCTTTTATTAGCTTCAGATGTATGTAACGGAATCTTTCAACATGATTTCGACCCAGTTAAAAACGTCGGATTAACACGAAATTTGGCATACTTAATAAGGACCGACGACCATTCAATATTTTATTTATTTATTTAGGATTTCCAACAGAGATTACAATACACATTCACTTAAACGAGATGATTCGATACAAATTCTTTTGCTTCTCTTTAGAATCTTCTCTTTCTCGATCTCTTCTCTTTCAGAAATTAAATACAGAGATCTACGAACTTAAATTAATAATAATAATAAAACAATGTTGTTATACAACTAACTATTTTTTAAGAATTATAAAAATTATGATATATGAAAGGGAGATTATTCGAACATTAGAAATTAATAATATTACAAAACAAAACAAATTTACACAGTGAAGAAAAATAATAAAAATATGGTTTTAAACATTTTGACCCGTTATCATTAATAGAATAATAATAATAACGGTGATCAAGGTGGAACACCGCTCTTCGATGCAATAGCTAATAGAGATGTAAATATCATAAAGCTATTGCTATATTTTTAGTGATTATTTAGCAATAGCTTTATGTTATTTCAACTAAAATTTTAAAAATAAATAAGTGTTTCAAAAAACTAAAAAAATACGCTTTTATAGAAAATCGAACTAAAAAATAGAAAATAAATTTTAATAAATTTGAATTAAAAATAGTGTCAGAAAAATGATTTTATTGTAAAAAAAGCGTGGGGTGCATAGTATCAATAGTTCTAAATATTTTATGAACAGATATGACTAGAAGGGTTCTTTTGATAATATCCTGAAAAGCACCCCACGCTTTTTTACAATAAAATCATTTCGTTCTGACTCTATTTTTAATTCACATTTATTAAAATTTATTTTCTATTTTTTAGTTCGATTTTCTATAAAAGCGTAGTTTTTTTATGCATAATCTCCTTCTCCTCTATGGAAACTATAAGTGTGGGATATTTCATACTTCTCATTCTCTTTCCGCGCGGAAAAATGGGTACCTACAAAGTTGTTGCTTCACGATTTTTTCGATCGAGCGATTCGATCAAGATTTTATTTATTCTTAACTAGTGGCCCGCCCCGGCTTCGCCCGTGCAAAGCGGGGGTGGGTTATACTTAAAAACCTTCCTCTTGAATCACGCTATCTATTAAAAAAAACCGCTTCAAAATCCGTTGCGTAGTTTTAAAGATTTATGCATACATAGGGACGGACAGAAGAATGCGACTTTGTTTTATACTATGTAGTGATAGTGATGCCGCTTATTAAAATATATAACATTATTAATTATGATTATTAATTTTCCTTCTCTTACGGCTAGGTTTTTGCATTGTTATATATTTCCGGTACTACGACACCCTTAGGATGAATAGGCTGGTGACACTATTGGGGTTGAGATTTAGATGATGCTAACTTCAAGTAGTGAAATAACAACATCTTAGAAAGCCAGTCGTGGACAGTTTTAATGGAATTTGGATGTGTTCCAAACCTTTGTGATTACCATCGAGAGCCTTGTGCATGCGGGCGGGCTTACAAAAGAGCACCGACTACCTGCCAGTATAAATGATCATGGTAGTTATACCGCTTCAATTCTTTTAACAAAAAAACTAAATCACTTATTTTCTGCGACTTCACCCATTTCAAATTACTAGATACACTAGTTTCGCACACGTTTTAAAAAAAATATCAGATTCGAATGCTCCTGATGAACACATGAAATTTTAAGTTACTTTTTTGTCGGGGCTTAAAAATAAGTCAATGAAGTGTTTTAACTAATATTAAAAAAAACCTCATTTGCTGCCAAACGACGGCTAAGCTCAAACAAGATTGCTACAAAATTACTCAGCAAAAATACATAACGATTCCGCTCGTTGTTTTGTTCGAGTATTTAGGGGTTTATACATGGTTGGAATTAGGACTTTCATGTTTCTTCATCTTTTATATTTTAATGGCTATTAATTTCTTAAGTTTTCTACTATTTCATTTATACAAAACTTAAGCACTATTTTGGTGTTTACCAATAAAAGTGTACTGAACCTTTAGTACCCGCACGCACTAGCGGTTGGCCGCTTAGGCGGCTAGCCGCGCGGCCTGCCGCTTTTCTAATTTAATATGCATACGGGGGCTTACACTTATCAAAGGCAAATAAAAAATGCCAACATACTTTATAACGAATGTAATATTTAAAAAATAAGAGGATAATAATAAAATAATTTCCCAGTAATTGATGAAGCGCTACATTTTAAAATATTTGAATTATTAAATATACCAGAAAAATCTAAACACCTTGCAAGTTTATGTTTTGTAAGGATTATCATTTTGGTTCATCAACGTATCAGGCCATTGAAAAACTCACTGCTGTGTGGGATCTCCTCGAATCCATCATCATCATTTCAGCTAAAAGACGTCCACTGCCGGACCTAGGCCTCCCCCAAGGATCTCCACACAGGCCTGGGCCGCCCGCATCCATTGCTTTCCGGCGACCTTAACCAGGTCGTCAGTCCACCTTGTGGGCCTAACAGGAGTGCTGTTATATCAATACCTTAAAATGTCTATGTAATAGGAGGCGCGGTGCTCCTCCAGTCCTTCCAGTAGAGGGAAATCAGCCCACTGTGCCGCGCTGGCCAGACGACTGAGTTTCGAATGTTGCTTCTCTTACTGCTAAGTTTTCCAGCACTATAATATAGTTTGGTGACACTATAAAACACAGACACATTTTTCTCCGCGGTAAGAGAAATTGTCTTTCTATTGTGAGACGGTTCACGAACACGATAGATAGACCAAAAATATTTACGAACTCAAGTGTAAATAAATTCGCCTTTTCTCACCACGATATTAAGAACAAATTTGTCTTTTTAAGCCCTCAGTCGTAACCACGCGGTGTAGACTAATAAAATAAATCTTACACTCAAAGTCAGGCTGGATTTCTCGGTTTATTATATTCGAGCCTCTTCCCTAATAATGAGCGGAGCTGGTTTATAATATCAAACTCATACTCCAAATGGCTTTATGTAAATGAGATTTTTTTACAAAGCGCTTTTAAATTATTTTTATGGATCTACTACCGGTTCGGAATGCTGCTCTACCGAGAAGAGCCGGCACTAACTGCATACGAGCCTCTTCCCTAAAGGTGCTATTCCAATCTCGGCAGCAGGCTGCAGATGCAGGCTGCGGATGCAGGTAGCACACGCATGACTTGCAGCCGCTGCCTGCATTCGCAGCCGGGAGTGATTCCGAGGCCGGCTGCACGTGCTGTGACAGGAGTTGATATTTTTTTTATATCGGATTTTAATATATAATATCTTTTAATATATAATATCTTTTTAAATTTCATATGGTTTGAATCATATAGAATAGGATATTTTGTTATATTATGATTAATTAATTGATCTTCGTCAGCCTCCGAAAATCCCATTTTCTTGGAATAAATATTTGCTAATATTATTGCAAATTAAATTTGGCTCCGAGTAGCGTCTAGTTGGGACTTGACTAAACAGGTTGGAGCAAAAGTATATTAAAATGTATATTATTTTACTCTTTGGTTTGGAGTGACGTAACTATGTGCCACAGAAAATATAATACCCGTTGCTATGTGCGCATCGGCTTGCAGCCGCAGCACTACTGGTCTGCGATCGGCTGCGGCTGCAAGTCGCAGCAGCACTTGCAGCCGAGGCTCGGCAGCAAGTGCAGCTGCAGCCGCGTTCGGAATGTTTTTGACAGACATCTATACTAGTACATAGACAACCAGTCGTGCAGTTGCAGCCGGCTACGTGCAGCCGCTGCATGTGCAGCCTGCATCCGCGGCCTGCAGCCGAGATTGGAATAGCACCTTTATAATGAGGGGAACTAATACTCAAAATGGCTTTATTTAAATAAGATTTTTTTGATAAATCTTTTTATACAAAGATATATTCTCTCTTCTTTTTATACAAAGACAAAAATATATTTTATACAAATCTTTTTTGCGCTTTCTTTTTTATCGCTTTTAAACTACTACCGGTTCGGAATGCTGCTCTACAGAGAAGAGCCGGCACAAACTTAAGCATAGGTGTCTATTAACAAAGCAAATTTCTTGGTTTCAATAGCATTATACAGTTAGTGAGAACAAGTTCCCCAATCAAAAGTAGAACGTGTCGGTAATAATAAACAACCCAGCTAACACATCAGGGTTACTCACAACAGCAAATAAACCCTTTGTCTCGCGAAATGCTCTCACACAGCGAGTAGCGTAATTTTGCCGTACCGTACTACGGTCACTATATAAGTTGTTGTAAGATTTCAAGGTATTATTTTTTCTTTTACGTTGGCTCGATTTAACAATTCTCAAATCACGCCCTGAGTATGGAATGGGGTAACGATATTGTCTATTTGATGCCCGCATTATCCACTACTACTCAGCCCATAAAAGACCCACTGCTGAGTCGGGCCTCCTCCGTTACATGGAGGGTAATTAGCCTACTGTGCCACAGGGTTTGTGTCAAGTTTTCCTTCTCTTGGGACGAGGTGATCTGCCACTTACGTTCCATTAGTCACCTCTTACGACACCCTCAGGATGAAATGGGGTGGTGACACTATGTATTCTAAATCCGTCACCAGACTGGTTATAGTAATAGGAGTTCCATTATGCTTCTTGAGTTCTGTGTGCTTATATGTATATCAGGTTATGACAATGACGTCACCAGCTAGTGAGCAATAAGCTGCCTCGTTGGTCTAGGGGTTGGTTGCACCGCCTTAGGATCACGGGGTCCCGGGTTCGATTACGGGGCCGGGCCAGTGTCTTTGTGTAAACCAGAGGCAATTACTCTGAGCTTGCATTTGTATTCATGAATTTCAAGATTGTAAACTGCCCCCGCGATACAGGTCATACGTAGTGCAGCGGTTAGGTATAAAAATATTTAGAAAATAAATTTGTTTATTTTTGCTGAGATTGTTCATTTGTTATGGCTGTAGAGGTTTTGTTTCACCCTGTATAAATAGATAGTATCCTAATTTAATAAGGAGCACCAGACTATTATGGTTAACTACCGGTATTGGCTCAAAGTTATTGCCGTCTGCCCTCCGCGAACCATCTAGTGGAACAACAGATAAGTTTTTGGTTAGAACAGTTGTCATATTTAGGCTACTGACAACGTGTAACAACTGCCATAGGAGGTAGATTGGCAGCAGGGACCTTCCTCGGCTCTACGGCTTCGAAGCGCAGGGGAGGTCAGATATACCAAAACATATAATACAAATTTTAAAATTGATATTTTTTAATAAAAAATGATTGCCTGTTACTGGCAAAAGATAACCGTGACAGATTTAACTGCCATCTGGCGAATGTTAGTGATTAGCCCGTGATTATCACGGGAGGATGACGCAAGCTCGGCGGATCCATTACCGGCTATCACTGATATTGAATGGTATGACACATCGGATTTTCAATAAATTGATTATTTTAATAAGACTACGAGTGTAGCAAGATTGGTTGCTACATCAAGTCCGTGTTGGAAGTTGTGTTGGAAGTTGGACTCGGAAGTGGTTTCATTGGCCTGCAATAGTATAAAATTTGATTTATTGTTTATTAAAACGAGATTAATCAACAAAATCGATATCTATCCACTGCTGAATATAGGCCTCCCCCATAGATTTCCACAATGTACGATCGTGCAGACCGCATCCACCGACTCCCAGCGACATTCACAAGGTCATCCGTCCACCTAGTCGGGGGTCTTCCCACGCTCCTCTTTCCCATACGTGGACGCCACTTCAAGACTTTTATGCCCCAGCGGCCATCAGTTCTTCGGGCCACGTGGCCTGCCCATTGACACCTCAACTGTGCAATCCTTCTAGCAACTAAAGTGACCATAGTTCTTGTACGGATTTCCTCATTTCTGATTCTATCACGTAGAGTAACTCTGAGCATTTCTCTTTCCATTGCACGTTGGGTGACTCTCAGCCGCCTAATAAGCCCCATTGTGAACGGCCACGTGTCGGATCCGTATGTCATCGCTGGCAACACGCACTGTTCGAAGACTTTTGTCTTCAGGCACTGAGGAATATTGGATGAGAAGATATGACGTAGCTTCCCGAACGCTGCCCAGCTGAGCTGGATTCGACGAGTGACCTCTTTCTCGAAGTTGGACTTACCTAATCGGACCAATTGTCCCAGGTATACATACTCGTCAACAACTTCGAGGGAAGAATTTCCAACAGCAATCGGGTACGGTGCAATATGGACATTTGACATGATTTTCGTCATGTCCGTGTTCATCTCTAGACTCACTTGTTGAGAAACTCTATTGAGGCCTCTGAGCATTGTACTTAATTCCTGCAGCGACATAAGTACAAAATAGATTGAAATTGAAACACATTTTGACGAGCAATTTGTGGCGTGTATATTATTATTTCATTTCTGACGTCTCGAGAATAATTCGCGAGACTTTAATCTCAATTGATTAAAAAACATCCACGCTGCTTGGGATCCAGTCATTGAATGGATCAAATGTCAAGCTCAACACTTATCTGCAAGGCCTCTGAAAACCGATTTCTGCATGCACAGGGAACGATAGCAATAAAACAAAATAATAGGCGGTAGATTTACTTGCTTCTTTGTACTTTTAAGACAACTGTCATGTATTCTCTCCGTGACCACGACTGCTGCAAAGCATTTGAAACTTCGGGAAGTAAATAATGTAATGTACACGAGATTAAAAGTATTTAATTAATTGTTATACGAAAATCTAAGACATTATCGAGATTTATTATTTTTAATAAGAGAGGCATGTGAAGACGGATTTAGAATACAGAGTTTCACCACCCCATTTCGTCGTAAGAGCCGACAAAAGGAAATGATAAGGCCGAAAACCTGTCCGCAAGAGAAGGAAAACTTGACAAGAAACCCTATGCCAACCCGTCTGGCCGGCGTGGCATACTAGGCTAATTACCCTCCATGTAATTGGAGGAGGCCCGACTCAGCAGTGGGTCTGCATGGGCTCAGAAGTAATAAGAGAGGCATACTCGACTGGCGAACGTCCTCCACCCCACAGAATAACATAGCAGAAGACACCACCCGAGGGTGATGGTCAAAGGTAAGTTACGCTGACGTATTAAATGGTTGCACGTCTTTGATAATTGGAATATTGAATGTATGAAGTAGTCTCGAATAATCTCCGCGGCCAGATATTGACCAAGGTCCAGCTGGAAGCACTGAAATGGTCAGGAACACCATGAGCTTTAGTGTGTAGGTTGGAGTCTGACTAACCCCCAACGGCTGGAGATCCCGCATCCAAAAAATGCAAAGAAATTTAGTGAGTTAGATATTTTTTTGTATAATCGTTTTACGTATTTTTATCCTACTCTATACCTTTTTATAAGTCAAAGGGCCAAAGAGCAATAAATCTAAGGCGATCAGATTTGCGTTTGAAGGAACAATTTTCTCGCAGTTATTTAAAACTTTTTCAGACATGTGAAGGGTGTAAAATATGGGCGGGAAAATCTATTACTTTCACTCGTTTGCATTATCGTTATCCTCATTCTGCTTGATTTTTTTTTGTCAAAGCATCATCATTTCCGCTGTCGGCGATAACCTTGCATTAGGTATAACCTGTACCGTGGCTTTTTACAAAAATATAAAATTTGACTTTCATAACCATTTAGTATCGAAAGAATGGAGAACAGAACAATGTTCAGAAGATTAATTTCATTATACATATTACAGGGTGGTCAAAAAGTCGTGCATCAAACGGCCAGCGGTTAGATGGGGTTATCAGCAGCAAAAAATTGTTCTACGGGAGGTCCCTAAAGTCAACCCCTGCAGAGATATAATTGATTTTGTGTTTTTATGAGAAATTGACCTTTTTTTACTAAAGCTTGATAAAATTCCACAAAATCTACATCCTGTATCTTTTTAAAAAATTTCAATAGATTGGTACTGACGAGCCCTTTCGTTAGACATGCTATTTATGGTAGTTTATAGGGTGTGTTAAAGATAACATTAAGTTTTCCGAAAGACATAATTCTTAAATCAAAACTTGTTACTTACTTCGGACCCCACTGTGAAAAAAAAATACTCTACAGAAAAGTGCCACTGTATCGCAATTTTTGGCGCATTTAATGGGGATTCTAAAAAGGTATTACACATGGCTATGCGTGGCTTCGATATCTTTCAAGGACGATCTTTCGTAGCAAGGCCAGAGTTAATTCATACATAAAACTCGCTTAGGCCTACTAACCTAACCTTACCTAAGCGTGATCGTTTTCCGGACTACAGGGTCTTTATCGTCGTTTCAGCCCATAAATGACCCACTACTGAGTCGGGCCTCCTCTAAGTTCATGTTGGGAGATTAGCCTACTGTGCCACGCAGCCAAGACGGGTTGACACAGGGTTTGCTTCAAGTTTTCCTTCTGTTGCGGCTAGGTGATCTGCCTAATGCGTTATTTTAGTCGCTTCTTACGACACCCTCAATATGGTATGGGCTGGTGACACCACACGGAAAAATTATTAGAATTGTATTCTTTAAGTGCGTACATAATTCGTACATGGAGGGAGTCTTACCGGGTCAGCAAACCCTGTGCCAACCCGTTTTGCCAGCGTGGCACAGTAGGCAAATGTCCTTCCATGAATTGTGAGTAGGCCCGACACAGTAGTGGGTCATTTATGGGCGGAAACGAAGTAGATAAAGAATAAACAATGTCACCAACCCATACCATATTCAAGGTGTCGTAAGAGGCGACTAAAAGAATAGATAGAATAGATTTTTTCGAATTTTATCAAGTTTTAGTAAAAAAAAGACAATTTCTCATAAAAACACAAAATCAATTGTAACTCTGCAGGGGTTGACCCTAAGGACCTCCCGTAGAACAATTTTTTGCTGCTGATGGCCCCATCTAACCGCTGGTTTCGTTTGATCCACGACTTTTTACATATACGGTTTAAAAAGTTGTTCCACCCGCTAGCTACATTTGACACACACAGACGAAAATTCCTCCTCTATCTTCGGTTGTATATAATGTGTGTTCATCTATATCTCTACCAATCGTGGGCCAATCCATTTTTTATATAGAATGATAAGGTTCAACAACTGAGCAAGTTTTAGTTAATAAGACAAAACATATTTCGATCGTTTCTCAGTAAGCCTCTTCTATCCCAATGTAATCGAATTAATACCTAACCGCAATTTACTCTTCCAAGGTCTCAGAATACATATTAATAAGTTTAAAAGGGGATTGGGGTTAGAGCGCTCGCGCGTTCTACGCCGCACCAAATTAATATTGACAGACTACGCATATTGATGGGGTGAAGAAAGATATTGCGCGAGATAGTACCAAGGATAACCAGTATTATAGGTTAAAACAAAAAGGTCAACCCAGAAAATATCACAAGAGATACACGGCATAGCCCCACGAAAAGAGCTGAGGCGCCATCATATGGCTGGTGATGTACCAAGTTTCAGCAAAAATATAACATTATTGTAAAAGTTGTTTCATGTGTCTCCACCACATTCCGTCGTGAGGGTGTCGTAAGAACTGAAAAAAGGATCAGACAAAGCCGAATACCTAGCCAAAAGACAAGGAAAAGTTAATACGAAACCCTGTTTCAATCCGCCTGGCTAGCGTGACACAGAAGGCTATGTATTACCCTCTATGTAAATGGAGGAGGCCCGACTCAGCAGTGGGTTATGTAAGGGCTGAGTAGTGGTAATATTGTAACGACTGTCTCACAAATACAACATTAATTTCGTCAGACGAAATTTGCGTAATTAGAAAAATTAATTAATGGTTCAGCCTGACTGTTGGTTGGTATACCCGTTTTGTTACATTCTGTATGAACTTAGTGTTATGAACGTTTAGACGCAGTGAATCGGAAATGAGGTTCTATAATGCCTGTATAAGCACCTAAGGCTATCAGTTACTGACGTCACCTACTGGATAAACCTGCCCACAGGTTATGGTAGCTTCCACTGGTCTTAGTAGCTTCCATCCCAACATTAGGTATTATCGTCATCACAGCCCATAAAAACCCACTGCTGACTCCACTTATAATATGGAAGGAAATTAGCTCTAGGAATGTTTGAACAAAACCCAGTGTAGATGTGCATGAAATTTGGACACTGATGCGATATTTGCGTGCAAAGGGGACGTTTTTAATAAAGCAATCTTTTAGGCGGTAATACTGTTTCTTTATGCTTCTAAAGACAACTGATTGGGGTTGTCCTGGTGGCAACGGATTTAGAATACATAGTGTAACCACCCCATTCTATCCTAAGGGGGTGGTAAGGGCCAATAAAAAAAAAGCCCAATGATTTGAAAAAAAAGCAACTACAGAGTTTCTTGCCGGCTCTTCTCTATAGAGCAGCATTCCGAACCGGTGGTAGTTTCAGCATGAATGTGGGTGGACGCAAGGGTTGTGGGAGATCTAAAGAGATGGATGGATTATAAGAATGAGGAATTGTGTATGAAAGGTGTGACTGTAGATATGACGACTGATAGGTGTCTAAGGAGTCTACCACCTACGTTTGGGTCGTAAGATGATAATAGGTTTTTTTTTAAAATACGACGATTTATCAGAGTGTTGTGATAAAACCTACGTAAATAAAGTTCCTTTTGAGTTTGTGTTTGATTAGGCCGATAACCTGGCACAGCCGCAAGACAAGGAAAACTTGATACTAAATCCTGTGCCGACCCGTTTGGCCGGGGCGTGGCACGGTAGAACTGTCTCATGACTAGGATTGCTGAAGAGGAGTTGAATAATTGGGAATTGTATAAATTTAAGTACACGCGATAGGTAAATCTATTAATTGAACATTGCATTAAATTTTAATAAAAACAGTTAGACGAGCCTGAAGTTGCTTAAAATATATTTTAACTAGCGACTCGCCCCGGCTTTGCACAGGTGCAATTATGCATGTATTATACATATTATAACTAAACATTCCTCTTAAATCACTCTATCTATTAAAAAACCGCATCAAAATCCGTTGCGTGGTTTTAAATATTTAAGCATACATAGGGACGGACAGCCGACAGCAACTTTGTTTTATACTATGTAGTGATGATGTACGTTTATGTGGGTACTACGAACTCAGGATATACGATGTCACTAACCCATTCCATCATAAGGGGATCGTAAGAGTTGACTAAATGAAGGACAGCCTGGCCTCCCCCCTGAAGAGAATTAAAAATAAACATAAACTCTGTGCGAACCCGTGTGGCATGGTAACCTTATCTCCCTCCAAGAAGGAGCCCGACTGATGAGCTCCTGAAGAAGATGATGCTTTACTACTACCCAGCCCATACATGACCCACTGCTCAGTCGGGCCTCCTCCAGTTACATGGAGGGTAATTAACACGCGGGCCAGACGGGTTGGTACAGAGTTTCGTATCAAGTTTTCTTTCGGCCTTGTTATCTGATTTTTTCGGCTCTTACGTCACCCTTAGGATGGAATGGAGTGGTGACACTAGGTGTTCTAAATCGGTCACAACACGGACAATCGATGCGACGGGCTCATGTTACAAATCCTTATGTAAAAAAATAATTGCAAATCTCCTCAAAACACATGTTAAGTATTGAAGAGAGACACATGTAACGAGCGTAATACGATTGTCATGTCTAAAATACCCTCAGTAAAACAAATACAGCAAAGGAGCCGAAAACAAAAGTCCTTCATTGGCCTCGCATCAAATATTTTCCGATAATACCTACAAACGCAGGATTCCAAGTCGAAAACATAATCGCATCATTGGGCGCCACGTCCCGCATTCCCGTATCAGGAAGCGTATCACAGAAATGACGATGTAATCATTCCTGTGAGAAATCGGCTGGTGCTAACGTTTTTATACCACTACTAGCTGCTACCCGCGACTTTGGCCGTGTCTTTGTAGAATGTAGAAAAATCGCTCCTGGGCTCCTGAAAAGTGGGGGACGGGGTGGGTCAATAATAGTCCATCAACTATCTGCCAGTGGTCGACCCGCCACACGTCGCTACAATAAATAAATTAATAATAATAAATAAATGAAGTTATATTCTTATATTCATTTCCAGCAAGCTTGTCGTTTTGAATCTACACTAGCAAAAATACATGCTTTTCCAAGATGTATTTGATAACATGAGCTCGAGCAGATTAATCCCAGGCTACGGGATCACTCAGGTAATCAGTAACGCTGTAGTAGCCTTTGTTAAAAAGTTGAGATTTAGCGAGCTTTTTGAATTTAAGGATCAGAAGTCCTCTCAAATTCCCTACAGACCTTATTGTAGAAGCGAATACACTGACCTACAAATGAATTACTCATTCTATGGAGACGAGTAGCATGTAAAACAAGATTACTTTTATTCCGAGTATTCACAGTGTGAGTGTCACTTAACTTATCAATATTCTCAATCTCAATATTTTTCCGAACATACAATATGTTTTCATAAATACCAACGATAACCAATATTACAAACAGACACTCCAATCTTATTTATTTGTATAGATTGTGGCGCCCTGGGCTGGCTTGCTTGTTTTCTATTGATATTGCTTATCCGACACGATGCAATTGCTTGTATTAATCTACTTCTACTTCTCAACCCATAAATGACCCGCTGCTGAGTCGGGCCTCCTCCAATTACGAGGAGGGCAATTCTCCTACAGTGCCACGCTGGCCAGACGGGTTTCATATCAAGTCTTCCTTCTCTTGCGGCTAGGTTACCTTATAATTTGCTTTTGTCGGTTCTTGCGACACCCTCAAGATGAAATGGGGTGTCGACACTATGTATTCTAAATCCGTCGCCATACAGAAATGTAATAATCTGCTAAACTCAAACATTCTTGCTAAGTGTTTGTGTCAAGAGCTTGTGTTAAACAACCCTAACCCTGATACTATAGTAAATAATTAGTAAGTTAACAAAACTGTTAAAATAAACAATCAATAGTATGTTGATTGCCTATTTTGACCCCATTGAATTAGCTAATTTGGGACTAGCTACTCGTAAATGTTTATACACACACGCCAACCCTCTAAAAAGTGCGGGCAGCCATGACCACGTTATGTTGCGGACTCGGGTGCACCACATCAAAAATTAGCCTACTCTGCCACGCTGTTTCCCTCCATGTAGTTGGAGGAGTCCCGAATCACCAGTGGGTGTTATATGGGCTGAGTAGTAGAAGTAGCGGCTTGGCGCCCCGACACCCTCAGGCTGATGTCGGGTGGTGAAATGGAAACCTAACTTTCTAGATAATCTGACACATTAAAAGAGCGGCCATCACTGTCCACATAAATTTTAACCATAGAGTAATCATATTTTCTTCATCAACACTGTGTTACGTGCCGAAAGATTGCCGATGTATTTTGTAGATAACATAATGACAATAGGGCCAATAAAAGTTATACTTAACTTGCTTTTACTGACATAATATGTCACATATGTGTAAATCGGCACATAATTTATGATAGGACTTTTGCTACGGTGGATAAAAAATATCACACAATATTCCGCACGTAACATATTTCGGTTTTATTAATGCTTTTTATCTGAAAATTCCGAAATAAGTTACCGTCATAATTATACTGTGACATGAATACAAATTTAGCCCATTTTTGTATAATATTAAATCACCTAGCATAAAATATGAAGACTTGATTTTAAAATTAGAATGATTTTCACCTGAAAAATAAAAAGGGACATATTTATATTACGTGCTTAACCAGCTAAACGTTACAATAATTTCGCAATAACAACGAATTTTGGAAAGACATTCCCTTTCTCGGCTCGGTCTTTCAAATTAAGCAAATGCTTAAACGATGAAATGTCAGCCCCAGAACCTAATCAATTTACAAAATGACGTAAAATTTTATTGCCAGTTATCTAATGTCTTGCAGTGAACGGGAGACACCAGTGTTACTTCGAAACATACTCGTACGTTCAAGCTTATACAAACTGTTTGCTGAACGTGCGGAACAATTTAAAAACATTGTAATGCAGATCACAGTTACCGAGCTCTTCGTGTTACCGCACACTTTGTAAAAAACCTACATGTATGACGCATAATTTTACATATAGGGTAAGGCAACTAGCTCCTTAGTTTTAAAACAGAAAATAACAACGGTTTCCATTTTCGAAAATGACAAAAATACCTTTAAATTAGCTTAATAATGAGAAGATTAATATTAAAAAGTGTCATTTATAATCAAAATAAGATTCCGACAAATTTTCTCAATTCTTCCTTCTTTCTTTCTCTTTTAATATTACCTTACCTCAATAGTAATTTGTTCACCGCGTTAGCAGTACCCCCGGAGCTTGGCATGAGTCGAGGCGGTCAAGACCCATCTGCGGCGACAACGAAACAGGTTTTCAGCAACGTACCCACGCCAACGCACACAAGTTTAGTGAGATGCCTCTACGGAGAAGAGTCTCACACTCCCCCCATAGGCCATCGCCAGGCTGACGGGGATAGTCCATAAAGATGTCAAAAAGGCCAAGACCCACCGCGGCAGAATTGAGCCCGTGGACCTGGAATCGTTCAGTTAACGACTGCCTAATGACCAAGGGTAAGGTAATGATAGTTGTTTAGTACCATAGTTAGCCATAGTCTGCATTTTGTAATAAGAAATGTCGTACAGCGAATTTTAAAGTGCATTAGAAATGGGGTACTTACTTTAAAACCTATTTTGTAATCAGACTTAAGTAGATCGGGGCCCACATAACCCAGCTAGTCCCCAACGGCCAGATATGCATGAGATATAAACACGAAATAAATTATATCAAACTAGCGACCCGGCCCGGCTTCGCACGGGTACAAAAATGCATTTATTATACATATAAACCTTCCTCTTGAATCACTCTATCTATTAAACCAAACCGCTTCAAAATCCGTTGCGTAGTATTAAAGATTTAAGCATACATATGGACGGACAGACGACAGCGACTTTGTTTTATAATATGTAGTGATAGTGATAGTGAGGTACATTATCAAAATAATAAGCGCCACACAAACTACGAATTCTGCAAATAATCCTAAAACAAGCGATGTGCAAACGACAGAAAAATGACGTAACCTGATATTGATTGCGTGAAAATCGAGATTTATGATCTAGAAAATATCTAATGTGAATCCCAATGCGATGTTTTCAAACACTATTTTATTTTAAGAACCAGTACTAGTTACGGCGTTTGCTACAAATTGTATATTTTGATAGCATTGTGTTGACATAGTTTTATTGGAGAAAGAAATAAGAACGGCGTGTAGATTTCTTTTATATAATACAACATCTATGTCGTGTTGTTTACACTAAATAAACATGTAATAACGAGGCAGGGAATAACAATATTTCATGATGTTATAATCCAAATATATAATATTTTTTTGTACTAAATATATGAAGATTATGCATATATGAAATTGTAACGATGAAAAGCTTCTGAGCGACCGAGTAACTCAAAAAGTCTTCACAGATTTCTGTCTGTAAAGACAGATCACAGATCGGTATACGTTGTCGGCAGGTTGATCCATTGGGGCCAATCATTTTAATCGGTGGTGCTCACACACAGGTGATAAAAGTTGCAGTGGCCTCCAAAATTAGGTCTTTTGTAATGCGTATAGGCGTTTGACCACTATCTCACCTAAAATATATTATACCTCTTTTTTGTTTGATGATAGCCCTGCACTACCTGTATCGTAGGGGCAGTTTACGAACATTCACGAACCCAAATGATATTTTCATCCCCCCATCTCGGAAAGAGTATTTTTGCTCTTCGATATCTGAGTGCAAAAGCCGTTTTTATTCACTAGAGAATAAAGTATTTTTGCTCTTCGATATCTGAGTGCAAAAGCCGTTTTTATTCGCTAGAGAATAAAGTAAAGATTATTCTGTAATACTTAACTGTCATAATGTGTATCTTGTGATTGTAAACGTTTTTTTTTTTTGCATTTAGTCATTTCCTCGCTGAGGTGGAATGAAAAGTTACGTGTTGCACTCGAGTGCAAAGATTTTTCACCTCGTGCTCTTTTGATTCCCTCGCTAACGTTCAGGATTCTTATTTTGAATCCTTCGCTTGCTCGGTCATCAAAATTGAACACGCGGTTAAAAAGCAACTTTGCACTCTTGTATAACAAATAACTATTAGACTCGGAGCAAGTGCCTCTGGTTTACACAAAGACACATGTTTGACCCTGGAATCAAATCGGGGACCTGTGGTCCAAAGGCGGCACATCTGACCCCTTTTTTTGTTGTCGCTATGGAAATGCTTTATGCATACCACCGCCCCCCGGGGGAGAGGTCGGTGATTATGTGGGACTCCGACAAGGGTCGTCTACCCAAGAGTCGTCTACCCACTAAAACCCCAGCGGCATACCCTCACACGGCGCGCTTAGGGCGCCACAAGTTCGCGTAAACGCATTCTACTGTGACGCCCCGGCGTGGTGCCCGCAACGGGCAAGCGATTGTCAGAGAGGGCGTCCCGGTACACTGGGACGCCCTCAGTCATCGAGGCTTTCGTCGGTGGCGGTTCCCCCGACCCACCATCGGCCTCTCAGGCGAGGGCAGAAGGGGTTCGCATCGTCACGACCCCCCTCCACTCCTGCATCCGTCCGCGGCGCGAGTCAGCCGGAGCTCCTCCTTTACAACCTCGCAGAAGGAGGCCCGTCAGCCCTCGGGTTAGCGACAACCCGAGGGTGCTGGTGCACTGCAGCGGTCCAGGACTCGCAGGGCAACTCTGAGGACAGAGGAGTCCCTGGAGCCCCAGTCCCCTGCGGAGCTGGGTGCCGCTCTTCGTCTCACCTCTCCCCGTGGGCCCGCCCGGCATGGGAGGCGACACATCTGACCCCTATACCAACAATGGAGTCTGTGTCACTCTCGACTTGACTTAGGTATCTCAAAAGGTAAAGTTTTCATAAAATTTTGGTAACAGAAAACATCGCACACCAACAAACAATGGGTTTGCCAAGGGGTAATCTTTGGTACATTGTACATAAACTTGGCTTTGATGCCCTTTTTATTCAAAACGGTGTTTGTTGTTTTGGTGTATTTCTTCCTATTTATTTCTTGCTCTTCGGATAAAGGTTGTTCTTTTCGTGACGGATTAGGGTCGCAGTTTTACTTACATTGGATTTATTGTGTAAAAGGTTCTAGTTCATTGCTTGTTACTAACGATGCCTTGCAATAAAACAGACATGTGTATTTGTTTTGGTGAAACTTCTCTTTGCCGCTTGGCCGAGCCACGTAACACGTGACGAAAATGCCTATGACCTTTCCCTGATAATTTTTTGCACTTGACGCACGCCGCGGCGAGCGTCCAATTTACTCCAATTTCGTCCAATTACAGTCCAGTCCAATTTAGGCTGCATATGCTACCACTAATGAGCACCATAGCATTCCGTCCTTAGCTTTCCACATCCAGCTGCTACCACCAGCCTATTTTTTACTCTTTTCAAAAATGTAGAGACTGCGAATTGAGATCTTGCCCTAATTACAAATTTCTCTGTACCTTCGCTATACATCAGCCTTACTATTAGTTGTTAAAATGAAAATGGAGTTGATATGAGCTGATTTGATAAAACTAATGACCCCTTTTTGTTACTTTGCAAGAAACCCGAATTTCTACACAAATCATTTGGGATCGGTACGGTATGTTAAATATACAGAGCCTAAAAATGTGATCAGAAAAATACTAAAGGATTCAATGTATATTTTAAAATGTGTAACACAGAACTTTTGTGAATGTTATCAAAATGAGCGAAATATATTTTGATGTTTTCTTTACGTATACCCTAACTTAAAAAAATAAGCCCCGTGAAATTTCGCCCACGCCAAATGTTTTTTAAAGTAAATTAAAAGCGAACTCGTGTATATTTTTTCCCTAATTTATTTACGTGAAAGTGCTCCCTATTACAGACGTAAACGTTAAAACATGAACTTGTTGCGAAAAGTTTATTCAATTTTCTTTTATCAATGCTAACAAGCATCTACTCACAGCTTCGCCCGCGTGGATTTAGGTCCTTTTCAAACTAACTTTTGTTCGAGTTATTAATTAACTAGTGGCCCGCCCCGGCTTCGCCCGTGCAAAGCGGGGGTGGGTTATACATAAAAACCTTCCCCTTGAATCACTCTATCTATTAAAAAAAACCGCTTCAAAATCCGTTGCGTAGTTTTAAAGATTTATGCATACATAGGGACGAACAGAAGAATGCGACTTTGTTTTATACTATGTAGTGATGATGCATTTTTTTTGTGTTTAAACCCCACTTTCTTCCTTCAACTTATCTTTAATCTTTGGCGTTTTACAATTTGCCATCCCATCTCTGTACGAACATTCAGTAGTAATCTTTCGCTATTTATAAACATTTCAGATTGTTACTGCGTCTGAATTAGGGAATAAAATCGATGCTAAGACGTCAGCCAAATAACGGTAGCTTCAAAACTTACCGCGACTATGACGCGTGTTGTTACTTTAAATCCAAATATTTGTATGTATTTTGTAATAATAGAAACATAAAATAACAATCAACTGTAAAAACTTCACACCATAATGATCAACAACCTTCAACCAACCAACCAGATCAACCTTCGTCGTCTTACTACAACTGTTTTCACAATAGGGCGTTATTAATTGTAAGGGTGGGTCGTTTGGACCCTCGGGCTCTCGAACGGTCACTTTAACCCTGCCGCAGCTATGGACCACAGCACTGTGAGTTCCGGAGTGGGCACTTGTTTGTTCAATGGATATTGTATGATAGAAATGGGTTCGGTTTGGTGTTGATTTAGAACAGTTTGATATTGTACGGTGTGACAAAATGGGTACATAATGAAAGGGTCGATATTACTACCAATTAATACGAATAGGTACCGCAATTATTGAAAATTGATCAAATTTTCAGCAATTAACAGCTATTCATGCTATTTTAAAGGAAACTATTAATAACATACTCGTGATTAAGTCCTTCAATAGTCCAAAATTATTGAACGTGCTCTCCAATCCCAATATTTACAGAGCAATGTAATTACGTATTCATGAAATTTAATAACAGATTCCGCCCAACTGATGAAATGCATGCCTGTACATGTAATAGCAAAGTTGTGATTTGTCAGAGTATGGGCAGAGCAGTTACAGAAATAATAAAGACTCATCAATAGAACCGCATACTCTCTTTTGTACAGACAGAAAACATGGCGTCAGATAAGAAAGAAATGTACAATTAGCAATGAACAACTTTTGAATTGTGTTGGTGTTGTGAACGATAAGACAGCTTGGCGTTCCTACTACTACTCAGCCCAAAGGTAGAATTACATGGAGGCTGATTAGCCTACTATGCCACGCTGGGCAAACGGGTTGGCACAGGGTTTCGCACCAAGTTTTCCTTATCTTGTGGATAGGATTGGAATGGGGTATACCATAGGAAAGAACAACGGAGGCATATTTTAACAAGACTTATAAAAAAATTTAAGGAAACAAGAAGAATTAGAAGCCAACTTAACAAATTTTCTATAAACATAGTCAAAGAACATCTATTACTGCATTTTCATTTTACATTACGTGTTATCCTTTCAGCCAAATTCATCCTTTCAGTGCTTGTGATACGTCAAACTTATCATCATCATCATCATTTCAGCCAAAAGACGTCCACTGCTGGACATAGGCCCCCAAAATTTCCACAAAGGCCGCCCGCATCCATCGTTTTCCGGCGACCTTAATCAGGCCATCGGTCCACCGTGTGGGAGGCCAGCACTGCGCTTTCCGGAACGCGGTCGCCATTCCAGGACTTTTCTGCCCCATCGGGCGTCGGTCCTGCGCGCTATGTGCCCTGCCCACTGCCACTTAAGTTTGGCAATCCTGTGGGCTATGTCGGTGACCCTGGTTTTCCAAATTTATAACCCCCCTCTTTTTGTCAAGCGTTAAGCAGTAAAGAAAAGTACAGTAGTGTAGTAGTAGATACCAAGAAAATAAACCCCGATAAAGCGTATGCAACATTTTCCTCAACACAGCCGTCACACTCATGGGACAAATGAATTTTTGAGCACCTTCATACCCTTCGCTGGCACATAAAAAAGGTGAGGTAAGATCGATGCCACAATTCACGTGAGTTGTGTGACAAAAGCCGGGGTTCATTACCGAGCTACTCGGAGCAGGATTCCAAGAAAATAACTAAACATTTATGCATTACATTACATTAAAATAACATAATTAATTCTTTATAACTACATTCTGTTACGACCATTATATCTTAATTAATATTATAAACACGAAAGTTTATAAGAATGTATGGATATTTGTTAGTCTTGAGTACTCTTTCACGCAAAAAGCAATAAGTACTAGCAATAATATAGCTTATACATCAGACTTAGTGTGAATTGTTATTATAAAATTTATAATGTGTGTGATAAGTACCGATTTTTGTATTGTTTTGTTACTTACCCGAGAGAAGCCGGGGCGGGCCGCTAGTCCATCATAAAGTACTACTGATGCTATACGTTGCGCAAATGGGAAATACGTTGCGCAAAAGTTTTCCAAAATGAATTCTTGTAAATTCTGTTTCTGATCTGTATTTATGATGACTAATATAAAATAAGCATAGAACATAGATTAATGAGCCTGCAATAGCTGTGACCATTGTCAAAGACGAACTTCAGGACCGGTCGTCGTGGGAATCCTTCCGGGAATCTTTGTTCAGCGGTGGAGTTCTTTTGGTTAAATTGGTCATGGCGTAAACATCGACTCTCCCTTATGTGTATACTTGGTAGAAAACATCTTTTTTTCTTTCTAATATTATAAATAGGAAAAAAAATTAAAATGAGCTGCTTTTGTAATATTATAAAAGTTGATAGTAATATCAAGCAAAATAAGACCATACATTTTGTCCAAATAAATCATTTTAGACATTTAGGGCCCCCGCGCATTTAGGCGGCCAGGCCGCGCGGCCAGTCGCGCGGCCTGGCCGCATAATGCGCGGATTGGTCGCGGCGGCCAATAGACCGCGTATGTGACGCGATGTTTTTCGTTGGCCGCGCGACCAACACTTGGCCGCGCGGCCTGGCCGCGTAGTGCGCGGAGGCCTACGCGGCCAGGCATTGTTAGATTACTTTTTGAGTTCTTAAAATCGGACGTTCTATTCAAAATATGAATTTAAAATTATCAATCTAAAAACATGGACACTCACGGTTAGACTAGTCCACCAATTTAAAGTCGCTCAGCGTGCTATGGAGCAAGCTATGCTTGGAGTTTCTCTGAAAGATAGGCTCCGTAACGAGACTATCCGACAGAGAACCAAGGTCACCGACATAGCTCAAAGAATTAGCAAACTGACGTGGCAGTGGGCTGGTCATATCTGTAGAAGAACCGACAACCGCTGGGGTAGACGAGTTCTTGAGTGGAGACCGCGAATCGGCAAGCGTAGTGTGGGAAGGCCCTCTGCTAGATGGAGCGACGATCTGCGAAAGGTTGCGGGCAGCAGCTGGATGCGTCAAGCTGAAGACAGGGCGCTCTTTAGGGGAGGCCTATGTCCAGCAGTGGACTAATGTGGGCTGATGATGATGATGAATCTAAAAACATATTATTAATCGAAAAATAAAAACCACGCACCGCAGCGAGGAACGGGGCACTGAAGTGCGGGGAGGGGCGGTCACATCTGGATTGGACCCAAAATGTTTATAAAAGTAATTGTGGTGGACATTTACTTTTACAACGTGCGAAGCCAGGCGGGCCGGTAGTTTGTACCTAATAATAAAAATATAATTAATACACACAAAAGTCAAAGTTTTCATCTTGTTAGGAGTAGCAAGCACGGATCCTTGGTTCGATTCTTGGCAGGGGTCATCTTTGGGTAACCAGGTATACTCTATAAGTAACTTAGTGTCATTTGTGTCGGTGAATTACATGTTTGATAAAAACACTATGATTACAGGTAATATCTACCCAGTGCCCCTGCCATCGTCTTTAAAAGAAACGATCTGATTGGATTGGTGCGGATCCCATTGCAATTGGGCAAAGTGAAAATAGAAGATAATGATTGTGGGTTAAGCCCACTGCGGTCCCTCGTGGTGGGGGCGCGCAAATATCGTTAGAATGCTAGGACAAGCCGTAAAAGACAAAAGTGCTGAAGCCATTATCTTTGGCCATTAAAAAGGCTGTTAATGTCGATGGTTACACGACGGGATATTTTAGGCTACGTATTTATGACCTTTTATAAATATATAAAAATAGTCGTAAAGCCCAAATTTATGTAATTTTTGTATGATGTTCATACAGTGAGTAAGGGGGAATTTGTCTTCTAATATAAAATTACATTTGCTTTACCAAACAACACTGGCAAACAAAAAGTTTGCGCTTTTAGTACCATAGTTTCCACAGCAAACGAAATATCTTTAAGTATATTTATTGTAACCTAAGTATGATCTTACGACGTGTTTTGTGAAAGAGAAAAACTAACATTTGTTCAGAGCTTTTTATTCAAATTTATTTTTAATTAATACTAATAATAAAAGTAAATTATATAATTATACATCTTATATCTTTAATCTTATATCTTTAAACTAGTGGCCCGCCCTGGCTTCGCCCGTGCAAAGCGGGGGTGGGTTATACATATAAACCTTCCCCTTGAATCAGTCTATCTATTTAAAAAAACCGCTTCAAAATCCGTTGCGTAGTTTTAAAGATTTATGCATACATAGGGACGGACAGAAGAATGCGACTTTGTTTTATACAATGTAGTGATAGTGATGAGCAATTCTTGTATATATATAATTGGAATCTCGGAATCGGCTCCTACGATTTTATTGAAATTTAGTATAAAGGGGGTTTCGGGGTTTCAATAAATCGATCTAGCTAGGAATCATTTTTAGAAAATGTCATTTTATTAGGGTTTAGGGGGGATAAATCGATCTAGCTAGGAATCCTGACATCTATTGGCGAATAATAATATAATTTTTTGTGAGCACAACAGCAGATGGCGTTGTTAAGTAACACGAAGTCAATGAGTGTTTGCTTTGAGGTTAGACTTAATTCCTGATATCTATTGGCGAATTACTACTTTTTTGTGAGCACAACAGCAGATGGCGTTGTTACGTAACACGAAGTCAATGAGTGTTTGCGTAATTCGTACTTAAATATAATTTCCAAAAAACACAACTTATAAAAAAAAACCAGATATTATTTTATAAAAAGTTCAGTTGTGCCCAATCGCTACCACTTGCCAAAGTTCCCAGAAGACTAGCAGCGTTCCCGCGCGGGATAGCTATGCTAATCCTTTGCGCGAGATACGTGCCAGCCCTCTGGTCACCAGAAGTATCGACCAACCTAAGCGACAGATCTCTGAACAGCCGATGAGCACTAGGACCCCACGGACCCAATGTCTCAACCGCGAATGGCTCAAATAAGTGGCCTTCGTCAAGCCTACTGTACAGCCACAGAGATTCATTCACATTATATTATATTATAAACAGAATAAATGTGACACACACTGTAACTCCACTCAAAACTCATTCAAAACAAAGTTGCTGCACTGGGAGGGAGTCACAGATCTGATTTGTGGGATCTACAATGGACTGCTAGATTGGACGTCCAAAGTTATCAATAAAGTTACGAGTACAGAATTGAAGAGCATGTCATCTAGGCAGTATAATCTGTGGTATAAAGTAGAAACACCATAAAGTGATAATGAAAATGTTGTAAATCTAGTTGACTAGCTAAAACCACCCGTTTTCACTTGTCAAATTAATTTGAGACGGTGAGGCTATAAAAATACATTAAATAGCATCAAAGTCGGACCGCACTTCGTGGAAATCCTTGGAGGAGGCCTATGTCCAGCAGTGGACGTCTTTTAGCTGAAACGATGATGATCTTCCAATGGAACGTAGAAAATGATGTCATCATTATTTGGGTAAAACTTTCTTTTCAATAGCACAAGATCATGAAATCGGAGTTCAGAGGGCAATACCTCCTTAAACATATTTTATGCGTATGTAGTCAAATCGGGCGAAACCCCAATGAAAGATTTAAGATTTCTCGCGCAACACGAAATTTTTGAGCATTTAAACCTTTATTTCTTTGTACTTCTAAAATCTTTAATAAACGATGACGCAATATTTATTACTAGCTTTTGCGCGCGGCTTCGCCCGCGTGGGCTTCGAACCCGTGCATATTTTTTATGAACATAAAATCGGTTATTGTGACTAAACTATGATAGTTAGATATGTGCTCTCGCAGACTTTTTTGTAGATCTTTATAAGACCTACAAACCCGTAGTACATCATTTTGTTCTATTGTCAATAGTTTTTGCAGCGCACGCATAAATAGGTTTTCGATTTTACACATTGGTTTACAACATCGCAATTTTCATACGGATCCCTAATTCTTTTGAAAATAAAATATAGCCTATAACCTTCGTCGATAAATGGACTATCTAACACTGAAAGATTTCGGTGTTAGATAGTCCATTTTGAAATCGGACCAGTAGTTCCTGAGATTAGCGCGTTCAAACAAACAAACTCTGCAGCTTTATATATTAGTATAGATAAAAATTTATTCGACTCAATAAAGTAGGTAAAAACCATACAACATATAAAATAAAATCACTAAACTATAACTAAAATTATACTAAAAAGATCAATATCTAAAAGTAATCCACCATTGCATTCAGCTCATAACTTATAAAAAGCAAAACTACAGACTGTCTTGTCCGCTCTTCTCTACAGAGCAGCCTTCCAAACCGGTTCCAAACAGTGACGTGTCAAAAGAGCTCAGGTGAGCCAACTAAAATAAATAGATTTTTGGTTTGATAATTATACCACTACAGTTTTAGAAAGCCATATTAAAAAAACTGCTCATACGTTCAGTAGTAGACTTTTAACTCTGTCTTTTAGTTGGACATAGAAACAATACATAAGTTTAATATTAAAACAGCGTGTTCTTTACTTGGAATAATTCGAACAGTGTTTTAATATGGTTGTAAAATTAATTATATATTTTGGTTACAGGAACATTTGTGTATCAATCCACCTTGCTAATAGTCTTCTGCGCATGACCTGTTCTGAACACCGCGAGCGAGTACTGCGCACAAAGGTAAAAATATTCTAAGAAAATATTATTTCCATATTTTTGGAGGGCGTCCCGGGCAACTGGGACGCCCTTAAGCATTGAGGCTATCGTCCGCGGCGCGGGTCAGGCGGAGCTCCCTGCTTTGCGAACCGCCCCGCCGCCCCCTTCTGCGACATAACGGCCTCGGAGAAGGAAGCCACATCAACCCTCGGGTTAGCGACCAACCAGGTTGACCGCCAACCCGAGGACACTGGTGTACCGTAGCGGTTAAGGGCTCTCAGTGCAACTCTGAGGACAGAGGAGTCCCTGGTGCCCCAAGCCGCTACGACACCGTGTGCTTCTCTTAGTCTGGCCTCTCCCCGTGGGTCCGCCCGGTGTGGTTGACCCCGAGCTGATATGGCCCCAACGGATCATAAAGGCACACAAGCCCCCTCAAGGAAATTATATGTAGGCTAATTACCCTCCTTGTAGTGGGCGGAGGCCCGACTCAGCAATGGGTAATATATCGGCTGAATAGTAGTAGTAAATGTGCCACCGCAGTGGTTTTGAACAAAACTCAATTTTACACTCACGCTTTATGGTGGTGTCCATAAACACCTTAATTCTGTGATTGCTGTCATCAATCCCACAGAATTGCCCCACTGTACACGCCAGGGATTAATTCCATTGTAATTCTGCTCTGGAAACGCGCACTTAGCAGTAGTTAGGTTATTTATTTCGTGTAATACTTCCAAACTCGTCAGTTAATGGCTTTTGTGTCACTGCGAAGAAAAAAGTGATATATTTATTTAATGATTACCAAAAAAATCTTTACTTATTTGTTTGGTTGGAACCGAAAATATATTTAAATTAAAATTTTGACAACGTTTCATTCTACGTATTTGTGTCATGCAATTTCACCCGAATCAGCTAAATACACTCGAGAGCAATGAATCCGGGTCACTTAAAGAATCCTAAAAATCTCGGAAACTAAAAATGCTAGGTTAATGCAATAAATCGTATTTAATAGACAATGTAATACTCCTTAAATGAAGGTATTAAAACTTCTTAGTTATTGTAAAGTTATATCATAAAAAAATCAAACTTGAAAAAGGGCCACTTTCGAAGATGGAACTACGAAATTACAGCATTTGGTTTTGCTTTTGTTTGTAATCTGTCATTTATGTGGGTACATAAACCATGTTGATAGTGCTCTATATTCATTATTCAAGCTGAAATTATGTCGCTTACGCCTGAAGAATGCACCAGAATACTTACAATGCTGGAAACCGGCCGGAGTCAGCGCGATACAGCCAGGACTGTCGGTGTGTCGCTGTCAACAGTACAAAGAGTTCTCCGACGTTACGAAGAAACTGGTTCTAACCTACGCAGACCAGGAACGGGCAGAACCAGGTGTACCACAGCACGAGAAGATCGATACTTGGTGAACACCATGATTCGAAATCGCTTTCTCACAGGAACTGAACTCACAAATCAGTTTCGACGCCTCGGAGGTAGTAACCCAAGTGCATGGACAGTAAGACGTCGGCTTGCTGAATCTAACTTAAAACCCCTTAGACCTGCAAACGGCCCTAAACTGGAGCGTGGGCATCGTATTTGAAGACTAAGATATGCCCAGAGCCACGTAAATTGGAGTATTGAAGATTGGTCAAAAGTTATGTTCTCCGACGAATCAAAATTTATGCTCTACAAGCACGATGGAAGACACAGAGTGTATCGAAGACCAGGGGAAAGATTCACGCAAGCATGCATCGAAGAAAAAGTAGCCTACGGTGGTGGGTCTGTACTTGTGTGGGCCGGAATTTCTTCTGAAAGTCGCACAGAGCTGGTGATGATAGAAAACGGCTCTTTAACTAGCGTAAGATATGTGGAAGAAATCCTAAATGATCACGTTGGTCCATTTATGGTCAATTTAGGTCAATTTAGCTATATTTATGCATGACAATGCCCGACCTCATACAGGTAGGATTGTGAATGACTACCTTCAAGAGATGAACATTACTCGTATGGAGTGGCCAGCGCGCAGCCCGGATATCAACCCGATCGAGCACGCTTGGGACGAGCTAGGCAGATGCGTAAAACAACGAAACCCTCCTCCAATCACGCTTCGTGAGCTCAAAATTGCTCTCACAGAGGAATGGGAGAATATTCCCCAAAATCGTATAAGGAACTTGGTGTACAGCATGCCAAACCGCGTAAACGCAGTAATGGAAGCACGAGGAGGCAATACGAAGTATTAAAATTCAAGAAAATCGTAATAAAGTTCAAAAATTTCATGTTTCCTATTTTTGTTTTAAGGAGAGATCAGCAGTTTTTTTCTTTATGTAATTTTGTGTTAATAAAATGTATGGTGACTCATATTTTTTTTACTTTCATTTAAGGAGTATTACATTGTCTATTAAATACAATTTATTGCATTAACCTATCATTTTTAGTTTCCGAGATTTTTAACATTCTTTAAGTGACCCGGATTCATTGCTCTCGAGTGTAGTAGCTGTGTAACTTTCACATTTACTTAACGTTTTTAAATACATAAAAACTACTATTATACAACTTACCTTACATTAAAAGCTCAGTGAATTCAAAACAACAAATCTTTTCGTATTTCGAAGAAACCTATAAATGCAAAAAATGGCGGTCTAAAAAGAGCAACTACAGAGTTTCTTGCTGGCTCTTCTCTATACCGTTTGGTAGATGGTAAATTTTAAATTTTATTTTATTGTTTGACTTGTCAAAAGAACTTTAATGAGCCAACTTCATTAAATGAGTTATGAATTTGAATTGGTTCCAGATTAGTCCCTTCGGTATACATTTTATGGAAATGAGTTCATTCGTTTGTTCAGACAATTTAAAATAACTGATCAAAAAAGATTTGTAAGAAGGCGAAATATTCGAATCCCTAACAAAGAATACGTTTATCTGCACTAAAAATACACTTTAAAAGGTTGTTTATTTGTTGCTTTAAAGTGGCTATTTTGTAGTCGGTTAAAATTTTTTGCTAAAAACTTTCATACAAATGTCTTGTAAGTTCAGCACGAAAACAACCCTCATCTGCAGTAATGCTCTAATACAATATCCCAGGGCCTTCTACTGGTTAGCCTTGCTAATAATGCCATTGGACTATATGTACATAGTACTCGACCTTTGTGTTGCAAATAGAGGGACCATATACTGTGCAAATAGGGTTGATCTTTATTAATAACAGGCCGCGGCTTCACCCGCGTGGGTTACAAATATGTGTCAAGCAAAGTAAGTAAAAACAGTGAGTGAATTGTTGCTGGACCTTATTGCTGACATCGGACTTATGTCAGTGCAAAATACTTTTTCACTCCGTCTCCATCTCATATCCTTGGACATTTCACACAACGCCATCTCGTCCCAAGCTACGCAACTTAATGCTTGTGTTATGGTAACGAGATGGATGATAAACTACTTATATACATTTTTTTTGTAAATACATACGTATTATAGATAGAAATGACACCCAGACTCCGAGCCAGTGCCTCTGGTTTAGACAAAGACACTTGCCCGACCCCGGAATCGAACCCGGGACACGTTGATCCAAAGGCGGCACATCTAACCACTAGACCAACGAGGCAGTCATGCTAATTTAATCATTCTTATCATTTTCTGAATGTTAGTGTTACATTTAAATAAAGTAACTCTGTCTGTCTGTCTGTCACGATAAAACTACTACTATTACTACTCAGCCTATATTTACGTATTGCTTACAGACCTATTGCTGAGTCATTGGGCAACTTACTGTGCCATGCTGGCCAGATGGGTAGGCACAGGGTTATCAAGGTTTTCTTCTCTTGCGGCTAGGTTATCAGTCGTTATTTCCTTTTGTCGGCTCTTACGACACCCTCAGGATGGAGTGGGGTGGTGACACTGTGTATTCTAAATCCGTCACCACACGGAGTAATACGGCTTTAAAAAAGCGAACGACTTCCATCAAGCGAGATTGAGGTCAAACGTAAGCCTATTTTAGCATAAAAAAAAAAAGAAAAAAAAAAAAAAGAACCGGTAGCAGTATCAAATTTAGTGATTTGTGAGACCTTTGCGACAAAAGACCTATAACCTATATAACAAGTTTAGTTTGAGTTGAGTCACTCCCAATACCTAAATTATGGCATAGGTAGGTAATATTTAAAACCCTGACCTACAGTATGGAACAACGGGGTATGGGCTAATACAGCGGAAGACGTTTCGGCCACCACTGGCTTTCATTGAAAGCTGCTACAAGTGTTTCACTCCAAAAATAAAAGTATCGTTTAGAATACTTAATGTATTTTGACTCGATAGCTACACGCCCGAACCGCAGAGCAAAAGTTGTAACTCCTCAGCTTTACCGTATAAATTGATTCAAGTATTATTTCCACCCCATTCACAGTTTCCAAAGAATAAAGAAAATCAGGTAACATTAAGTAGATAGATTGAGTGATTTTCCTCAAATCGATACTCCGTTGGCGCCATCCCACCTTTCGTTTCTTTGTGATAGAAACAATGTCGAGGGAATAACCAGTAGTGTATTAACGGTAATAGGACGTTCAAGCAATGTTATAGCCATATCTTGCTATTCCGATTTTTATTTTATATAAGGTATGATCTTATATCTTATGATCATAAGACGGTTAAGGGTGATGAATTTAGAATACATAGTGTCGTCAGCCTATTTCATCCTAAGGCTTTCGTAAGAGCCGACAAAAGCAAGTGAGGCCGGAACCCTATGCCTAGGCTAATTACCCTCCACATATTTGGAAGAGGCTCGACTCAGCAGTGGACTGTAACTATCCGAATAAAGAGGGGTTATCTGCAAAATACGGCAGTCATGTTATTCAATGGTCTAGTGTTTAGATGTGCCGCCTTTGGATCAACGGGTCCCGGGTTCGATTCCAGGGTCAGGCAAGGGTCTTTGTCTAAACTAGAGGCACTGGCTCGGAGTCTGGGTGTCATTTCTATCTATAATATGTATGTATTTACAAAAAAAAATGTATATAAGTAGTTTATCATCCATCTCGTTACCATAACACAAGCATTAAGTTGCTTAGCTTGGGACGAGATGACGTTGTGTGAAATGTCCAAGGATATTTATTTATTTATTATTTATTTACTTGGGCATAGCTTTCTCCTTGTGGTGACGGACTTAGAATACATTGTGCCACCACCCCATTCCAACCTGAGGGTGTCGTAAGGCCGAAAACCTAGCCCCAAGAGAAGGAAAACTTGATACTTATCCTGTACCAACCCGTCTGGCCAGCGTGGCACGGTAGGCTCATGTATGGACTGAGTATAGTTTGCCGCCCGCTCCTTCTGCTAGGCTGTGACGTTTTTAAATGAATAACAGATTCTATTTGGCTAGGTATTTTTTAATACAAGTTTATTTGTACGGCATCCGGCTGTTGATTTGGGTCACAGTCCGCCCGGACATAGCGGCAATTCCCCTCATTGTAGACTGATTCATCACTATCATTTTATAGAGGAAATAATCACACTCAGGTGGCCGAGATGATGGTCAGGATGACCCACTATCTGAACATAATGTACAGGGTTGAAAATAAGTACTTTTTAGTGAATTTATCGCATGTATACGTATTGTGTGTAGTTACGGGAGAGACTAGATGACAGTTGTCTTTAAAAGTACAAAGAAACAAGTTATACAGCCTTTATTTTGGTTCTATTGATAACGTCCCCGGTAGACGCAGAAAAAAGCCGTCAAAAATGATTTTAATTTCAATGTGTAAAAATCGCGAAAACCTATGACTTCACTATAATATACAAGGTTAAACCTTAAGCACCTCGTCCACGATAGATTACAATTTGCGGAGAGCGACTCTCATATGGCAATCTACGACGTGTACACAATAACGAGTCTACGTAGACAGGCTCGGCTACTCTCGGAAGGCGTCGTGGACACAGGTACGAGAGAGAGACTAGCGATACGAATAGAGAGCTCTCGAATTATCTACATGTCATAGATCTCATGTCAATCAGTGCAATATTCTCTCTGCGTGGACGACGCGCTCTAAAGCAATCCAAAGTGAGTGCGTAGAGATTACCAAAATGAGCAGTTCTGTGTATATATAAATCATTTTTCTATTTTTTAGTATGATGTCGAAAACGTTTAAATGATCCAATTTTTAAATTTATGACGCGTGTGCGTGCTTCAGCTATGAGCCGCCCAGCTATCGTTATTATTATTATGTTTCAGTTTGCACTTTCTACACCAGCTGGTGATCAAAATGTTAAGAAAATATAGTTCCTAATTTTGATTCAGATTTTGTACACATGTATCTTTATCAGTAGCAAAATATCTATTTAACATTTAATCTCAAGATGGTTATGGTACATATCTTGGTGTTGCCTGTCTGAGGAGGTCAGACCCCAATTCAATTCCATGGTGAAGCAAGTGGTTTTGTGTTAGCCATACCTAGGTGTAATTCCCAGCGATATTGGAAAACTCCGATAACAGAGTTTTTTATTATTTAGGATTTACTATTTAGGATTTAGAATACACAATGTCAGCAATCCATACCATCCTCAGTGTGTCGTAGGAGGTGACTAAAGGAACGCAAGACGCAAATCACCTAGCCACAAGAAAAGGAAAACTTGATACAAATCCTGTACCAGCCCGTCCTGCCAGCGTGGCACAGTAGGAAGATGTAATAGGATAATATTGACACTGACAACTGAAAAATACGCTAAGTAAATATATTAATAAATAAATAATATATTGATAAATAAAAAAATATCTCAAGATGGAATTTTTTTTTTAATTAACTACCTTATTTAATCTATTGCTGAAACAAGCGGTCATTGCAGAATGCAAGCCAATGACTGTCGGGTCCGGTGACCATCCTGACGTCTATGACGCACGATACATAAATATCGGTAGCGTGAAAACTAACACCTGATCTAACGAAATGATTACCGATAATCCCCAAAGGCAGGTCTCGGAGGGAAGTGCTGGCACTGCCAGCTTAATTTCCAGTCTAAGTGCGATGTATGTAATTTAATATGTAAGTAATTAGTCTTACTTATTTAATTAAATTGAATTATACCCGCGCCCTGTGAAGAGCTTGTAATTACTAAAGTATTTAAAAAGTTAAATTGCCAACAAAGAACAGCTCATCGAAAAGTTGTGAGATGTAGTTTGATTAAAGCCTTTCAAAGATCTTCGATATCGTCTCTGCATTGAGTTAACCCCTCAACACTACCCTGGCCTCTTTCTCAACCTCAATGTAGCGGCCCACGTACGTCTGTGCCATCGTGCCTCCTTTTGGCTCCGCGATTGCCAGAGGTTCGCATGGTTGGCGATGCATCGCCGGTACATTGTGGTGGAGTGGGAGGCCAGGGCCAGGGCAAAGGTAAGGGGGATATCTCACCATCCTCACCAAGTGCGGTTCAAAGTGTTTCACCACAGCAGCGTTATCCGGTTTGGCAATCAAGGTTTCCGCAATGGTTTGGTTTTTACTTAAGATAATTTTGTAAATTGGGGTGAGGGTAATGGTGTATATGCGAACTATTTATAGTTTATTAGTTATACTACTATGGTCAATATGATGTTCCACCGTTGAATTTATGAATGTTTCCAAGCAAAATGCGTTATCACATCTATATATCAGTAATACATGTCTATACCAATATTATAAAGCTACAGAGTTTGTTTGTTTGAACGCGCTAAGCTCAGGAACTACTGGTAAAAAATCTTTCAATGTTGGATAGTCCATTTATCGAAGAAGGTTATAGGCTTTATTAAATTTAAAAAAAAAATAGGGATCCGTAAGAAAATTGCGATTTTGTAACCAAGGTGAAAATGTTTATTTTATTTTTAAAATCCATTCACATTTTAAATCTTATAGTATCTCTAAGTAACACAGGCTATATGCGAAGGGAAGATAAGCACGGGTTCGGAGCCCACGCAGGCGAAGCCGCGCACGAAAGCTAGTATGACATAAAATTATCGCACAAGTATTAAGACCAAAACATTTTCTAATTGTTTTAAATTAAATGTCAAATTTGTTACTTGAAGCGTCTGTGTTAAAGTTGGGAATTTTTCTTTGTAATTCAATATGTTCAATAAAGAAAAAAATATTGGCAAATCTGCCCACGCGAAATCTGAAATTTGATGAGTGAATAAAAACAAAATTGGCTTTACAGTGGTTGAACACCGAAACTTGTACTCTTTTGGGACTCATCCAAGATAAGGCAGAGATAAGATTTTATGTAAAGACTTAGAATTTTATTGGATTAATAAGTTTAGGGTTTTCCTATTCTCCTTGTTCTTGGCGTTTTAACGGCACTGAAACGCGTTTACTGACTCAATTATCCTTCCAATGATCATAAATTGACCAAATGTAATCATTTTTAAGATTTAAATTGGGTCCCCTTGTTAGATTCTGTAATTTTCGGTCCTGTAATTTCAGTATTTTAGTCAAAACTAGCCTAATTAAAGGCAAGAGAAGGATTACTTGTTATGAAACCAATCCATATGGCCAGTTTGTCACAGTAGGCTAACTTCTCTTCACGTAATTGTGGGGTATAATGATAATCAAACTTGAAATAAGTTACTCTATATTAAATATAATTTTCCACCAACCAAGATATTCTGCAGTTGTTTTTTGTTGAAATTAGCCTACTGTACCACGCTGGCAAAACGTTTTTTTTTTCTCACTAAAATTTCTTCTCAGTTAGGACCTGGTAGTACTTTGAAATAGTAAACGCCAGTATAGGTGGAAACATTAAATCATTTTTCTATTCTACTCTATAAAATGGGATATGAAATTTCATCTACACCATTTACCTGGAGGGTAATTAGCCTACTGTGCCACGCTGGCCAGACGGGTTGGCACAGGGTTTTGTGGCTAAAATTATCGGTATTAGCCACAATAATGAATAATTATTATCATTTCCTATTATTGGCTGGATGGAATGGGGCGGTGACACTATGTATTGTAATTCCGTCACCACATTGACCAAAGTGTAAGGTAAAATCTAGATGTAATATTCATTGTAATATACCAAGTTAGGAACTCACATGATCTATGACTAAGAAATAATATTAAATCGCCCCCACGCACGTAACTTGCCACATATTTTAGTTAGGTAAATTGCACCATAGGGACTGCGTCGCTATTCGACCTGTTCACCGTAATTATTGGCTAAAGTTAAATATTAGGTTGCGGAAAAACTCTTTTCGCATTATAGTATGTATGAACTTGTAATAAAATCTTTTTGGCTATACTATTTGTATCTCGCTGGTTTTGGTATGATTGAAAGTTTAAATTATAAAGAACATAATTCCAAATTCAAATTAGGCAAATGTGTGATTTTCATTTGTTTTTCGTACTGTCAAGATGAGTGAATCTAATGAAGAAATTCGATACATTTTAAAATTAACTACAAAAAAAAGGAAAAAATGGAACGCAAGCCGCGAAAAAAATTTGCGATGTTTAAGGACCTAGTGCAGTGTCTGTGAGAGTAGCACAAATTTGGTTTAAGCGTTTTCAATCCGGAAATTTTGATTTCAAAGATGCACGTCGCTCTGGTCGCCTTATTACGGATAAAATGGATGCCATTTTTGAAAAAGTGGAGCAAGATCGGCGTTGCTGTAGTTACGACGTAGATGAAGAGCTGGGAATTGACCACAAAACGGTTTTGGCGAATTTGAAAAAAACTGGGTACACAAAAAAGCTCGATATTTGGGTACCTCACAAGCTCACTGAAAGAAACCTAATGAACCGTGTACTCATTTGTGGTTCTATAGTACGACGTAATGAAACCGAACCATTTTTGAAGAAGCTGATAACTGGTGATGAAAAGTGGATCACGTGGACAAGAACGTGCGAAAAAGGTCGTGGTCAAAGGCCGGTCAGGCTTCACAGACTATGGCGAAACCCGGGTTAACTCGCAACAAGGTGATGCTGTGTGTGTGGTGGGATTGGAAGGACATTATTAATTATGAGCTGTTACCACCAGGCAGGTCCATCAATTCTGAACTCTACTGCGAACAACTGATGAGATTAAAGCAAGAAGTTGAGAGAAAGCGGCTGGAATTAATCAACAGAAGGGGTGTGGTTTTTCATCATGATAACGCTAGACTAGAAAAATTAAGAGAGTTTGGCTGGGAGGTGTTAATGCGTCCGCCGCATAGTCCTGACCTTGCACCTTCAAATTTTCACCTGTTTCGGTCTCTTCAGAATTCTTTAGGCAGTGTCAGGTTAACATCACGAGAGGACTGCCAAAACCACTTATCGCGGTATTTTGATCAGAAGTCCCAAAATTTCTATAGCAATGGGATCATGTCCCTACCTACAAGATGGCAAAAAGTTATCGAACAAAACGGTACCTGCATACTTTAGTTAAATGTAAATAAAATATATTAAAAACAAAACATAAAAAAAACTGCGAAGAAACTTTTTCCCCAACCTATTTATTTATGAAGTACGGTAACATGTATTGTTATTACGCCATAAGTAATAAGTTTTTTTGTTTACCCTGTCGTTTTCATTTGTTCTTATATATTTATATTATGTGAAAACTTGTAATTGGCCTTCGTCTACTATTTAATGTTTTATGTTTATTCGAGCTGTAAGTTTTCTAATTCAATAAAATAAATAAATAAGTGATTGTTAAACATTATACTATACGACATTCCAAATATTGTTTCAAATCATCACTACTCACTACATAGTATAAAACAAAGTCGTTGTCGTCTGTCCGTCCCTATGTATGCCTAGATCTTAAAAACTACGCAACGGATTTTGAAGCAGTTTTTTTTAATAAGTAGAGTTATTAAAGAGGTATTCGTGCATAATATTGTAGAGAAACACTGATAAATTTAGAGGTTCATCATTGCACCCGTGCGAAGCCGGGGTGGGTCGCTAGTTTTATATAAAAAAGCCCATGCCCTATTTTCAGACTTATCAATTATACACAAAAGTTATATAAATCGGTTTCAGAGGAGTTCGATAACAAACATCATCCCGAAAATAGTACCTAAGTTGATTAGTAAGCATAAGATATAACTGTAATCGCAAAGAAAATGTATAATCTCTGGGAGTGCTTCTAAGTAATCAGATTAGTGATTTTGTATTAACCTCCGATTTGAAAGATGACAGAAAAGTGTTGACAATATAAAATGTGATTGCAATTTTTATAAATAATATTAATTACGTTGTGTGACTAATGACTCATCGAAGATCGGTTTATTCGCGGAGCCCTATTTGTCCTGTTAAGTAAACAGGCCGGGTCAAGAGTATCCATAACAAGAGAGAGAGAGTAAACTTATGGGAATAATGAAAGAGGACTAAGCGAAACAAGTATGTAAGGTATCGTAGCAAGTGGAAAGAAGTGGTCTCTGCCTACCCCTACGGGAAAGAGGCGGGATTATATTCGTTATAACGTACACATGACACGTGTTTTCTCGTCTAGCGAATTTGCTCTCACTATGCTGTATTGTTTTTGGTAACAATACAGATCATTGGAGAAAGCAAATACAGAGATGTACTTCTATGTAGAGAATCATTCCGAACCGGTGCAGGTGGTAATTTCAGTACGAATGTGGAAGGACGTAAAGGTTAAGACATAATGCTAAAGAGAAAGATGGATTGTGTGAATGAAAACATGTGTATGAAAAATATGCCAGGAGCGCATGGAGCCATAAAAATAAAGGATTTATTTATATATACAAATTTGAAAGTATGTTGTTTGCTTACACCAAGGACCGTCCTAAGGGATAGACAAGAAAATCTAATAAAAGATTTGGGAAGATATGTAACCCACTTAAGGTTTGGCTTGGGGGCGCTCCCGTCGCACGTGACAGCTATATTTCAAATCGCAGGAGAGGGTTAATGGCGAGGCCGCTCTTAACCCCGGGATGAGAACGCCCTGAATTTATGGCTTGAGGTATATGAATATTTAGGTGCACTCGTTTTATGTTTGAATTAATTTGGGGGTTTATTTTGGTACCTCACTACAGTCCCGTCCGTGTGGTGCCGGATTTAGAATACATAGTGTCACCAACCCATACCATCACGAGGGTGGCGTAAGCGGCGACTAAGTGAACGCAATAGAAGAAAATTTGATACGTAACCCTGTGCTAACCCTTCTTGCCAGCGTTGTGCAGTAGGCTATTTTCCCTCCATCAATTTGGAGGAGGCCCGACTCAGTATTGGGTCACTCATGGGCTGAAACAGTCGTCGTTTATTATATGGTCCAACACTTAGTCTGCGTAGGTCTAATTAAATAAATAAATAAATATCCTTGGACATTTCACACAACGCCATCTCGTCCCAAGCTAAGCAACTTAATGCTTGTGTTATGGTAACGAGATGGATGATAAACTACTTACATATTTTTTTTTTGTAAATACATACCTAATATAGATAGAAATGACACCCAGACTCCAAGCAAGTGCCTCTGGTTTAGACAAAGACACTTGCCCGACCCCGGAATCGAACCCGGGACCCGTCGATCCAAAGGCCATCTAACCACTAGACCAACGAGGCAGTCAATTTACTTAGTTTAGGCGATTTCTCAGCAATATCTCGACGTAGTTGTATTTGATTCAGTAATAGTATATAGTAATAGGTAGTAATATAATAGTAATAGGCTTTCAGTTTGTCTAAAAGTTGATGATGATGATGACTTGGCACTAATTTCAAAAAGTTTCATCTTTAACTCACTCGTCCTTCTGACCATGAACTAATTTGAACTGTTTAACATGTATAGTGTGAATAACTTTGCTTGTTCCCCTTAGGCGAATCTTGCATATTTCATGCACGAAAATAGAGTGGATATTTTATGCAGAGTTAACCAACTTGGTTCGGTAATTTCAATGTCTGGTAAGATAATTAAATGGATGGCGGTGAAATATCTTTTTATATCTCAGCAACGAAATAAATGTGAGATTTCCTTCTTTTTTAATTAAACGTGATTTAAAGGATGTAAATTTTTTTTGAACCACAATGTAATTGTACATTTACAAAAATTACAAATTGTAGGCAAAAAGCATTATATTTAATTACTAGCGACCCGCTCCGGCGTCGCACGGGTGCAACGATGTACATCTAAATTTATCAGTATTTCTCTACAATGTTGTGCATGTATTATACATATAAACCTTCCTCTTGAATCACTCAATCTATTACCCTTCAAATTCCTTTGCGTAGTTTTAAAGATTTAAGCATACATTGGGATGGACAGACGACAGCGACTTTGTTTTATACTATGTTGCGATAATGAAGAGATTGTATTGTGCTGGATGTTGTTAACAAAATGAAAACGGAGTTTGCTATCTTCTTCGCCAGATAGGCGGATAAAGAAGAAGTAACCGGAGCGAACGACCTATGAAAAGTGGAAAGGAAAAACAATAGTTAGAGTTAATTCATTAAAGATTTCGCGGCGCTCTCTTTCGATAACTAAATCTTTCAAACATTTTTGGTGATAAAATAAAAATAAAAGTTTGATAAATGGTATAGACAACATTTTATTCTTGCCCTGTTATTTATTTATGTACTCATGTACACACAGAACATAAATAATATAAAAACTTTTATTTAAGTGTGAGCTCCGACAATCTTAAAAAGTTTTTATTGGAGTGAGCCCGCCGAATCATTCGACACCCTCGGAGTTTATTGTAAACTTTTACCTTCGAAATAATAAATTTCAAATGTTTTCGAAATCTGAACTTTCAGTAATAACTGCATCGTTAAGTTAAATAATAAGACCCGGGCGTTTCAAACGTCGTGACGGATTTAGAATACACGATTTCACCACCCCATTCCATCCTGAGGGTGTCGTAAGAGCCGACAGAAGGAAATGACAAGGCCAAAAATTTAACTGCAAGAGAGAAAAACTTGATACGAAACCCTTTTTTTTTTCTTTTTTTTTATCGCCCGTTGTAAAATCCTTTATGGACTTCCTCGCCGGCCACGGGGATGGCCAGCGAGGGGAGTGTGGGACTCTCCCCCATAGTGGGGGCCTACCCACTAAACCTCCCCGGGGTGCTCCAACTCGCGTCCTGTTGCGGCATTGTGGATCTGATGCAGAACCACGCCGCCGCAGATACGAATCCGTGTGCCAACCCGTCTGACTAGCGTGGCACAGCAGGCTAATTACCCTCCATATCACTGGAGGAGGCCCGACTCAACAGTGGGCATTCTATGGGCAGAGTAGTGGCACTAATTTTAAACGTGCTTACCGTTACATACGCAAGTTAAATTAATACAAAACCTGCAATCCCTGCAAGTCGACATCAAATTGTTCTGTTGTGAACTGTTTCAAACATAGTAGTATGTATTCAGCCCATCAATTACCCACCATTGAGTCGGACCTCCACCAGTTACGTGGATGGTAATTAGCCTAATGTGCCACGCGCTGGTCAGACCGGTTGGCACAGGGTTTTTTCATCAAGTTTTTCTTCTGTTGCGGCTAGGTTATCGGCTTTTTCATCAGATTAGTCGGCTCTTACGAGACCTTCATGGAGTAGGGTGGAAATCCGACACCACACGAATCAAAATATAATATAAAATGTATATGTATACATAATTGATCCACTTATATTATGTACCGTCTAATAGATGTAAAATAAAATACTCTTTACAATATTTGACGCGTGCGTAAAGAGTAGATAAGCTGAAACAACCAGGCCTAAGTCATATTTCGTCAGGGCTGTAAAATTCGTCAAGAGGAATATTCCTTTGGAGCAGCGTGGAATGACTTGTTCTTGGGCCGGTGACTAGATGGGATACACCTTGAGCCGCAATAATGAGGCTTGTGTCAAAGAGTAGGTAATCGTCTTTTGAAGTACGGCTTTTGTCCCGAAAATTAATGTAGAATTTTGAGTTGTATTTCACTAATAAAGGTGGAGTTTGTAAAACGAAGCCCCTGCATTTGGTATTACCCTGTATTATCTCTCGTATGTTTCAGTTGTCAGGGTCAATATTATCGGGCCTCCTCAAAATTTATTGAGGGCAATTGGCAAAGGGTTTCGTATCAAGTTGTTCTTCTCTTGCGGGTAGGTTTTTGGCCTTATTATTTAACTTGCGACACCCTGGATGAAATGTGGTGTTGACACTATGTACACTAAGTCTGTCACCACCTGGGGGCTATTTAAATGAATTACAACGAACACAAATTACATTCCGACTAACAGCAAGTGCCTGTAGTTTTACAAAAAGACACTTGCCCGCCCTGAAATTGAACTGGGGATTCGTGATTCAAGGGTGGCACATCCAATTATGGTGCTCTAATACATTATACCTCTGCAAATACATGAACTAAACTAAAGGAGAAATGTTGTCAGTATTTAGGTACCCTAATCCATAACTCCAATATGCTCTACTAATCAACCCATGGATGAGTAACCGCAGCAATTTATTTTCCAGTCATTTGTACGAAAAAAGCGTTGGGGTTTATTGATATACGTACTAACTGCAAGGACCCGAACAAATAAAGGCAAATGGTAAAATTGCAACTGGTCACGTATGGAATACAAATTTCGGCACATTTATTTCGATCTATACTCGACTAGTCCATATGCGTCTCACTACGATGCTCCATGGCCTCTGTCGAGCCTCCGAACAAGTAAGCTTTAAGATGAACATAGAGAAGACAAAGATCATGTCTAATACCCATGTTCAAACCACTCCTTTCGACATCGGAGGCTCTATCCTCGAAGTTGTGGACCATTATATTAACCAGGGACACATTGTCCAGTTAGGTAAGTCCAACTTTGAGAGAGAGGTTAATCGTCGGATCCGACTCGGCTGGGCAGCGTTCGGGAAGCTGCGAAAGATCTTCTCGTCCACAATACCGCAGTGCCTGAAGACAAAAGTCTTCGACCAATGTGTGTTGCCAGTGACGACATATGAAACAGACACGTGGTCGCTCACTATGTGCTCCGTCAGAAGGCTTAAAGTTACCCAAAGGGCAATAGAGAGGCCTATGCTCGGTTCCCTGCGAGATCAAATCAGAAATGAAGAGATACGCAGGCTAACCAGGGTCATCGACATAGCCCAAAGGATTGCCAAATTTAAGTGGTAGTCGGCAGGGCACATAGCTCGCAGGACCGACGCTCGATGGGGCAGAAAAGTCCTCGGGCGGCGACCACGTTCTGGAAGGCGCAGTGTTCGTAGACACACGGCGGACCGACGACCTGGTTAAGGTCGCTGGAAAACGATGGATGCGGGCGGCCCAGGACCGGCCTTTGTGGAGATCCTTGGGGGAGGCCTATGTCCAGCAGTGGACATCTTTTGGCTGAAATGATGTTGATAAATTCGTAAATATAATCCATAGAAATTCACTGCGGCTTAAATGCCTCTCTCATACATCGCCACAAACTACGATCCTCCAACAGACAGTACACGAATAATATTATACCTATTGCATACTAACAAAACTAATATATAAAGTGATATTTGACGTACCAGCAGCAATATTGTGATTCCTTATGTAAACAAACGCCAATATTCTATCAAATCAGCCACAGTTCCCAGTCGTACGTGCGTCACATCGAAAAAATGTAAATGGTCAGCTTTTTCTGTGAATATCGGCAACAAACAGACGGGTGGTTTGTTTTTATGCATACAATTGTGTTCGGTCGTTGAGTGATTTATTGTTAGATTAGAATTTCATCACTTCATTTATAAAAGTTATTTAAAAGTACTAGCTTTTGTCTGTGGAATCGTTTCTAAGTTGATTTGTGAAAGCGTAGAATTACTACCGCAGTGTCAAGTATTACGCGACTTGGCAATGGCTCGTTGATAGTCTGAAATGATGATGATGACTTAAAATTATTTATCAAAAACCTCTTTTAAACCATCGCCCAAGATACTACTACTTCGAAAATACTAAATAGACGACGACAAACGACTAAACCAAAATACTTACTAACTTACTAATACCTAGTAATACTTAGAATGACAACATATGAAATCTAATCACAACTCATTTGTCAGACCCTTATGCCATGTTTATTTCTTATGATGTGTGGTTATCGCTGACCAGGGAAATATCAAATATTAATATGTCAGTCTCTCAGGAGAAGACTGGAAGGTTTAGGGTTGAATTATGAAGAATATTGATTAATCATTTGCATTTAAGTGTGATGGCGGATTTGGGATACATATTTTTACTTTTCTCACTCGGAAGGTGTCGTCAGAGTTTTTGACCCGATTTTCGAGGTGAAATAATATAGGGTGTAAGAAAGATCTCAAAAGCTTTCCGGAATAAAGGCATAGAGTTCATTAAAAGAAATAGTTTTATGTTCAACATGATTTTGCATTTTTATGCGACGTTTTTAATAACCAGATTTAAAAAAAAAACATAAGTTTAAGTGAAAGGCGATCAACTAGCTATTGATATTATTGTCCTACAAGTTAAACAATCTGAGTTCCATAATGTTTTTTAGAGTATCTATGCTTATTTTATCTAGTTATGACACTTTCGTCATCAGGTGGCGACCACCATTTTAAGAAAACAAATATTCTTTGATTTTCCGGCAATGTTGTACACAGAATCCGTATTAGCCCCATGATCATTTCGTTATGGCTTTTTGATACATGACTTTTTGTTACACTTTGTATAACCGCGATTAATTATGGTAGGTACTATATAGTGGTCAAACGGCTTTTCTTTTTCAAGTATATCTAAGAACTAGCTGCGCCCTGTGGTTTTGCCGCGTTACCCGCGTCGTAATGGAATGTAATTTTGTCGTCAGTTTTTTCTACACACTTGATACTTATTGTTATATTTTGGACAATTCACACAATATCTTTATAAATTGTAGCCTATGTGTTGTTCTATCGTATTAGCAATATTACTGTAAAGTTTCATTAAAATGCATTAAGTATTTTTTACGTGTAATGGTAACAAACATCCTTCGCGTTTATAATATTAGTAGGATCGTGTCGATTAACACTACTTTCAAACAAAAAAAACCTTCGATGTTGTCTTTGTTTGAAGCTAAGACATGACATCATTAAAAACAACTGAATTTCTGGGTTTATTGGTTCAAGATTTCTAATGCCAAAGATAGTTACAGAATACTTGTTATTCTTAACATTAAGGTGGACTAACACAGTAAAAGAGCCAAATTAAATAGCTAGACTAACAACGGGACGCGTGCCACCCCTTAATAGTGGGCGGGGGCGTCATATATCTCCGCTATTCACTGGAAATCTTTTGTGATCAGCGCCATATTGACAGACTGTTGTCCGTTAGGATGATGAGGTACCTACATATTCATCACCGCCCTATTACCGTTTCGTCAGGTAGCGCGTTAAGGGCGTTAAGTTAATTGGGATAGGCAGACATGTGAAATAATAACCAGGCCAGGCGGTGGAGAAGGTTGTATCCTAGTAGGCAGAGTGGAAAGCAATAGATCTACAGGTTAAGCAACGTCTGGCTTTGTTGGATGTAAGATGGGTGTCCATAATTTGGCATATCTGGCCTCTTTCGTGCTTAAGAGGGTCATAAAGCCGGTCATCTATGGCAGTCCTTACGTAGTTCGTACTGTGGAAACTGAGCGCTGGTCTAACCATACAATTACCAGTTACCCACATTCAGAGGTTGGAGGACAACCAAAGGCATTGCTAGTGAGCCAAATTTGTTTAGAGAGGAGCCGATCTCAATAATATTACAAAAATACAAGAAAGAAAATGTTTTTAATAACCACGTTGATCTTAAGCTAGTGTTGCACCAGATTTAAGGCGGAAACATACTAACGCGTCCTGACTTGTCGTGACGCGTCAGAAGCATATGGGTTACATTTAGCAAAACGCGTTACGACACGACACGACATACTAATGTGTCCCTAAACATAATTATTGTAAAAAGCCTGTATGCTTCTGACGCGTCACGACACGCCACGACACGTTAGTATGTTTCCGCCTCAAAAATACCTCTAATTTCACCAACTCATTCCATATTTTAGGTGTACTAACTATAGGATCTTATTGAACTACAGACGGGTTAGCTGAATTGGGTCCTGTCCAATTCGATGGAGTGCGCCATTAAAATGATTTAAAATTTCATAACAAGATTTCGTTCCCTTGTTGCCAAATTTTCTGTCAATCCAATTCCTTGGTTGGCCTTGTACTACAATTTTAAGATTGAATATTAATATCATTTAGGGCTGGGCTCAGCATGTGTTATTCATGTCTTTTTTCTATTAGCTGTTATATTTTCATTCACTTTTTTTTCTTTCATGTCATTTTTCTAGCTTTATCTTCTTTTCTTTGGTCTTCCCAGAATGGGTTTACCCTATTTTCTCGAAACCCATCATTTCCAGGTTATAACCTTGTTTACTATATAGTTAAAGATACAGTAAATCTTAATAATCCCCGCCATTTATCATCTCACATATCAGAATTGATTGCTGTCCCCATTCTGCGAAACATATCATCAATCTTCTTTGTGTATCTATTGTTGGAGTATCTTAGCAAATCTACCAAATTTCCTACTACACTGTGATATCTGCGATATTGTTTGACCGATGAATGAGTAACATAGTTGTATAGTAATAAAATTTTAGTATGTTTGTCATGTTTAAACGCGTAGTAAAAGTATCTACGGTGTTTAAAAGTTATTCGTTATTTTCTTTAAGTGGACGACGTTTTTTTTTTCATATTTTTGCAAATCTTCCTGCTGAGTGTTCCTTTTCGTTCCGTTTTCGTAGGATTATCGAAATCGTATTTATAGTTCCTGATTATTCTACCGTTATAGGTAAATTTCTGTACTAACTACGGTGCGTATTTATAAAAAGCTGTTTATTTTAAACCTTTTCTGACTCAACTACTCTTCTTCAATACCTTCTATCTATTTTCAAATCTGTCTGAGTAAAACCCTGTATAATTAAGATTGATGAGTCTTGACTTAATGTAACTTTTCTTTCAAACAACAAGAAAGTAAACTCAAGTCAGTTCAATCGCCCAGGGCCACAGACCTGATAACTCAATAGTCAAAATCGACAATCAACATATTGATTGCCGATTTTGACAGTTTTGGTAGCCTAATAATAGTAAAGTGTCAATTCGAGACGTGTGCCACATGCTTTTGAAAAGCAAGTGGCAAGAACTTAATTTCAGAAAATAGCAGGTTCAGGAACGTGGAGTTCTGATGCTCCGCTTTCGTGGGCATCCCAACTCTCTCACGCTCTCTTTTAATTCCACTCCAGAGTCGTTCATCGTGGGTAAAAATAGTTGTCCCCGAGGAGATACGGGGCAGCAAGTGCGGGACTGTACACCCCGGGGACGTTTAGTGGGTATAACTACGTGCCCTCACAGAGCTGGAGGGGACTCCCACACACCCCCTGTTGGCATCCCCAGACTGGCTGGTAAATATAGTTGTTTTTGGTATTCAACACATTTGGACGCAAGACCTGGATATGACTACAACTGTGTTTAAAACCCTCACAACATATTTAGAATGCGAAATATCACCAACCCATACTATCCTGAGTGTCGTAAGAGTTGATTAAACGAAACGACAAACCAACAACCTAGCTGCAAGAGAACCTGTCCTGAATTTGGAGGAGGCAATAATCTTGTGGTGGGTAATTAATTTATGGGTTGAAAGTGACGACTTTGACAATGAAATGTCTAGGTTACAAACTTATTCTATTAGGACCTGTCGCGACGATTGAAAGCGAGCAGTGTCGTGATCCCGATAAGGTTTTAGCATCCGCCTTAGTTTTAAGTATTTTTCTGTCAAGAGTCCTGCAGGGCCTCGTAGCATTACTTCATCACCTTAATCATTATCCCATGCTTTAAAAGAAACACTGCTGAGTCGAGCCTCCTCCAATTACATGGAGGGTTATTGCCCAAGTTACCAGGACTGGCTTCCATATTTCGTTTTCTTTATTTGGTACTAGGTTTCCTGCCTTGCCGTTTCTTTATTCAACTTCAACGATACCCTTAGGATGGAACGTGGTAGTGCAATTCTTTATTCTAAATCCGAATTACGTATAGACAACCAAAATCGGTGGGCAGGCACAAAGATGATTATGAATGAATGATGATATGAAGTATGAATTTTAAAAATCAATGAGAGGAAATTGACAGATGCTAATATCGCGTGTGGTGATGGATTAAGAAAAAAAGTGTCACTACTCCATTTTATCCTGAGGGTGTTATATGAGCCAACAGAAGGAAACAAAAAGGCGGAAACGTAGCTGCAAGAGAAAGAAAACTTGAAACGTAACCCGCCATGTAATGAGGGGAGGCCCAACTCAGCAATGGAATTTATAAGCTGTGTAGTAGTAGTAGTAGTAACTAAATGACTATTAATATTTGTAGAATTATAGGTCTTGAGTGGACTGTATTTTTGATTGCTGGTAGATAGCGGGCGGTTTGCTTGATGGCGATTTATAATGCAAACGACGGTTTTTTATTAGACTTAACTGTTTATTACTTTTACACACTTATAGAAACACGTCTGCCTTGCCAGCGATCCAAAATCCGAGAGAAACAAAAAAAGGTACAGCGAGTGAATGGAAAATAGTAAATGTTACCATCTTAAAATTAGAATAGCTACCTTTCTCATACATAAAAAAAAACACTGAATTAAATAATACAAATAAATTAAATAACTAAAATTACAACAAAGGCATTTGCGCCAGATCGCTGTCATCGGGAATAATAAATAATAATAGCTACCTTATTACATATTATGTTTTTTGTTGGTGTTTCCAACAATATTTGCAGTAGTCCTGCTGGGCGTTACAGGGTAAGCCGAATTCGATGCTTGTAAATACATACTAACAGTTCGCTAAATCAGGGTATCTTCACAACAGACCCAAAATGAAATCGGAAAAAAGTAAAACTTCGTTTCAAAATAAAAGTACTAGAGATACATTTTATCAAATAATTGCTTACAGCAATATGGTTTTACTTGTATCTGAAAGAGCAATGAAGAATGTTTTGTAATACACCTGCGTTAACAGCTGAAGCACTTGATGCTCGAATTCCCAGGATATTGAACTCGAAACCATCACGAGAGTGTATAAGGTGATTCAATTCTTGATATCTTTGAAATGTTCACGAGTTAAAACCGCTGTTGGACTGTGAAAGTTATCAATATTTCCAAGAATTGTTGACCTGTGCTTTTTTTTTCTGACCGCATTATCAATAGCCGAAGTTATATAATTTCGAAAACCCCCGAAGCAACTACAGAAGCGTTTATTAGTTTTAAACGGCTGAAAAATTGACTTGACTATAAATGAATATAGATAGATATACTCTTTATTGCACACGTGAAAAAAGAAAGAACACAAAAAAAAATACAACGCTTTGTACAAAGGGCGGTCTTATCACTAAATGCGATTTCTTACAGACAACCCAGAATATAAAGCGTTCAGAAGATATCATGACACACAAGATACATGGACATGCACACTGACACTTCATATTTATAACACTCCCGTCTTCAGTGGGGTCTAGTGACCAACCCCTGACTTCAAATAAGCGCAGACAGGTTGGGGATAGTTTCGTATCAGGTTCTCATTCTTGTGGCTTAGTTTTTGGCCGTATCACTTCCCTTGGCCGGCTCTTACGACACCCTCCGGATGAAATGGGGTGGCGACACATTTACCACAATATGCAAGGCTGGTAAAGATCGAAAACATCATTGTGATGTTCCCTTTCAAGACAGGTTTTTTCTAGTGGCATGGACATCGCGCTAGCATAGTGTAGAATATCCTTTACAGACTTTCAAGACAACAAAGTGTAGCGTTTCATAAATGGTCTTGTCGAATAATGAACTCTAATATGTACATGTAAAAGCTTAATTAAATTACACCCGTCCGTCAGACCGTTATTGCAAAACTTCAGCCAATTACTGAAATTTGCTGAACTTTTTATTGACTATAGTCAAAGACGTTTTCAATTAGCGCGTTCGTTTACTTACTCGTCGTTTTACTTACGCTAAAGAACAGTCTCTTCTGTTTTTATCAAGTAATATTGTCCTGCAGGCCTTGTGACGTGATTTAGGGTGACGTCACAGCAAAATGGGAAACGGATTCATTTTCTAATTGGGGGTAGTTTTATTCCTCTTTTCAGAGGCCTTGTGGGCTCAATTATGAGAGTGACTGCATACGAATAGGGAATAACCACTCTAAATTATCTTTGCTCAATCGACTCCGAGATAAGATAAAAAAATCTAATAAAATTTCAGCCGTTTTTGTTAAACTTGTTTAATTTTTAAATAATGTAATATCAGTATTAATATAATAATAACTTATGAGCTCATCATGAATTAATACTCCAATGTTTGTTTGTCTGAGGCGTCAGTAACAATTCAATACAAAAAAGGCAAGATTTAAAAAAACAACATAAACATGTTATATCTATACTCTATACTAATATATAAAGCTGCAGAGTTTGTTTGTTTGTTTGTTTGTTTGTTTGAACGCGCTAATCTCAGGAACTACTGGACCGATTTCAAGTGTTAGATAGTCCATTTATCGAGGAAGGTTATAGGCTATATTTTATTTTCAAAAGAATTAGGGATCCGTATGAAAACTGCGATTTTGTAAACCAAGGTGTAAAATAAAAAATCTATTTATGCGTGCGCTGCAAAAACTATTGACAATAGAACAAAATGATGTACTACGGGTTTGTAGGTCTTATAAAGATCTACAAAAAAGTCCGTGAGAGTACATATCTAACTATCATAGTTTAGTCACAATAACCGATTTTATGTTCATAAAAAATATGCACGTTTTCGAAGCCCACGCGGGGGAAGCCGCGCGCAAAAGCTAGTTCATAAATAAAGCCTGTTTTGTTACTGTATTATTCCATTTAATTGATATGTGGACATATTGTGTATTACATTGACGTGAAGACATATCGATTCAGACAACCAATACCTTACGTCAACCGGACTAAAACGATAGGCCAGGCGTGGCACCTAAAGATAATAAATCCTAGCAACACGTACGTAGCTTAGCATCTGCTTCCATTCATCATTTCTGTCCATAAATTACCCACCCGAAATGTGTCTGTGTCGTTGGCCAAACGCGTTGGCACAGGGTTTCATATCAAATGTAGCTTAAATTACAGCCTTACTTTTTATAAAAAAAAAGGGAGGCGAGCGAGCATTTGTGTCATCTGATGGCAAGTAATACCAAAAGGACCGTCAGCCCGTTGCTGGGCTTTAAAGTTCTTTCAGTCTTGTTCGTGATAACTTACGGCACTCACTGCTTGGAACGAGTTGGTGAAACTATGTGTATTTATATGACCCTACTGCGTATGACAGACGAAAGTCTTTAGTAACATGAAATCGCCGCATGATTTCGACCTTAGAGTTGCTGTAGCTCAATAAAGCAACAAAGGAACTTTGTCCCAAATGGCTTCAATCCTACCAATTGTATGGACTAATTTACTATACAGGGTGTGATAAATCGTGGTCGAGTAGACTCATTCATTTCGACTAGACCAACGACTAAAATTTAGTAGCGTGTTCGGTGCAGAGCTGTATTGAAAAGCTTTGATATTAGAAAGTTTGCGGTAAATTGTTAAGCTCACAAAGAAAATGACTATTCTTGCTTAATGGATGAACGAATGTATTCGATATAGTTTTCGAAATTATTCGAATTATACAATTTAACAGTCGATTTTCACCCACTCGTCTCCGACTGAACTATCTATTACGTAGTTACGTAGCTTCTATTAATCTCTAACATATCCTAAACTCCGGATACTGTTGGTGACATAGTATTATTAGTGGAGTGACACTTCCTATTAAGGTCAGTCATATCGAGATGAATATAACATTACATTGTTAGGTTCTCGGCTCAATTGGCACACGCTATTCAGCAGTGATATTACATTTATGGTCAAAGATGACACGTAGTTTAGAGCTGTCCACTGCAAAATTATATCGATTACACCATCGAGATATCAATTTAGATGACAAGCTTTTTGTGTTTTGATAAAGATTAGATTTGAGGACGATGTGGACTGGAATTAAATGCTAAAATGTATAATAATTTGGTTGTAATAATTTATAATAATTTATATTGTACGACGAAGAAAACATGCGTAATGCATTGTGTCGCATTGTTGTCTGGACGAAATTGAGAATGTCTTGATGGAAGTCCTGTAAAGTGGTTGGTTGCCTGGAAGAGAGAATAAGGCTATTTCCACTCATTCTCTGTTTACGCTGTGCGGTTATATAACTCGCTGCCGGCTGACATCAGTTGCTCCCTATCTCTATTCACCTCCAATTCGAGTAATATCAACTACTTCTGTAAATATCCCGTCTTGCCGGCGTGCCGCAGTATACAAAATTCCCTCCATGAAATTGGAGGAAGCCCATCTCAGAAGAGGGTAAATTATGGCCTGAAATTAAGATGCACCTTCTGTTAGGCTAGAACAATAATCTATACAAATAAATAAAATTGGAGTATCTGTTTGTGATAATAAAATAACCACTTTTTACTAAATGCGTAAGTGTGTATATACAGTACATAGACCAAAATAACATTCTGTCTGTCTGTCCCTCTAATCTCTGGAATGGCTGGACCGATTTTGACTGGATTTTCGCTGATACGTAGCTGATGATATAAGGAGTAACTTAGACTACTAGCGTCGCCCCGCGGCGTCACCCTCGGGTAACATTGCACCCGGGCGAAGCCGGGATGGCGCTAGTGACTAATAAAGTCTTTATTTTGAATGAAATAATAATTGTATAAATATTTCTTTAACTTAAAATACATTTCTTTTCTGCAATTTGGCCGGCAGTGTTACAATGCTGTCCACCAAAAGTCTATCTCATAAAAAGGTCTTTTGTTAAGGATCCTTGCGTCCGGAATTAATTTCTTGGCTTCCATGTACATGTTACGTAGCATATATTTGATTCAGCCGGGATAGTCGCTTAATAGGAATGAATAGTGAATGTATGTCATAAATAAAAACGAGAACAATTTATTATCGATATCATTTAGATAAAATACTTTATTACTTACTTCACGAAATGAAAGCGTTATTAAGAATTTATTTGAATACAATGCACTTTTATTTTGCTTGGAGTTTTTCGCTGTTATATAGGTATTAGGTAAAAAATAGTCGCACAAAATATGTTGGCGGATGCTAATTAGTTAGTTCTTAGATGATGATTGTTACTAGTTTACTCGGAATCCGTTACGCCCGTCGCCCCTCACTAGCCTCCTTTACCAGTTTCGGGTAAGATGGCTTAGCCGGCGAGTCACACCATTATAGCAATAGAAAAATGCTATAATGTAAAAACCAATTATGGCGTTCACAATTTTCAATGGATACATCATTTTTATAATACTACTACCAGGTCGGAACGCGACACTAACGGAGAAGACCTGGCGGAAGAAACTCAGTGGGCTTGTTTTTTGTTAAAATGACCGTGTATATTATAACTAACAAGTTTCGTTTGGTTCCGAAAGGCGCTCAACTGAACTATGAATTTTAATTAATTTATTTTACTTAATTGAATTTTAATTTTAATTAAGTAAAATAAATAGAATAATTAAAATGAAACAATAAGTCTTGAATGCAGTAAGCCGGCCAACCCCAAGCAGCGCCACCTGATCACTGTACACAGACTTTATACACATATCTTCGTGGATTCAGCCCATTAATGACCCACTACTGAGTCTCCTCCATATTCATGGAGGGAAATTAGCCCCCCGTTCTAACCCGCCCTGCCACGCTGGCAGGGTGGGTTAGAACAGGGTTTGTATTTGATCTGCCTGTTGCGTTCTTTTAGTCGCCTCTTACGACACCCTCCAGACGGTATTGGTTGATGAAATGGTGTATTCTTAATCTTAATACTTACCGTACCTTTAGATGAAATAACATTTTGGGATAATCTGTCGGCTTTATTTGTTCGCGGATAACCTTTAACGACTTTTCTCCTTCAAATAATTCCCGCGTTCACCCCTGACTTTATTATCTTCCCTTAAAATAACATTTAGATATGAGTATGATAACAGTAGATACTTATCGATAGCGATTTGAAAGTCGCAACCTCACTCTAATCGAGTATTCTCGAATTCCTTATCGGTAGACTTCGTGCTCTATCAGGTAGGATCTAATATTACTTATAATAAATTACCTGTGGGTTATTTTGCTTTGGTATCGATCGATTCCTATAACGAATATGAATTGTCAGCACATTTACAATACATGTTGATGTATGTGCGGTGATGGAGTTAGAATACATATTCATCACCCCATTCCTCCCTGAAGGTGTCGGAAGAGCCGACAAAAGGAAATGACAAAGCGAAATCCTAACCTGAGTAGAAGGAACCTTATTACGAAAACCCGTGCCAACCAGTTAGGCCAGCAAGGCACAATAGGCTAATCCCTTCATGTAAAGGGAGGTGGTTCGATTCGGTAGTGGGTCAGATGACCCGGAGCATAGATATGCTGGCTGAGTAGTATAGTGGTAACATTTTTTAAATACATTTAATATACTGCAATAATCAATCTTAAAAACCATAGTACTATCTGCCATAGTATCTAACAAATTGGGATCGTCGACAATCGTTTCTCAAAAAATAATAGCCTGTTATTAATCCTTTCCTGTTGCCCGTGTGGTAACGAATAAATAATACATACTGTCACCACCCTATTCGATCCTGAGGGTGTCGTGAGAGTGACAAAAGGCCGCAAGAGAAGGAAAACTTGAAAAGAAACGATGTGCCAACCCGTCTGGCCGGCGTGGCACATACAGCTTCCGCGCTCTTTAAATACCTTGTAATTCGGTGGTACGGTGGCACACCCCGAGGATGTTCTCTGGCTTATTATGGCATCATCATCAGCCCACATTACTCCACTGCTGGACATAGGCCTAAAGAGCGCCACAACGCCCTTTCTCCAGCTTCACGTATCCGGCTGCTGCCCGACACCTATTATAGCATATCCAACTCCTATACCAACAAGCCAATTTATTTAAAGAGATTAATCGTGACATTTTATATACCTGGTATTTTTTAACAGTAGTATGTACTAGTATTCTGGATAGAAGTTTCATGTATACAAATAAATAAAGTTAGAGTGTCTGTTTGTAATAATAGAATAACCACTTTTTACTAAATGCGTAAGTATGTATACATAAAACAAAATATATAATTTTTAATTTTTATGTGTGTCTGTTTGTTTATTCCGGCTAATCTCCGGAACGGCTAGACCTATTTTGACGGGACTTTCACTGATAGGTAGCTGATGATATAAGGAGTTACTTACTTTTTTTACTATCTTGGCCCCGCGTCGTCACCCGCGGGTAACATCGTGCGAAGCCGGGACGGGCCGCTAGTAAAATAAAAAATTGCCAACGTTGAGCGAGTGTTGTCATGAAAAGTCTTAAAAATCGTCGCCTCAGCCAAAAAGCTCCTGAGTCGGGTCTCTTCTAATTGGATTGAATTTGGCCTCTTAACTATGCCACGCTGGTCGGACTTGAAACGCCACCTGCATTTCAAATTTACGCTTTTGCAGCTATTTCGTGTCTGTCTAGGCGTTTTACCCGTATAGTACCACATATGTAGTGGCGACAGGGTTGTTAATCACTACATAGTATAAAACAAAGTCGCTGTCGTCTGTCCGTCCCTCTGTATGCTTAAATCTTTCAAACTGCGCAACAGATTTTGACGCGGTTTTTTAATAGATATAGTGATTCAAGAGGAAGGTTTATATGTATAATACATGCATAATTGCACCCGTGCGAAGCCGGCGCGGGTCGCTAGTATTATAGTAGAAAAAGGAATCCCTGCACTAGATATAGTTAAAATTGCGGGATTGTTTACTAGTCAGTTCACTGTTGAGCCCGGCCCCCTCCAGTTATATGAAGGGTAATTAGCCTATTGTGCCACGCTGGCCAGATGGATTGGCACAGGGTTTTGTATCAGGTTTTCCTTGGCTCGCGGGGTTTTCGACATTGTCGGCTCTTGTATGTATTGTCGGATGGTGACACTGTGTATTCTTATTCCGCCACCAACGGACTTGCCTGAAAGGTTAGCCACTATTCCAGTAGAACCGTGGATGGATTGAAATAGGGTCCAATTTCGAGGATTGCTAACAGATTTTGATATTGCTTCTAAGTTCCCTAGCTTCCACAACACCCCCAGGATAGAATGAACTCCAAACAATAAGTATTCTAAATTCATGGTTACACGTGTAGGGTTACATATACAAATATATTATTATGTTGAAACTTATAAGCGCCACAACAAAGAGTTAATTCAAAGTTTCTTCTCATTATTGATCGCTTGCAACTTTTGGGCTTGAGGCCCACACATTGAGAACCAGTGACTTGTAACAATATCGTACAGAACTAATAGCCGAAGTTGTTTGGAGTGAGTAGCCGTACTCCCACGACCCCTATGTTTTCGATGAAGCTGATTCTTATGACTTCTAAATGTATTATAACTTTAATTAGAATGTTCTAGAACTAGTGGTGTAGCGAATCGTGTGGAATGTATATCAGCCAGTTAATGGCTCGTTGGTCTAGGGGTTAGATGTGCTGCCTTTGGATTGACGGGTCTCGGGTTCGATTCTGGGGTCGGTCAAGTGTCTTTATCTAAATCAAGGTATCAAGTCTGGCTGTCAGCTGTTCGTGAATTTCATGTTTGTAAACTGCGATACAGGTTAACCTAGTGCAGAGATTTTATTTAAAAAATTGTAGTTATATACAGAGCCATATTTCTGTCTGTCATGAAGCCTAAAATGATCTTGGAGAGAGACATTAAGAATGTTGTGCAAATGGATTGTGGGAATATAAATATAAATATCCTTGGACATTTCACACAACACCATCTCGTCCCAAGCTAAGCAAATTAATGCTTGTGTTATGGTAACGAGATGGATGATAAACTACTTATATACATTTCTTTTTGTAAATACATACATATTATAGATAGAAATGACACCCAGACTCCGAGCCAGTGCCTCTGGTTTACACAAAGACACTTGCCCGACCCCGGAATCGAACCCGGGACCCGTTGATCAAAAGGCGGCACATCTAACCACTAGATCAACGAGGCAGTCATCAACAATAGGGAGATGCGTATGAATGGTGGGTTGTTTAAGAAGTATCCGAGCATGACACTAGTTCTTCCCCATCCCGATAGAGGTAGATGGTTTAGTAAAAATAAGTATTTCCAAGAAACCACAAATCGTGCATTGTGCCCACGCTTGCAGAGCTTTTAAAATGAGGTCTTTGGTGAATTGGGGCCAGACGACTATAGCCTACCTTATAGAAGCTTTGCATTCAAACAGTTCCTCTAACAAGGTGGGCGCAATCTGGGGGCAAAGAACTTTTGTACTGGAACTTAGAAAGCTTCACAGTAGCAAGTAACTCCTACGCGTTTTCACAGCGGGTTTATTTAAAACATTCTTCGCGAAGATCCCTCAGAACGATACGAACTGTATACTTTGTAAAAGAAACTGAAACAACTCCAAGAATAAAATAAAGTGCTTAAGCTTGAGCTTTTGTGGTGAAAGGGTATATTTGGAACTTATTTTTGGAGTGACTTTAGCTGTGTCATTTATATTGCATTTACAGAATCAGGCCAACGCATGTACGTAATGTCAAACAAACTGAACTTGCACATTCTTCCTAATCCTATATTAGTTACATTGGCTTGTAAAAAGTAAACATTATAGGATAAAAGCTCAATTTTCTGTAAGAAAAGCAAGCTGAAGTAGACTACCAAGCTACCCAAGCTAGCTAAATGGCCAGGTTAAAATATCAACGCCTTCAATCTTCCGTAAATGGGTGATGAACGGTTGCGCGCTAAAACTCAATGCCAAAATTCAAATCATTTATTTTGTTTTGGTCACTTACAAATAGTCAACATTATTATTCTTAACATAAAATAAAACAATAAAAAATATTCGACTGTCTACCACCAGTTCGGAACGCGACCACTGCTGAGAAGAACTGGCAAGACACTCAGAGGGCTTGTTATTTTTTTTTATTTGCTGTCCTATATTTTATATGTACAATGATATAAATACAGAATATTGACACTGAACAGCCTAGTCCCAAGCAGCTGGGTCGTTTACATAATCGGCAATGCGGTAATACGCTTTTTTGTAAAGTTTAGTCATGACCGTCTTTTAAAAGCATTGCGAGGCAATTCTGCATGTGCAGTTTGTGTAAAAGCGTATACATTAACAACCAACAATTTATTGTGCGTAGGCTGTAATGTTTCAACACTTTTTTTCATATGACGTCACTACAAATTGCAGCTCAGTCAATTAGCTAGCTTGCATAATTTTGGGTACTACTAATATTTACTCGACCGCTGGAAATAGAGCATTTCCTAGGCCAGAGCATGTTTTGTAATCAATCTGAAATAAGTCCCGGTTCTGTGACGCAGATTGGCCAATAACAGGTAAACATCATTACAATCCTGTTAGTTGTCATGCTCACTAAAATGCTTCGAACAGGGGTAGCGACGTGTGGCGGGTCGACCACTTCCCTTTGATATGGTTGAGCTGATAGATGGCTGCCACGTAATGCTTGTGAACAGGTGCCGTGGGGGGGGGGGGGGGGGGGTCGGAACACTGGATTTAAGACTTATGATTCCATTTTTAAGTCGATGTTATTATTATAAAATTGAGCGGTTATCGGTTGAGCGCCTTCGGAACCAAATAAATTTAGTTATATGACCATGGTCTTTGTAATATAGCATTTAAGAAAAAAGACAAACCCACTTGGTGTCTGCCGCCAGGTATTCGAACGGTGCCGCGTTCCGTTCAGTAGTGTGTTATAAAAATAATGCATCCGTTAATAAATTGTCAACGCCATAATTGGTCAATACAATAAAGCATTTCTCTATTCTATTCTACTCAGTTCGCCGGGCTTCGACCCCCTCACTCACGTTATCACGCATATATTACCTAAAAAATATTATTCTGCCTCTTTCCTTAAGGGATTGGCACGTTTTATAGAGCAATAAACCGTACTTTATTTTGTTCGTCTGTACTTTTTACTTGTACTTAAGCAGTACTTATGGCAAATATGTTGTCATCTCTTTCAGCCACAGAAGACTGCATCCACCGACTCCCAACGACCTATACAAGGTTGTTCGTCCACCTAGTCAGTTCTTCCCACGCTTCGCTTTACACGATGATTTAAACTAAACAACAACTAAAAACAATTGAAACTAAACAATTAAGTCTGTTTAGTACAGTCGCCCTGAAACTCCACCCAACCAAAATTACTCGACGCATGTTATACATTTTCCGAACATAAAACAGGCAGGTTCTGCGGCGCGGAGATAATTTTCCATTATGTGCCTAAGCTCTTAGCAACTGCGATAAATAGGCTTGACACTGAGTTACATCATGCGAGGAAAATATTGAAATAAGAATAGAATATTGTTTAAACCAATTATGGCGTTTACAATTTATTAACGGATGCATTATTTTTATAATGCTACTGCCAGGTCGGAACGCGGCACAGACCGAGAGCTTGTCTTTTTTTTAAACACCATATTACAATAACCCTGTGCCATATAACTAACTATCGCTTGGTTCCGAAAGACGCTCAACTGAAATATGAATTTTGTAAAAAAAGTCTTGAATCCAGTGAGCCGACCAACCCCAATTAAACACTTTATAACGAATTGGTCGAGTGTTAAAATGTGTTTAATTTCAACATACATACAGGGTAATTAGCCTACTTTGCCAAGCTGACCAGATGGGTTGGCAAGTTCCTTCCTTCTCTTGTGACTAGGTTGTCAGCCTTGTAATTTCCTTTCTTCAGTGCTTACGGCACCCTCAGGATGGAATAGGGGGTGACACTATGTATTCTAAATACACGAACTAAAATAAACACATATATGTATATTTTCAAGAGTATATATATCCCCGTTGAATTTTTTAGGCATCATGTCCTCGATTTTCCCCATAAAAAATGGGGCTGTTATCCTGTTTTCTTAAGATTATTTCCTAAGAATAAACGACCCAGGACTCCCAGTCCAATTTCTTTTGTCAAAAGAAAAGTAACTAGTTGTAACCATTATCCAAGTCTTTTGGCCCTTTACTTTATGTCACTTTATAGTTTCAAGAAAGTTTGGGATAATGATCTAGTGAGGTGTTAACTTTTGTAGCACTCTTTGTGTCATTTCCCTTAGAAATAGAGCCATCAAAAAGTTGTCTCCAAAGGTTTATAGCGAAAATAATATATAGTCTTCATAAATGTATCTTTTATCGTATTTTTATGCCCATCGTCATATGATAGCTTTTTCCAATTTCATTGGGGTAGAAACACGTGTAACATGATTAAACTTTTGTTTATCAGGGCTACTAAGAATGTATATTATTATAAAGTTTGGATAGGTGAATATTATATATAGTTGGGCCGTGTAAATCCTGTGAGTTGTCATGCTCACTAAAATAATTGAGCAGTGGTGGAGACTTGTTGCGGGTCAGCTACTTCCTCTTGATATGGTTGGGTAGAACGATGTCTGTCACACGCATTATGCTTGTGAACAAATGTCGCTGATTCGGTTTGGTCGCCTAGTTAAACAATTATTATTTTTCTTTATATTTCTACATCCACCAATTTCAGCCCATAAATGACTCACTACTGAGTCGGGCCTCCTCCAAGTTCACGGTCTCTTACGACACCCTCAGCATGGTACGGGTTGGTGACATTTATATTTATTATTGTCTTATTAGAGTCGCGCGCCTTTTATATAAAAATATACACAGCTTTGTTATCTGGTTATTTGAAAATACAACAATATTATATTCCGTAAGATAAAAAAATACCGTTTTATAATCCACGCCTACAAAGACCATCATTAGTAATGGTTTGTAGGTACTCATGGACTGAAAACATCAAACAGAAATACCGTTCTCAATTATCACAAAAACGACGCACCAAGCGAATTCAAATGAAATCGCAGAATCGCAGCAAGAATTTCCATATAGCAGTTTGATACGAGTCTGTTCTCGAATTCCTCCGCGCATTGTTCTCGCGAGAAATAAAACTGGCATTAACATACCGCGGAGCAGCCAGTGTGAAATTAACATGTTAGTTGCCATTCCAGCAGTGCTGTGGTGTTTGGTGGCCACGTTTAATTTGAAATTTGATTCCAGTGTTCTGAATTGAATTTCGGTGGATTGGCGACGATTTAAATTTCGACTTCACTGCTCCAAATTAAAAATTTTGAAGTGACCGCGAATCCAGATTTCACCGTCTTTTGTTATTGGCTTTACTCAGTTTGTGTAGCAGTTTTTTTTTTCACAGTGGTAATTCAAAATAAATATTCTATTTCAAGTTGGCTCATCTGACCTCTGCTGATGATGACTCAGCAGTGGGTCATTTCAACACAGGGATGGTAATTAGTTTTATATACAACGACTGATAAATCAGATTTGTGAGAGCAAGTCCGCAGCAAATATCAGCAGTATTAAGAACTACATCCCCGAGCCGACCAACCCCCAGCAACGGCACCTTTTCACAAGATTGACGTTTTTGACAGCCATCGCCCTTCTCAAACGTATTGCCGGGAAAAAGGGCGACCCGCCACTCGACGCCACCACTGTCATGAGTCGTTGAACTCTCATACTGAGCACAAACATGGTGGTACATTAAAGAATTTTGCATTTTAATTGTTCTTTAATTAAGCGTAATGTATAAGTACCAGACGCTTTTTCAATTTATCGAATTAAACTATACTTTATACATAAAATACCATAATTATAACTTTTGAACTCAAAATTCTTCAAAACTTCCTTTAAAAAAAAATGTTACTGCAACAATGAAATAGTTTTTCAACTGATGCTATTACTTTTTTATTGAAAGCTATATTAACGACGGCCAGTATTATTTTGGCAATTTGATTTTCGCAATTAATTTGCCAATAAGGTATTTTAGCTATTTGGAATTGACCTCAGAAGCCCGAATTAACTACGTGCTCGAAAAACCTTGGAATTGGGGCAAACACTAGTCTGGGATGTGACAGTACAGCGTCATCATGTCCTTTACGAGTACATGGAGATTTGCCGTCGGACTTATGGAGCACATTTTGTGCGAATTGTCCTAGTTTTTTTGTTTGCCTTCAAATGACCTTTCAAACTGCGGTGGAATACCTTTAGGCTGGGTTATTTATTACTTCAAGTGTACTTCGATTGATAAGACACCCTCTACATACTAAAAATTCTCAAAATCAGCACCTTCAGACGTTTTTATAAAGTCGTAATCGTAAAGTATTTCTAAATCATGCGAAGTTCTACGTGTACATCAACTGATAATAAAAAAAGATACTAAAAGAACAAATTATTTGGTCTGTCCACAGCTTCGTCGAAATACGGGCCCAGAAAAGGATAGAATGAAAGACGTCTGAGTCTTTCATTCTATCCTTTTCTGGGCCCGTATTTGTATAACAAAATAAATAAAAGTTTCAAAATTTACTCTTTTAGTAAATCTAAATCCTAAAAGTCACCTTTACGTCAGTTTGGTTTACATCTATTTTTTTTATTAAATTCATATTTATGTTGAGCGTCTTTCAGGATCAAAGGAAACTAGTGAGTTATAGTCGTATGTACACGGTCATTGTATTATGGCGTTTAAAAAAAGACAAGTCCACTGAGTACCTGCCGTCAGGTCTTCACGGTTGGTGCCGCGTTTCAACCAGGTAGTAAAGTAGAAAAATAATTTATCCGTTGACGATTGTGAAGGCCTTAATTGGTTTATCCAAAAAAACCTTTTTCTATTCTAATAAATTAAAATTTGTCGAAAATGTATAAATAAAAATGTTTCAATAGGTACAACAAAATTACCAAACTGACAGTTTGACCTCATCAGATCGACAACATAATCTAGAACAGAATCACAAAAAAAACCCGTAGCATTCATCAAGACTAAATTTTTGAAGTGTTGAAGTATGGATACCTCTAACTACTGCAATGCATTGTCGATGCTTTGCCCACAATAACAACATTAATAGCGTACTAATAAGTCAGAGGGAGCCATGACTGGGTTGCCAGCAAATTGAGTTACCAACTCTCTCTGTCTGAAAATCTTCAAGAAAACCTTTTAAATACGAGTAGGTGTTTCCCAAACACACTCAAATCATGGCGTCGCTATTTCAAGTTCAGCTATAATAAAAGCTCAACAACTAGAGAAATGCATTTTTGTGTTGATTGGCGGGACAACTACTCTGCCCATAAACTTAAACTTAAACGATGAGGGTACCCAGATCCTACTAATATTATGAACGTGAAAGTTTGTAAGAATGTTTGTTACTCTCTCACGCAAAAACTACTGAATGGATTTTATGGTTACATATTTTTTAACAAAGCTGTTTGCCACGTACGGTGTTATCATAGTATAAAGAGAGGGGAAGTAGGTTATCTTCATACAAACGCACCGCGCGCGGCTTGTATGTGTGCGCTATTGTATCTATGTGTCGACGCACGCACACTTTAACAAAATCTCGACCCGTTTCTCAGTGCGCCAGTCGGGGCTAACACTGCACAAGGTTCGCGCGCGCGTCACGGCTTTTCGGCACCGCTAAATGATTTATTCATCAAAATGTCTGATAATCGCAGAAGAACGTATTGCTGTATGTTTGGGTGTAATTGCAATATTGCAGTCAAATAGTGTATTGCGTGATATTAGTTGTTCAGACTATATAGAATTTCATATCCTCGAAAAAAATGCTTTTTTTTACGTATGCACTTTTTCAACAAGGCTCCCTTGTTGAAAAAGTGGATTGAACGTCACGAGGATTGCGAACAACTTAAATCGAATTTAAACGCGAATCAGCAAGTTTGCAATTTAAGTGCAGAAACTAGGTACCTTCACTACAAAAAATATTCTAGGGACCAAATTTTGTTAGTGATTCCACCCGACGACTTTGTTGAAAATATTAAGAGGATGGAGCAGATATTCCAAAAAGCATTTAAAAATGATCACATAAACTGCAAAATTGGCATGTCTAATTATGAACAAATAAAAGATTTACATTTTTCACTGCCCTGCCCATGTTTTCCGAAATTATATTTGCAATAGTTATTTATAAGGATGCGGATATATTACACATTAAAGTTTAATAACAAGGCGTTTCGTAATAGTCGAAACCGAAGAAAGTATTTTTCTGTAGCTAATTTGTAATTTTGTAATAAATGTGTGATTCAATAGATATGTTTGAATTAATTAAAAATAAATGTGGTCCTTTATGTGTAAAAATACTACATTATGCATAATAAAAAAAATCAAAAAGCTGACTTGTATAAAGCTTAGTGCTTTATACAAGTCAGCTTTTTGATTTTTTAGCAAATAAATTAAACACAAGCTATGTTGCCGCGTGTACCATCTAGCGGCGACATGGCGAGTCGGGACCGCGACTTGACGTTGCCGCTGTTCATGCGGTTGCTGCGAAGCGCGAACAGCCGCGCCTAATATTTAGCTAAAAGTGACAACCCTAAGACAGTAGGTAATTATATCGCGAATTGGGCCGGAGATAGCCTACTCCCTCTTCTTTATACTATGGTGTTATTTTCGATGGATATTTTAGTTAAACAGGTTGCCCTCATTCCGGTAACTTGGTAATAAGTGCAGCGAGTTAATGCAGTTATGAACAAAATTTTAATTGGGTTAAGTACACGATAAGTTTATCGTGGGACCACGATATTTGACGTGAAATATTCAACAACAATTTTACCTTATTAGGTGAGGGAATTTAAAGTACGTGTTTGTACTGTGTATATGTGGTGAAGGATTAGAATACATAGTATCACCACCCCATTTCGTCCTGAGGGTGAAGTAGGAGCGACAAAAGGAAATGACAAGGCCGATAACGTAGCCGCAAAAGAAGAAAAACTTGATACTACTCTTCGATACGCACGTTAATAATATAGTTCAGAAAGCTTCCAGATCGCTAGGTTTCGTGTTCAGAATAGGCGCTGAGTTTTCAAACATCAAAACTCTCAAAATTCTATACTGTGCATTTGTTCGAAGTCATCTTGAATATTGCTCTCAAGTCTGGAGTCCTAATTATTACATTTATATAAATCGCATCGAAGCCGTACAGAGTAAATTCTTGAGATTTATCCAATTTCGGGCCGGGCTCTTCTTACCAAATTACACAGACAGATGTAAAAGATTTCACACACTTCCATTGCACCTGCGAAGAAAAATAGCAGATATTATGTTTCTCTGCCGAATAGTTAACAACTCCATCGACTGCTCTGAGCTTATAGAAAAGATAGGACTACGTGTTCCTGCAGCAATGTTGAGGAAGCATAAACTCCTCGATGTACCCGTAGCACACACTACCTACAGACAGAATAGCTACATGATAAGGGTGGCCAGGGCATACCGCATTGCGTGTGAGAGGATAGACTTCGACCTGTTCTGTGATAGCTTAAGTATCCTGAAAAAGAATATGGCGGCAATTTTTTTTTTCAATAATAATTAGCTTTAAGTTACTTCCGGTGGTGGCTTCTGTCTTTGTTTCCTTTCTTCTTTTGTTCTTCTGTCTACCTTGTCGTTTTTACTTGTTCTAATGTATGTATTATATGTGAAAACTTGTAATTGGCCTTCGTCTACTATTTTATGTTCTATGTTTATTCCAGCTATAAGTTTTCGAAATAAATAAAATAAAATAAAAATAGGAAACCTTGTTCCAACCCGTTTGGCCAGCGTGGCACCGTAGGCTAATTACCCTATAGTTGGGGGAAGCCCGACGCAGCGGTGCGTCATTTGTGGGCGGAATAGTAGTAAAAGTACATGTACTCGATACCACAAAAATGAACACTTTAAATATGATTATTTATTCGCCTTCGAAGCCAAATCGATTTTTATCACTATTCTATTTAAAAATAATATTCGCTTTCCAATTTAATATTCGATTGGAATCTAATTGGCTTCGGTATAAAAGAAATGGAATTTTATTACAGAATCGAAATAGACTGTATTTTAATTTAGACCGAATTCGTTTTTTTTTTAATCGAGTACGATCGTCATTGAAATCCCCAAACTAGAGGAGCCCCCCGAAGAACCTTTATGTGCAGAAATTAGATGAATTGATTTTGTAGAATTACATTCTGGGTACACCGCTTTCTCCCATTTTTAACCCCCGACGCAAAAAGAGGGGTGTTATAAGTTTGTCTGTCTGTCTGTCGGTCTGTCTGTCTGTCTGTCTGTCTGTCTGTCTGTGGCATCGTAGCTCGCGAACGGATGAAGCGATTTCAATATAGTTTTTTTTGTATGAAAGGTGAGTTACGGGCGAGTGTTCTTAGACATGTTTGATGAAAATCGGGTGAGCCGTTTATAAGTTATGAGGGGAGAAAGTGGGGAAGAATAACCGAATGTCTGCAAATATAATCGAGTGGGGTCTCAAATGAAAGCGCATCACGTGCAATTTAACAAAATCTAAATTATAATAAGTGTGTACCTATAAAAAGTATAAAATAAAAATTAAATTAAAACACTCCCACTTATTTATTACCTGACCCCTGGTCCCCCAACGCGAAGTATTTATTTTTATTTTTTACCTTTTAAAGGTTATTGTGTCGGGGGTTTATTAAAATTTTTAATTTAATTTTTTTAGTGAGAAAGTCAATATGCACATATTATTATAACTGTGTCTTTTGATTAAAGTGGATGCTCCAGAGTAGCCCGCGAAATTCAAATTTTCTTACGTTTTTTGCAATTCGCAGTGCAGTGCTAGGTTGTATGATGATGAACATTTGATTCGCGGCTGTAAGACGTATGTAGTTACAGAGTTATAATCATCAAACTCATAAATACAACCCTCCAAGCTCATAAAGGTGCAAGAATGACTTTGACGTTGAAAGAGTTTTTCTTGCACCTTTATGAGTTTGGAGGGTTGTATTGATGATTTTGATGAGTATAATTCTGTAACTACATACGTCTTACAGCCGCGAATAACATTTTAATCCACATACAACCTAGCACTGACCTGCAAATTGTAAAAAACGTGAGAAAGTTTGAATTTCGCGGGCTACCCTGGAGCATCCACCTTAACTCGTCGTATTTACCAATTTATATTGTGTATGTGTGCAATGTTTACTAAAAAGCTTTTGCAATATTTTTTAAGCGAACTGCAATGTTTGTAACCTGTATCGCGGGGCTAGTTTAGAAACGTATAATTCACTAACACACATGGCAACCACACTTACCAAAATGTCAGGCAAGTGCCCCTGGTTTACACAAAGGCACTTGCCCGGCCCTGGTACCAACGAGGCAGTCAAGTCTAACTAATTTATTTATTTAATAATACTATCATAGTAAAAATAACATCTTCTTAGAATTTAGGGGAAAATGTTATTTTTATTAATTACACCAACGATACGGGTCGGAATAACAGTAGAAAATGAAAGTTAATTTTATTTGCCTGATATTTCGTTATGAGCGATCCTCCGTGGTCATAGGATACCAGTCCTAAACTCACTCGGTCACCGGCTTAAAATAATTATACCCTTATTGTTAAAAACCGTTCCATGTACAATATACCTCAAACATAATATCAGTATTGTTTGAAAAAGTAATTAATAACATAGAAAATTAATGAATAGCAAACATTTTGAAGCGCTAACAATAACACAAAACGGCGTTTATCAAATACAAAATATTAATTCGGCGTCGCCTGTTCAAACTTCGATACAGACATTAGGGTGGCATGGCAAACATATTGTGTTCATCATCATCTTAGACCATAGACCCACAACAGATTCAGGCCTCCTCCAGTTGCGTGGAGGGAAACAGCCTACTGTGCCTCGCTGTCTTGACGGGCTGGTAATGGGCTTCTTATCAAGTTTCTCCTCGCTTACGGCTAGATTATTGGCCTTGTCAGTTCTTACAACAGGATAGAATAGGGTGGTGACACTATGTATTCGAAATCCGTCGATTCCATTCCATTTCATCCAGAGGGTGTCGTAAGAAACGACAAAAAGGAATGACAAGGCCGGTAGCCTATCCGTGAGAGAGAAAACACTTGATACGAAACCGTTTTTTTTTTTTCGCCCTGGGTAAAATCCTTTATGGACTTCCTCGCCGGTCACGGGGATGGCCAGCGAGGGGAGTGTGGGACCCTCCCCCATAGTGGGGGCCTACCCACTAAACCTCCCCGGGGTGCTCCAACTCGCGTCCTGTTGCGGCATTGTGGGATCTGATGCAGAACCACGTTGATACGAAACCCTGTGCCAACCCGTCTGGCCAGCATGGCTCAGTAGGCAAATTAGCCTCCATGTAATTGGAGGGGGGCCGACGCAGCGACTGTTCCCACTGCTAAGTTGGGATTTAAACACAACAGCATTTACACATTTTAGAAATTGGAACGCGAACGCGGTCCTCTATCAATTTATGCGACGAGCCGTGGCAAGCTTGTTATTTTACTTACATTTTTCGCGCCAATTGCTATTCTTATAAAGTAAAACACCTGATTTTTATGCAGTATTTATATTACTAAATCTAGATCCGTAATATAAAATGCGTCTCAAAAGCTCAACGTATAACCTTCCCTCAAGGCATCGGCCTAAATGTACTGGGATAAGAAATACAGGGTGTGCGTAAATCTTCCGGGATACAGGGCTTCGGCGGCCTCGTAAATTAGTGAGATATTTTATGTTTAGATTGAAGGGCATTTATTTGACTTTGTTAAGTAACTTCGAGATAAATAAGCAGGTAGATAGACACAGTGAGGTTAATAAAAATATATATTTATATATCGTGGCTTGGCTGTCCACGGTCTTGACACGTCGTTCGTCTACTGTTTGCAAGTTCGATTCCTCAGTCGGGAAGGTACATCACCGTTAGTTTACGGAGTCCGTGTGGTGACGGATATAGAATACACAATGTCACCAACCCATACCATCTATAGGAGAACGCAAGAGGCAGATCACCTAGCCCCAAGAGAAGGAGAACTTGATACAAACCCTGTGCCAACCCATCTTGCCAGTGTGGCACAGTAGGCTAATTTCCCTCCATAAATTTGGAGGAGGCCCGACTCAGTAGTGGGTCATTTAAGGGCTGTAACGACGACATATTAGAGGTCTACTAAAACTTACTTAAAGTGTCCTGGAATATAGGTTATTTAATTATTACAGTAAAAAACAAATAAAAATAGGAATATTGGATTTTATAATCTGTACTTTTCAAAATGGAATTTATTTTGCGAGTAGTGTCTGATTATATTTTAGTTTGGTAATCGATCGTCTAAACAAAGGCCCCTGCGTAAGCTGAAGTAAATATTGGTTCTACGAACCTGAAACTCCAGAAAGTATTTTAATCATTTACTTTTCAAATTGAAACTATTTTCGGTTGGTTACTATTTTACATCGAAGAAATTTATATTCTCAACAAAATTATGGGACAACGATTCAGCGTTGAACTTCAATGTCGAACGTGCTTCGACTGCCGTTTTCCCAAATAATGTTACAGTGAAACATGTTTTTTTTAATTGTTCTTAGACATTTATGCTTAGACGGCAGATGAAGTGCATCTTAAAAGACACCTTTTGACTGTAAATGTGACGGCTTAAATATAAAATACGGGAAGTTACGGTAGCAACCAAATTTGACTTAAACACACATTTGAAAAATAAAAACTAATCAAAATGTTTTACACAGATACTACTACAGATAATAGTTTAGAGGAACTGTTGATGGGAGGCTCGATGGAAGTGGTCCATAAATTAAGTAGTGATGACGACGGTTAATGTCTTTGAATGGCGCTGTTAAACTTGTCCCAAACTAATTGTAACAACGGGTACCTAGTTATGAATTAAGTTTACAAGGAGATTTTCCTTTGATCTTAATAATGTGTCCTTACTAACATCCTTGATCCATTAGCAGTATACTACAGAAAAGTTTTCATACGGTTTCCCATAATAGAGGACGCGACCGAGTCTCATTAGAGACTTTGTACTTTATATGGCTTGTAGCAAGGTCATGGTACAAATGTCGCCAAATGGAAATGACATCATTATCATCATAATTGCAGCACATAAATTTCCTACCTACCTTAATAAATTACCTACCATAATTTCAGGCCATAAACCACCCGTACCATCTTTAGGGTGTCGTAAGAGGCGACTAAAAGAACGAAAGAGGTAGATCATCTAGCACCAAGAGAAGGAAAACTTGATACAAACCCTGTGCCAACCCATCTTGCCAGCGTGGCATAGTAGACTAATTTCCCTCCATGAATTTGGAGGAGACCTGACCCAGTAGTGGGTAATTTATAAGCGGAAACGACAAGGTGGACCACCTCCAATACAGGAGGGAAATTAGCCCACTGTGCCACGCTGGCCAGACGGGTTGGCACAGGGATTGTATCAAGTTTACCTTCTCTTGCAGCTAGCTGATCTGCTTCTTACGTTCCCTTAGTTGCCTCTTTCGACACTCTTAGGATGGTACGGGTTGACATTGTTTATAGAATACAATCCATAATTGTAAATGACGTATTGAGAATTGGGAAATCAGATATTGAGTGCGAGTTTGTGTTAACTACTACTACTCGGACCATATATGACCCACTGCTGGGCCGGGCCGGGCCTCCTTCAGTGATATGGAAGGTCATAGGCCTACTGTGCTTCGCTGGCCTGGCGGGCTGGTACGGGGTTTCGTATCAAGTTTCCCTTCTTTTGCGGTTATAAGTTGCCAAGGGTTATTTATGACTTGGAGAAAATTAATATTTTCCCTAAATTCATGCGCCGATGAAAATCAATTTAAAACTGCTCTCGAAATTCCCGCGACGAAAGCTGTTGGGCGGCATTGCAAAATTGCTTTTGGCCACCGAATATATTAGCGTAACGAACTAAAAAGTTAATATTGCGCCCAGCACGGGATCCTTCATTATTCATTTCGTTCGATTGCCGTCTGGAAAGTTGGAGATGATATAAAAAATAAGATTGCAGTGAAGAGTTTCTTTTTTTAATATTTCGTGCATTTTACTTCGACAAAAACAAGTAAGGCATCAAAAAATACCCAAATTTGCATTCCAACCATTGGTTTTGTTTACTTATTTCACATTCTATAGACATCTACTGAACCGTTTTCGAGAAAAAAATACAGGGTATTTTGAAGGCAATGCTAATCGAATAGAAAATATATCTTCATATTGTGGTATGTGGTAATACATACCCAAAAAAAAAACATACAGACGTAGACCTGCGGTGAGTGGAATGAGTGAAAATAGAGCCCGATTTTTAAGCCCGACAAAGGAAAGGTGTAAAGATTTTTTTTTGTGAAATAGACCTTGGGCTGGCCACCAGTGTCGCTGTGGCGTGCTATTTTTGGGAAACCCTGTATATCCCTACCAGAGAGTTGTCATTGACAACTCTCTGATCCCTACATATATAAGTCCATACAAATTGTTCACCGAAATTCAATATCCAGATACGCTTTAAATCGCGCCCGATCATAAATAAAGTTTAACTATTCAGTATCCGTTTAACCAAAGCAGGTTTACGTTCGTATTTTACGGTTGGCACAATTGACCGATATCAGTCTAACCGCCATTGCAAAACAATTGAAATACCACACAATTACTGAACCCATAAACTGGACTATGAATCTAAATATATTTTCAGCATACATGCACCTAAAATAGCCAATGAGAGACGTTAAAGAAATTTAAGAGGGGTAAGGCATAGCGGTGACGCATTTAGTATTCTAAATGCGTCACCACCGCATTCCATCTTAAGGGTATCGTAAAAGTCGACAAAGGGAAATGACAAGAGCGAAAATCTAACCAGCTGAATCAGGTAACTAAGGTGTCAAATCTAATGGGAAATTCGGAACGATTCCCCACCCCATTCCATTCTCAGGGTATCATAAGAGCGGACTAAACGAAATTACAGGCAGTAAACCTAACCGCAAGAGAACGAAAACTTGAACCGAAACCCTGTCTGCCAACCCGTCTGGCCAGCGTGGCACAGAAGGCTTTACCCTCGATGTAAATGGAGGAGGCCCGACTCAGCAGTGGGTTACATATGGGCTGAGTAGTATTAGTAAGGCATAACGGATTACGTCCCGATTGTGGAGCGACCCATCTGTGTAAGGATCTCACAGAACAGCAGCCAGGGTGGTGCTGTGTCTTTGCGCGCGAGTACTGAGGCAGCTGAAGAAATCCACTTTCCCTCTTTCACCAGCATCATACTTTCACTTTATAGAGGAAAAGTGACATGGTTTTCCCATCCTTCATAGTCACCATCACTTTTTAGAGGAAAAGTGACATGGTTTTCCCATCCTTCATAGGACAATGATGATGACGATGGGTCATGCTTTATGATTATGACTGCCTCGTTGGTCTAGTGGTTAGATGTGCCGCCTTTGGATCAACGGGTCCCGGGTTCGATTCCGGGGTCGGGCAAGTGTCTTTGTCTAAACCAGAGGCACTGGCTCGGAGTCTGGGTGTCATTTCTATCTATAATATGTATGTATTTACAAAAAAAAAATTATATAAGTAGTTTATCATCCATCTCGTTACCATAACACAAGCATTAAATTGGTTAGCTTGGGACGAGATGGCGTTGTGTGAAATGTCCAAGGATATTTATTTTATTTATTTATTATTATTATTTATACTTTTACTAGCGACCCGCCTCGGCTTCGCACGGGTGCAATATTGACAAACCTTTATCTTGAATCACTCTATCTATTAAAAAAAACGCTTCAAAATCCGTTGCGTAGTTTTGAAGATTTAAGCATACATAGGGACGGACATACGACAGCGACTTTGTTTTATACTATGTAGTGATAGTGATTTTGCACGTCACATAATTTACGTTTAATAATTAAAACGTCACATAAACCTTGACTTTCCCTTATAGAAAAACTGTTTCTTCAGTTGAGGTCTGGGTATAGGGCGTTTATTTGTGCCATGTGAGTCGCAAAGGCGTCCATCGATGCAGCTGTGGAGCGATAGTGGCAGTTTATTGAGAAAGTTTTTCCAACGTTCAATCGGTTTGCGGACAATAAGGATTTTATCAGTTGGCGATTTTTTTACCTTTTCTGTCGACATGTTACTGAAAGACCTAATTTAACGGTATTGGTTAGAAGTCTTCTATGTTACAGTTGCCTATAAGTGAGCTTATAATTGCCCATTCGCTCAGAAGTTACTGACATAGTTATAATTTTTATTTTTATTATCCCCTGCATTAGGTTTATAACCTGTATCGCAGGGGCAGTTTACAAACTATAAATTAAAGAACAGAAATGACACCCAGACTCTGAGCAAGTGAATCTGTTTTACACAAAGATACTTGCCCGGCCCCGGAATCGAACCCGGGACCCCGTGATCCAAAGAGGTAGTCATCATAATGTGTACGTATAAAAAAAAACAATCATTTTCTTAATTGCACTTAAATGAATAAGTTTTTGGCTTTGGGCAAAGGCAGATATTTAGTTATATTTAAACAAATTCAATTATTTAGAAACAACTTAGTCATCACCGACAAAATTTTCGAAACGACGAAACTTTCTAAAAACTTTATCAGACTAGACAAAACACAATTTACATTTAACCACAATAGTACAAACAAATGGATCACAATTTCAAATAAGTTGTCAGGTCTTATCACTACATAGTATAAAACAAAGTCGCATTCTTCTGTCCGTCCCTATGTATGCTTAAATCTTTAAAACTACGCAACGGATTTTGAAGCAGTTTGTTTTAATAGATAGAGTAATTCAAGAGGAAGGTTTATATGTGTAACCCACCCCCGCTTTGCACGGGCGAAGCCGGGGCGGGCCACTAGTGTAAAATATTGTGATGTTTCAAACTCAAACTGAAAAGGAACTTTATTTACTTAGGTTTTATTACAAAATTCTTAAAAATCACCACATTTAAAATTACCAATATCATCTTAGGTGTTCCAATATCTAATTATGTTTATAACGTGAATAATGAAGACAAAATGGCTGCGGGATACCTGGATTTAAACAATAAAACATTGTTAAAAAGACCTAAAAGTATTTGTTCCGGGTTTGGCTGTTTTCTATCTATAATGTATGAATGTATTTACAAAAACAAAAAAATATATAAGTAGTTTATCATCCATCTCATTACCATAACACAAGCATTAAGTTACTTAGCTTGGGACGAGATGGCGTTGTGTGAAATGTCCAAGGACATTTATTTATTTGTATTACCTAATGCAGTGATTCGTCAGCTATGATGATGATGATATTCACCACCAACGAGGCAGTCACTACTCTTGAATCTCATTGAAGAGATATTCGAAGTAAGCAATGATTAATGAACCAACATGGAATATTTACCTCCGCGTGGCAAATATATGTCTGTGACGTGACGGATTTAGAATACATAGTATCACTACCACATTCCATCCTGAGGCTGCCGCAAGAGAAGAAAACTTGATACGTAGCCCGTAGACCCTGGGGAAATGCTTTATGCATACTGCCACGCCTCGGGGGGGGGGGGGGTCGGCGATTATGTGGGTCTCCGGAAACTACTCGTATACCCACTAAACTCCTAGTGAATTATAAATATACGTACCATCATACATAATTACAGTCTATAACTGACCCACGGCTTAGTCGGTCTGTCATCCAATTCAATGGAGGGCAATTAGCCTACTGAGCCACGCTGGCCAAATGGGTTGGCACAGGGCTACGTATGAAAGGGTATCTTAAGAAGGAAAACCGTCAGGCCAGCGTCGCACTGTAGGCTAATGACCCTCCGTAACTGAAGGCCCGACTCGGCAGTGACCCACCCATGGACTGAGTAGTAGTGGTGGCAAATATGAAAGTGAACACTTTCAAGTACAAAGTGTATATGCGTTATGCGATAAGTTACAAAGTAGAACCATTAAAGCTACATTAAGTATTGGCGGCGGCACACATTAAAGTGATATTGGCTCGGCCACCCGGTCTAAGTAACACCGTAATTTCCATAATGTCACATGTATGGTATAAAAGCGGTAAGGATGGGACGTTAACTTTTAAAATTATACTGCCTGTAATTTCCTTTAATCGGCTCTGTCGACACCCACAAGATGGAATGGGGTAGTGACATGATTCCCCAAAATCCACTTAATGAGGCTAGCCGTAATCACATTGACGACACAGACACGGACGACACGGTTGGCGCAGTGGTTGAGCGATCGACTGCTGCGCAGCATGTCGCGGGTTCGATTCCCGCACGGAAGAAATATTTGTACGACCTACAAGTATTTGTTCCGGGTTTGGGTGTTTTCTATCTATAATATGTATGTATTTACAAAAAAACAAATGTATATAGGTAGTTTATCATCCATCTCGTTACCATAACACAAGAATTCAGTTGCTTAGCTTGGGACGAGATGGCGTTCTGTGAAATGTTCAAGGATATTATATTACTCGTATATTTTATAATTATTTATTTATTGGTTTCAATCATATTAGTTTTCGCGCTACTGAAATCGAGTATCGATTGTTAAAGATGTTGCTATTCCTAGCAGCTGGTGCCTCAGACGTCCTCAAACGTTTTATGATGCACACCCATCCATCCAAGGTGAGCCAGGCATTGCTTAATCTACAGGTTATTTGCATTCCGCACTATCAACTATTCTCTGACCTTCTCCATATATCTTCTTCCTCATCGTATTCTTCAATAGTAAAGGTCGTGAAACTGTGTTCATGACGGAGAGTACTGTTATTGCTCTTAATTGGTCGGGCCATTGTGTAGGTGATCGACCCCGTGGTCTCTTGCCATTTATTTTTTAGAGTACATCCAGTGTTTTCATATTGCCTGGTAGATATATATGATATATAATTAATTTCCCACCATGGAATTAGAGGAGGCTCGTAGCAGTTGGTCATTTATGGGCTAAGACGATGATGATTGTTTAATGTTTTGTGCAGCTTGAAGCTTAATCCGTTGCGGACTAATGGAAAGATCTTGGAATCCGATATGAGTGGCTGCCAACTTTCCGATTGCGGATCCATCTAATTTAATTTTTAACTCCGCACCACTTTCTTTCCATCGGAGCTATTTGCATTGTTGGGGACATTTATTTTAAGTGGTTTAAAGTGTTAATTTACCGTATTGGCATTTAGAAATATTTAAGCTAAGACAAAAGAACTACAGAGATGGTTGCAGATTTTTCTCTGTAGAGAGATTATACTAATACATATACACAGCCCAAAAAATGGGTGATAATAGGCAACTTGGCAATTTATTGACAATTTGTAAGCAATTGTTGCAATTCTAAATGCATCAATCATTTTCTGAGTTTGTCTTAAATGACTGTTATTTTAGCTTGCTTTCAAATATTATTATTTGAGTGATTTGAAACTATAGAGTTTTTTTGCTGGCTGTTCTCTGTATAATAACTGAATTACTTTCACATTCACAACATTAGTTTGGATGTGACTCGGGCTTGTCCATCTTAATTAGTGCTAACATTAAATTTACATTCCGTCGAATACTCCTTAGGAATTTACTCGAGATTTGAACAAGCTATTTAGCATACGTCGCTGGTCCACAAACATAATTACTAGGCAATGGCCAGAGCAAATGGGGCATTGAATACGGTGATATAAATTCTAATCCGGACCGGTGGTAGATTCAGTGTGACTGTGAGTAGACACGAGGGCTGTGGGAGACCTAAAGAGGTTTTTTTTAACAGTTATTTGAATGTCTTTGACCCTAGGCTTGCGTGATGGAAAGTAACGCCAGGGTCTAAGATGGAGCAGGCAATTCGAGGAAACGCCCTGTCGGGCATCGGCTCTCACATACACACGACAGAACACAGTAAAACTGGCGCCGGAATTAGATTTAAGAGTAGCTAGCACCAAGCGTGCTGGGTTTTGTTGAATTTTACAACACGCGTTGTTTCCCAGCGTACAGTGGGGAAGTTTTATATTCTGAGAATGAGCCTTGTTTGAAAATGTAGATGTAGATAGGACAACCGATAGGAGTAAGTGGTATGGAGACCACCTAGCGTGGGGCAGGGGCCGAAAGGTGATATTGGTCACGACGGTCACTCATCCAAACTTCAGTAAAGCCACGCTTCCTAAGAGTGCTTGGAATATAGGCGATATTAGGGCCACTACAATTCTAGATCATTAAGTAGACTGGTAATTTGAGCTATGCTAGACCTATTCCTGACACAGACTAATCAATCTTTGTGGGTTACAACTAAATTACTAACTTGGAGTAATATTTCATGGAAACTAATTCTAGATTTCCAAAACCGATTGCAACCTCAATATTTACATTAATGGATGTTTGATTTTAAACTGTATAGTACCAATATAAGGTTCAATCTACAATAATGATTGATATGAAATTGTAAATTGATTTTTAATGTAACCTAATAAAATAGAGTGTTCTGTCTTTCAGCCTGTCCAATGTACGATGCTATTTTTGAACAGAAAAATGATTTTTACATAGATTGTGCAAAAGTTTTGCAATCAGAACTATGACCTCTTTTCTAGAAAAGAAGTGAAAATAGAAGTTAGTGTCGACTGCAATCGATTTGCAGGATAAGCAACTGTGGTGTAAGAACAGCAGGTTCTTGGATGCCGTCAGGAACTTGCTTTGATGGCTATCGTTCGACATTCGAGTATCCATTAAAATGAAAATCAATTATGAAAGAGCTGGTAGCTACCTGGTAGCGATTCAAAGGGGGAACGCTGCCAGTATCTTCGGAACCTTGCCTAAAGGGACTCCTTTAAATCTTCTTTTTGGCAAAATATAAATGGTTTTCTGTTCCACCCTATAAATGAATATTCAAATCAATAATTCTTAGATGGACGCTTTGTCTAACTTTAAGTCAATTTAGTAAGTGTCGACACATGTTTCCAAGTCGTCAGAATTTCTGAATAGCCCTAAGAGCGGTACCTTTTGCCTAGCACTTAAATAAATACGCCACCTGTTAGGAACCACTTAAAACATTCTTAAGAATTCATGACTCCGTATAAGTCCTGTTCTTAAGAATACACTTAACGTCGTGCACCTTTAATAAACCGAAGTGGTTATACCTGTTATATGTAAAAAGGATCGTCAAATTCAGGAAGTTGGAAAGGCTTTTGGTTACTTTTTCTTTACAGTGTTTTATGCGATGTGGTTTATCCTGTACTAGCTTTTGGGCGCGGCTTCGCCCGCGTGGGCTTCGAACCCGTGCATATTTTTTATGAACATAAAATCGGTTATTGTGACTAAACTATGATAGTTAGATATGTGCTCTCGCGGACTTTTTTGTAGATCTTTATAAGACCTACAAACCCGTAGTACATCATTTTGTTCTATTCTCAATAGTTTTTGCGGCGCACGCATAAATAGGTTTTCGATTTTACACCTTGGTTTACAAAATCGCAATTTTCATACGGATCCCTAATTCTTTTGAAAATAAAATATAGCCTATAACCTTCCTCGATAAATGGACTATCTAACACTGAAAGACTTTTTGAAATCGGACCAGTAGTTCCTGAGATTAGCGCGTTCAAACAAACAAACAAACAAACAAACAAACTCTGCAGCTTTATATATTAGTATAGATTATTTTAATACTAGCCGGTGCACCCGACTTCACTCGCGTGCAACTTTATATTTTCCTTAGCAATTTTTCCATACGTTGCCTGCTGTCCAGCGCCTGAAGCGCAGGTGCGTCATGTGTGCTACTCCCTTAGGAGAACGTGTGGCCTTGGACAGGGCATTTCAGGGCCTTTGCAGGATTTTTGTGGGTCAGGGATAACGCTTCTGACTCCGCACATAGACCCGACCGACCGTAAGGTGTTGCCTTACGGTAGGGTTACGGCAATTAAATAAAAAGGAAATCTTTGCATGGGGAACCAGTAACTACAATAAACATATTTGAATGTATGTATGTCCTATAAGAAGTTCAATAGCGAATAACGTAATCTTTAATATATACTGCGACGCACCGGGGATCAAAGAGGCCGCGTATACTAGGTTCAATAAAAATAGTTATCCGCTGAGACGTGTCACGCCAACGCTCGTCACTATTCACTTTTCACCATACATAAACATGAATACGGCGGCTCACTTTGATGTTATCGAAAAGGCCTGTCGAAGTATCGATAAAAATACTGTGAAAAATATCCAACTTTTTTTTGCAAGTATGGCAGAAACGAACAGTAGGTACACTTTTCAATATTGATTTTTATGAAGTAAATGTTCTTTTAGCACGCTCGACTTGGGGAGTAAGCTGGTGGATGCATGAGGCGAACGGAAGTTGAGTACTTATATTAGATATTCTTTATTATATGCTTATATTAAAATCTGGGTCCGTGTGGTGACAAATTTAGAATATACTGTAATGTAATGTCACCAACCAATCCAGATAATTAAAGAAACGCAAGGCGTAGATCACCTAGTCACAAAATATCCCTTTTTTTGTTTTCCTGGGGAAATGCTTTATGCATACCGCCGCACGCCCGGCGATTGTGCGGCACTCAGGAAATTACACATCTACCCACTAAAACACCAGCGGTATACCGTCACACGTCTTGTTTGAGACGCCACAGGTTCGCAAGGATGCATTCTACTGTGGCGCCCTGACCGGTTACGGCTATCGGAGGGCAACCTGGGTAATTGTCCCTGAGTCAACGAGGCCTGTGTCGGTGGTAGGTCCTCCGACCCATCACCGGCCTCTAAGGCGAAGGTGGAAGGGGAGTATAACGTCCCGGCCTCCGCCCGTGGCGTGGGTTAGCCGGAGTTTCCTGCTTTGCGACCCACTCAGCTGCCTTCTGCGACATTAAGGCCTCGCAGAAGGAAGCCACGCTAGCCCTCGGCTTAGCGGCCAACCAGGTCGAACGCCAACCCTAGGACACTGGTACATAGTTCCTGGTGCACAGTTCCTGGAGCCGAAACCCGCTACGACACCGTGTGCTGCTATTCGTCTGGCCTCTCCCCATGAGCTCGCCCGTTATGGGTGACCCTGAGCAGGTATGGCCCCCACGGATCCTTAAGCCACAGAAGCCACGGCAAGGTAGCAGCATAAACAATGGGGGCCACAAAAGATCCTTTTTTTTTGTTTGCTCTGTGGAAATTCTTTATGCATACCCGGGGGAGAGGTCGGTGATTATGTGGGACTCCGACAAGGGTCGTCTACCCAAGAGTCGTCTACCCACTAAAACCCCAGCGGTATACCCTCACACAGCGCGCTTGGGGCGCCACAAGTTCGCGTAAACGCAGTCTACTGTGACGCCCTTTTTATTTTTATTTCGAAAGGCGTTCAAATCAATAACGTATATCAAAACCAATTTCATAATAATAAAATTAACCAATGAACCATGGAGTTTCTTGCCGGCTCTTCTCGCTGGAATGGCATTTTGAACTGGTAGTAAACACAAAAGGTTTTTTTTATTTGACTATTTCTCAATATTTTACTTTTTATTTGTAAATAGTGAAGTTGTGATGGTGCCAGCAGAAGGAAAGACAATTCTTTCAGCTGCCAACACCATGCTTTTCCTGATAGAGGAATATAGCGCCACCCAAGGTTTATCTGGCTGCGGTATTCTGTAAGCTGGAGGTCCTTCCCCCCCAACAAGCTGCAGCAAGCGGGTGGTAATCCGCTATCCCCTACCTCTCCTACATTTCCCTAAATAAATCCTATTCCGCTATCTCCTTTACACATTGGAATGACCTTCTTCCGCCTTTAACGAATTTGAATATAAACAATGCTTTCTCAATAGCCTAAAATAACACCTTCTGTGTATACAAAAAGAAACTCAAATTGCTTATGAATTTTAAAAAGTACCTAATTACTTCTTACTTGAATCTTTACGAGTTATATAATATCTTTTTCTGATGTTTGTTGGTGTTAGTGCTAGTCTTAGGTATAATGGTTTCTGTTTAGGCCTATTCTATATTAATATGCACCCTTCTCATTTTAACCATTGCTTCAGGAACCGAAACACCATTCTGAGTGAAGTATTTTCCGTAAATACTATGTATTTGTTATCCGTAGAAGGAATAATAATTGTATCGTTGTTTTAGTGCTAGTTACATTTACTAAGTTATCTTTTTTTTGTATTGTATTGGCCGAATAATCTACTCTTTATATTAAGTACTACTATTCAGCCCATAAATAACCCACTGCTGAGTCAGGCTTCCTCCCATCACAGGGAGGATAATTAGCCTACAGTGCCACGTTGGCCAGATGAGTTGATTTCCTTTCAAAATTTCCTTCTGTGGTGGGTAGGTTAGGTCTTGTTATTTGACGACACCCTCAGGTTAGAATGGGGGGGAATTTCCTGAGAATATAAAAACAAACGAACACTACCATATTAGCCAGACCATCCATCAATTTCCATCGACACAAACTTGCCTAAAACAAGTTGCAACTAAACTCGGTGAGAACCAAGTTGCGCTGAGTGCACTATTAATTGTTTTGCTAGAAATTGTTCTGCAATCGCATTAAGGTTGTCGAGTTGCTGAAACCGCAAACTGTTCAGTGTTTCGATACTGGTTCACAGTTCTGTGAAGTATTGCTGACTAATTTACGCGAAAGTTTGTGAGAGGGATGGTGGTCTTTAATTATTTTTCCACACATGTGGCCAGATGGTCACCGACTACCGACACCTATAGACGTTCGCAACACGAGTGAAGCACAAGGAAAAGTGGAATCCTTCCGCCGCCAAAACTATGTTTCCTCTGGTGGAGCTTCGGTGACTATCTTAGTGGAGGAACACCGCACCACCTGGAGATACGAAGACCCACGAGGCAGGCACCGAGGGACGGTGCACCGGGGGGATGGTTAGTGGAGATGGGGACGCCGTTCATATTATGATTGGCGGACCAGAGCCCGACACAGCCCAGACTGGCCTTTCCCAGGCCGATGTGAACCGTTTATAAAATAATGACTGCCTTGTTGGTCTAGGGGTTAGATATTCCGCCTTTGGAGCAACGGGTCCCGGGTTCGATTCCGGGGGCGGGCAAGTGTCTTTGTCTAAACCAGAGGCACTTGCTCTGAGGCTGGGTGTGATTTATCTTAGTAAATTACATGTTATACCTAGTGCAGAGGTTTCGCCTAGTGAAGAGCGCTGTCTTATTTGTTTCGTATTTTTAAATACAAGGGAAGTCAGGATTCTGACTGAAAGCCGTAACGGAAGTAGACGAAGTAGATATGTATTATATAACATAGTTTCATCCTAGGGGAAATTCTGCCTATCGTTGTGAAATCGAATTGAGGTCCGACTCAGCAGTGGGTCACCTATGGCTTGATTAGTAGTATGTATATACTAGTAGTGGATATACTCCTAAACAAATCCCGAACGGTCCAAATACAGTTTCTCTTCAATCATGTTTATAAAAAGTATTTTATATTAAACAAGCGACCCGCCCTGGCGTTGCACGGGTGCATATTATACATATAAACTTTCCTCATAAATCACTCTATCGATTAAAAAATACCGCTTCAAAATCCGTTGCGTAGTTTTAAAGATTTAAGCATACATAGGGACGGACAGACGACAGCGACTTTGTTATATACTATGTAAAGATAAGGAAGGTAAAATACTTTTTAACCAAGTTTTGTATATGAATTATAAATTTGCGGACTATAATTTTAGGTTTTTTTTTTAATCAGCGTTTAAGTTATGTTTTCCCGGATCAGGGTATTATGTATAGAACCCGTGTTATAAACTATTTTGTTACTAGTTTTATATAGTATGGTTGTACTATTATCGATAGCAAAGAGATCAGACACACATACTGATTGATTAGATAATTCAAATCGATTTCAAATTGGATAATAAACCTGATTACCATATTGTGTTTGAATTAAACATGAATTAAACTGTATCGGTCTTATTACAAAAAGCGGTTTAACTAAAAACCCAGGTTTAAACTTCTATAAACCGTGGTTTACACAAAAATGTTATTACAAATAGTGGTTTAGCGATAAACTATAGACTATATCATGGTCTAACGCTAAACCTCGGCTGCCCCTAGTTTAACAATGGTCTAAATCGTATCTGTCAAACTTTCTTCTCTAAGATAAAGCATCTTTTTCGTTGTTGTGTTGTGTTTAACCGAAAATGGATATTAACATGGTCGATTTAATTGATATTGAGGATATTGAAGACGTTGAAATGTTGAAAATGCCACGCCGGCATAACCGAAATCGTGTTCAGGCAAAAGTATAGGTTCAATAAACGTTTTGCACTGAGAATATTGGACTTATTAAGGGAAGATTTGTAAATTTGGGTTAGCTTAAAATCAATAAATTAGAGACGGATTTCAAGTTAATCGAAGAAATTTATGTTTACTTACTTTTTCCTCGGTACTCCAATTATCAGATCGTTTTTTCTTTTGTTGGTCCATCACAATAAAATCTATTATTATTAAAAAAGACGCAATTGTTATATTATACTTCGTTATCGTAAGAACTTGCGATGGTTTTGTTTAATGTTATGGTTTCATATAACGCGCCAGGTTTTTAAGTTTCATTACACGTACGTTCATGTATTATTAGTAAATATTACGACATTAAAAAATGTGCTTAAACCTAGATAAAACTGCAACTAATGAAATAACTAATGTTTATATTCGTGCAAAATAATATTCTGAATATTTTTAACACTCCTAAACATCATTTAATCCCTATCGTATAATCAAAACGTTTTCTTTTCTGGGCATAAGGAACGTTGCAATGGAATGATATAATGGTGAATGAATGAGATTTGTATTAATCTGTGGTTTATCTAAAGACCATGGTTCAAATGATGGTACTAAGAAGTCCATGGTTTATTTATGTTTTGTAATACGGATAAAATTTAGACCATGGTTCTGCAGATAAGCCAGGACTTGATAGTACAGGTTTAAACTAAGGTTTATTTAGTTTTTTGTAATGAGACTGTATATGACTATACAGCCGTGTTTCAATTTGAATTGATTAATTTAACCAATCATAACATTAAAAAAATTGTTATTGGAATCCTTATATTTATACGCGAATTATAGATTTTTTAAGAGTTTTCACGAAAACTGCGCGGCCGGAGGAGTTTTAGATTTCCTATACTTCTAGTTTATATAGAGAATATGCATCAGCCATGGAATTCCGCCCTCTGGGCGACCACTAGGCATACTAATTCCCACCTATTTCGTAGTATATTACCACAGCAGAATTATATAATATTCCTGTTTTGAGTTGAATATACAAAAAAAACAATAATTAGTTATAAAAATGTTTAGTAAATACACTCAAACTTAAGAGTAACGAAACAATCCAGTAAACGACTTGAATAGAAAATATGGTTTGGCAAATATGGTTGGAGCGGGATTCCAAAAAGAAGTCCCTACTACATGCTTAAAACCAAGCTACAAACTTTGAATAAACATACGTTTAATTTCTAGCAACGTAAGTGATTTATTAAATCGCATGAGCGGGTGCACGCCTACAAGCGTAAGTCTTACTTTCGCATTCGTAACATTAGTCTAGATGAAAAAAAATGGTACCAGCAATATCGTCTCGGTAAGAAAACGAATAAAAATGTACCCAATTCACCGTATCGACGGAAAACGCTAGCAAGAAGGGCGATTTTCATAAGCGCCTTTTATCCTGATAAAGCTTCCGCCCAATATACATTTTCATTTGTGTAATACGTATGTACACGAGAAGTAATGTGAAAATTACATACGCAGTATAGTATGAGAGGTCTCAATTAATAAATTATACCAAATAAAAATGCCTCATCATCATCAGCAGGCCAATCTAGTCTACTGATGCCTAGAGCCTTTCGCAATGCGCTTGCCGAGTCCCGGTCTCCACTGAAAAACTTTTCTACCCCCTGTTCTGTTCTTGCCGAGTCTTCTACAGATTTGACGACCCAATGCCTCAGTTTGTCAATTCTCTGAGCAATTAGAACATAATAATAAATAATGAGTTACATAAAAAAGTACAAATTGCTTAAAAAAATAACATGCAATCGTACAAAGCGATTTATTCAACTCTTCATAGAGTTATTCTCAAAGCTGAGAAGAGTTTCGTTCACGGATGAAAACTAATTAGTCTCTTGTTTTTTGCTATTATTGAGTGTGTTATTTAATAACACTTTGATTCCTTCCAAACATTAACCAAATATGTAGTATTCAAATATATTTTTACGGTATCAAAGAATAAATATTTGATATGGTGAAGAAAATGGTGCTGATAGCGGTATATAGTTGCTTCGGGCGAAATAGCCCCGAAGGAACAGCGGCGAGGTCTCTTTGTCTATAAAATTTCACGTGATTCTACGGACATGACAAAAATTACTCAGCAGATAAGTTAACGCGTTCACCCAAATGGCACATTTACATGTAAATAGACTTGGTACGATAAATCAAGAGCAGTTAATAGCAGGATCCTCCATCTTACAAAGTACCGCTAACACACCTCTTCATCATCATCATCATCCCACTCTACTAAATAGCGTCATAGTGCCCAGTGTTCAGCTTGACGCATCCAGATGCTGCCCACAACTCTTAACACATCCTACATTACACTAACTGAGTCGCGGTCTCCACTCAAGACCTTAGACGTGTCATATGGTGTCTATATCATCGTGTCATATGGTGTCCTATGGTGTGTGTTATCATTTCTCGCCTCTTACGACACGCTCAGCGTGGAATGAGGTGGTGATAACTATGTGTTCAACATACGTCACCACAGGTAAATGCGATGGATGCGGCCTGGGCCGCCCGCATCCATCGTTTTCCGGCGACCTTAACCGGGCGTCGGTCCTGGCGATAACTCGTAACTTATTTATACACTAGCTTTTGCCCGCGACTTCGTCCGCGTGGAATAATGACTTCCGGAAAAAAACAATTTATCCCCGTTTTCTCCACGTTGGGAGGGAATTTCCAATAATCCTCTCTTAGTGGTAGCCTACTCCTCCCAACAAACACACAGGCCAAATTTCAGCTCTCTACTGCCATTAGTTTCGGCTGTGCGTTGTCTGTCAGTCACTCAGTAACGGAAGAGTTTTTTATATATATAGATATAGATAGCTGTGCCCGCAACTCCGTCAGTGTGTAATTCCTTGTATATTATGAAGTTAATGTATTGGTAATATTGTTTAGATCACGTTCACATGAGGCTTAAGTACCTATACAACGAAAATACTTCAGCGCAAAGCTTCCGGGTAAACTATCCTACTTCACTTAAAACTAAATACCTATAACATAATTAATAATACCTATACCTTTAATTAATAAAAGTACCAACGCTTTTACTTACTTATTATTATTATTAAAAAAAACTGAACATAAATTAACCAAAACTTACCTACTACTAACTAACTACTACTAACCTATTACTACTTCACCTAAAAAGAAATAAAATGTTAACTATTAATAATTTGTAATTTGAACGAATATAACACGCCACCAAAATAACTAATACCTATTTTATGAAATAACAACAAAAGAAAATTAAATAAACTAAATTATTGTAAAGACTAAAAGTCGCGCTGATAATATATATTATTGCCTGTCAATAAGGGCGAATACTCGGAACGTCTACTCGCATCATCAGCCAAATCCAAATATTGTATGAAGTTCGCGTTTGGATCCCCCGCCCTTTTAAGCCTCCCGCGACGACCCGATGCGACGGTTACACAAAAATAATCCTTATAGCATGATTCAATAATCAGTAAGTTTATTAGCGTATTTCATGAATAACTTTGGTGTTTCTGTACCGAATTCTATGATTCTTTTTTTATTAAATAGGTAATAATGTTAACATTTATTAATTAGGGATGATTGAGAGTGTTATAAACGTAAGAGTAGACAAATATAATCAGAAAGCTCTGAACTGCTAAGCTATCGGGAGTTACACGTGTTATTGTGAGTCAACCATAATTGATAGACATTTGCTGTCGTGGAATATTTTTTATATAATTTTAAGGAGAACATTTCCGTCATACATGATTTCTGTGTAGCTTTAACTATTAAGGGTGCACACGCGACGGAAGCTTAAAAAATGGAGTAAGTTCTCCTGTTTTCCCAACATTTCCCTTCACTGCTCTGCTCCTATTGATCGTAGCGTGATGAAAAGTATACTATAACCTGCCCAGGAGTATGAAGAACAACTGTACCAAGTTTTGTTGAAATCCGTCGAGTGGTTTTTGTTTCTATAACGAACATACAGACAGACAGACAGACAGACAGACAGACAGACAGACAGACAAAAATTTTACTGATTGCATTTTTGGCGTCAGTATCGATCACTAATCACCCGCTGATAGTTATTTTGGAAAAATATTTCATGTACAGAATTGACCTCTCTACAGATTTATTATAAGTATAGAAGATAGATATAGATATAGATATAGATAGTTAAACTGTAATAAGTGCTCATATGTTCATTCATTAACAGGCAAATTTTCAATGTGCTTTTCCACCGTCCAGTTCATTACAACTGCATTTATTACGCTGGTCTTTGAAATATTTTTATAACGTTCTACTCGTGTCGGTAAACGTTTTTATATAATCTTTATTAATGGACTTTTTATCGGGAATAGCTCCCGCAGTCCTTTTAAAATATTTTCAGCCTGTGCAGAATTTTTCGCTGCCGGTTCAAAAGGTTTAATCCCGTTGTTTGTGTTGATTTATACTCTTGCTGACCATTGATTTAAAAACTTCTCGTTGACTAGCTCATCATGAAGCTGATTTCAGACTAAGCTATACCATTGTGCTATATAGTATATCAAAGAAGCCAATAAAGCCGCAAGCCAATAAAATATAGTACAGTAGTGTGAACGTGTCCTTAACAATGTATGGCGCGCGATATTGATGTGCTAAGAGCTATATACTATTGTATTATAGCGTAGTCTGAAAGCAGTTTTACGCTTCTTCAATCTCTCCACAACCCATAAATGACCCACTACTGAGTCAGGCCTTGTCCAATTTCATGGAGTGAAGCTACTGTGTCACGCTGGCAAGATGGGTTGGCACAGGGTTTGCATGAAGTTGTCCCTCTCTTGCAGCTAGGTGATCTGCCTCTTGCGTTCGTTTAATCGGCCCTTAGGATGTTATGGCTGCGTGACATTGTGTATTCTAAATCCGTCACCACACAAGTCCTATCAGTAGATCTAGACCATTTCACCCCGTAAATTATGCATTGCTTGAGCCAGGCCTGTAATTTTCTATGAAAATGAGTCTACTGTACCACTCTGGCCAGACGGGGATTACATGAGTGAGTTTGTACCAAATCTCTGTAATAAATCTCAGCGTAATAATATACACATAACTATATAAAAGTTTTAATAAAATGGCAAGCCTGTAAGAAAGAAAAGAGATGGAGGGCAATTTATTTGTCGGATAAATTGTCCTCCTTCTATCTCTTTTGTTCCTTTTGCCACCCTATGGATACCCTAGGAATAGGTTGGTGGCAAAGTGTATTTCGAAATCTTCTACTATCTTTTATACTATTTTTGTCGGAGTTTGACAAGATTTCAAACTGAGGGTGTCACAAGAGGCGAATGAAAGAATGGACTGGCCATTGGCACTCCCTATAATACGGTTGAGGAGATCGATGGCTTTCACTTTCGTTGTTCGGCTCACTGGACCAAGGACGTTTTTATTCAAGTTTATTTAGGAAATGATTTCTTGACAGTTCTGATCGTGTATATTTTATTTAATTCCCAACGTTTCAGACACTTTGCAGTGCCCGTGGTCCACATATCACGGGCACTGCAATGTGCAAAGATCGTGAAAACCTAAGGCATCATTATTTTGTATTGTTAAATATTCACGTTTCAGTTGACTCCTTCCGGATCCAATAGAACAGTCTGTTATAATGGAATTTCTTGGAAAAATAAATATTTGAGTTATTACTTAGGATCACAAAGTAATAACAGAATAACAAGCCTTCTAAGTTTCTTGCCAGTTCTTTTCAGCAGTGGTCGCGTTTCAAACTGTTGGTAACTATATTACCTTTCATTATATATATTTTGTCAATGTGTAAGTATTGTGTCCTACACAAAATAAATGATTTGACTTTGACTTTATGATGATGATGTCATATGGCTGAAATGAAAATAAACTCACTATGATCAAGTAAAAATAATATTGATTTGAAATTTATAATATAGGTAATACGAACAAGTGACCTTTTGGGGAAGGTAGCCAAGGGATAATACTGGAGGAATTATATTTAACTCGGCCTTTTTCCCTCGGGCATGGGTTAAATAGATATTATCAGAATACACGGGCCGACCTTTTATAATGAAGAACAAGATACTACGAAAAGCAAAAGGTGGCCACTTGGTTTGCGAAGATAGCTTTTCGCCACCTTTCAATTTTTATTGTCCACTTTAATTTAATGTAAAAACTTAGAAAAAAATACTAAATTAAGAATGAATTCGGCATTCTAATGCAATCCGGTTATAGCGAGCCAGTGCCAGCAGCCTACTACTTCTCAACCCATAAATTACCCACTGGTAAGTCGGGCCTCCTCCAGTCGGAGAGTAAAGCCTACTGTGCCACGCTGGCCAGACGCGTTAGTATAAGGATTCGTATCAGGTTTTTCTTCTCTTACGGCTGGGTTTTCGGCCGTATCATCTTACGAAGCACAGAACGAAATGGGGTGGTGACATTACGTATACTAAATCCGTCACCACACAAAATACACCGCGCCAACTGCTAAATACTAACATACTTCTGTCGTTTTTTATATATTAACAAAAAATGAGCTTTCTTTGATACCTACTAAAAAAGAATAAATTAGTATCAACGTTTTTTTTAATCTATTCCTAAGAAATCAAAGTTTTAAGGTACTAATAGTGCAATTTTCGATTACTAAATTAGTATGTTTTTGAGATTTGCACTTTTTATTCTTATCAAAATACGGTAATTCGGTTCAATGATCTTTATTCTCATTAAGACACTAGTCACTTACATGAGAACATCACTACATAGTATAAAACAAAGTCTATGTCATCTGTCCGTCCCTATTTATGTTTAAATCTTTAAAATTACGCAACGGATTCTGAAGCGGTTTGTTTTAATAGATAGAGTGTCTCAAGAGGAATGTTTTTAAGTACAATAAATGCATCATTGCACCCGTGCGAAGCCGGGGCGGGTCGCTAGTTAAAAATAATAAAGGTTATAATTACAATTGTCTGGAGTCGGTAGATGGTTAAACATAGGTTTAAGATACAATAAATCTGTGCGGGTAGATATTAAAAACTTACAATAACAAATGCGATTGACGATTGCGATTTATATGTATAATACCTGCATAATATTGCAGAGAAACAGTGATAAGTTTTGATGTTCATCATTGTTACAGCGCTTCTACACACACAAACTTACAATACACATTGTACCAACCCATACCTGAAGGTATTGTGTCAGATATTAAACCTAGCCTCGAGATAAGGGAAACAGGACCTGATACTTCAAGATAATAACACAGAAGTGCCTTCACTTCGAATGTATTTAGCGTTTCAACGACACCCTGTTTGGTATACTTTTAATATAAAACGGTTATTAGTAAAAAAGTTGCTATTTGTTTATTACATCGACGTAAATAATTTCTAAAGGCATGTATCTAGGCCAGTCCTTTTGTTGTGCGGTTGGGCCAGCAATAAATTATCTGTCCTTTCTGATTAAATACTCCTCTAGTCCTACGCAAAATGTAAACTACACCTGTCAACATTCATCACAAAAATATGAAATAAGCTTCGTGACAAACAAAAAGGTTACTAGTTTTATTTCTTTATATTACCAATATGTTTTATTAAACATTATTTACGTGCCGTTCCGACCCTATGCTACTACTCCATGGGACGGGAGGAGGCCCAACTCAGCAGTGGCCAGGTAAATAGCCTGCTGTGCCATGTTGGCCGAGTGTCAAGTTTTCCTTCTCTTGTGGCTAGATTATCGGCCTTGTCATTAGCATTTGTCAGATTTTACGACACCCTCAGGATAGAATGGTGGTGACACTATGTATTCTGAATCCGTCACCACACGGACACGATGCAATTGCTAGCATTAATCGTCTAAATTCAAGAGTTCTTGCCAAGTGTCAAAAACCTCTGGCTTAAATCCTGAATGGACACTTATCAAAAGTGTCAAGATCGACAGTCAATAGCACGTTGATTGTCGACGCTTTCGAATGATCAAGTTGGAGGCCCTGCTATTCGGCTGCGGTATTCTGTAAGCTGGCCGGATTCTCCAGACGGACAGTTCTAATGAACGGTTGGCGGTCCGCGATGCATCGCGTGAAACATTATATAAGAGAGCTAACACATCGCGATGTGTTAGCTCTCTTATATAATGTTTCACCAATGACAACGACCATCAACCTAGTCAAGGGTCTACCTGCGTTTTAACATACGTAGTCGACCCTTCATAACCTGGTTGTTCCAACGTTACTTAAGGATCTGTCTACTGTCATTTCAACTGCATAATCTTGAGTTAAGTTTAAGGCCACTTTGGTTATACACTATATGACGCAGAGTAGCTTTAATTATAATCGTATAAGTCTAATATAAGTTAGTTAATAGAATATTACATGGTTTCGGACTACACCGCACTAGACTTCATAATTACCTTGTAAAAATAACTAAGAGTTGGTGGATCCGATCTGTGCCGGATCGTACATTAAGGCGAATTATAGATATTTAGCAGATTATAAATAAAATAAATAATATATTCTTAATATAGACATAGAAATTATTGGTTTCTTAGGTTTTCGCGATTATTATACATTGAAAATAAACTCTTTTAACGGATTTATCGCGTGTATATTACATTATTTAATTCCCGACGTTGTTGTCAGTTGTCAGACAACTGTCACCTAGTCTCTCCCGCGACCACGACTGCTGCAAAGCATTCGAAACGTCGGGAATTAAATAATTTAATATACACGCGATAAATCCGTTAAAAAGTGTTTAATTTCAATAGAAATTCTTATTTCAGTACATCGCTTATAGCCTGAATAGGAAATAAGATTCCCTCCTTCTTAGAAGTTTTTTCTATTGTACACAATCAATAAGTTATATTAGGCCAGTACCATTGAAAAAGTTTACAATACTATCTGGTTACCGCGTCTTTTCATCCTGATTTATTTGAAAAGTATCGAGTTTTCGGTGAAGAAATAAAATGAATGGGCTTAGGTTTTCTAAAGTCCTTTGCGTTCCTATCCATTCATCGGGTAGATGTATTGAAAATAATAAAACTCAAAGAATATTCAGTATCTTTCTCGTGAATACTCTTTAATCACTCTCTTTTGCTCGTATAGTTTAAATGGAAATATTGAATACTAATACTTCTTAGTAAAAAAAAATGCTAAGTATACGCAATTATTCGAACAATGCGCTAAAGTCGATTTTTGTATCACACTGGCGGTGATTGGCGGAGATGGAAACTAAAAAAAACTTGACGACTATACTTACTCACAGGAACCCAAACCAGCAGGTATTTCGACTGCGTCATCACTAGATAGTAAAACACAAAGTCGTTGTCGTCTGTTCGTCCCTATGCTTAAATCTTTAAAACAACGCAACAGGATTTTGAAGCGGTTTTTTTATAGATAGAGTGATTCAAGAGGAAGGTTTATTATGTATAATACATGCATAATTGCACCCTTGCAAAGCTGGGCCGGGTCGCTAGTATTCGTATAAATCATTTCGTCTTATAAATCTTTTTCCATCATACATGTACTTAAATGTATACAATTTGCATTTTGCATATTGAGAAAATACCTACCAGCAAATACTTAGTACAAATACTATTAAATACTTGAGCACAATCCATCTAGGATTATAGAAAACTAGCGACCCGCCCCGTTTTCGCACGGTTGCAATGAGGAACATCTAAATTAATCAGTGTTTCTCTACAATACTATGCATGTAATATACACATAAACCTTCCTCTTGAATCACTCTATCTATAAAAAAAACCGCTCCAAAATCTGTTGCATTGTTTCAAAGATTTAAGCATACATAGAGACGGACAGACGACAGCGACTTTGTTTTATACTATGTAGTGATAGTGAAGACTAATTTATGATCAAAAAGCAATGTTGATGAAACTTTGAAATGTATAAGAAACTAACGAAGTGCGGGCAATTGATCACAATATTTCATGGTTTGTTTTTCATTAGACAGCCTAGTTCCAAATTCTCAACCAATTATAGTGACAACTCGATCTAATTGATGAAAACGTCAAGTAACTAATAAAATGATCGCTATTTCTAAGAAGACTCTATTATCATAGTAACAAAGTATCATATTGTTTGAAAAAATGCAGTTTTATTAACTCACGTCCCTCCAATTGGATACAAATTGATTGACGACCTACATAATTGAATATAGGTAAATTGGGCTGTTAGGAAGTTTTATCTCACTTTCGTCTGGCTGTAAATAGAAAGATTAAAATTTTAGTTAACAGTTCTTTGCAAGTCACTTTTTACCCTACTACTCAGTCCAAATGACCCACTGCTGGGTGGAACCTCCTCCCATTACATGTAGGGTAATTAGCCTACTGTGCCACATTGGCCAGACGGGTTGGCACTTGATTACTTTGGGTTGGTATCAAGGATTCTCTTGCACCCGCAAGATTAGCCTTGTCGTTTCTTTTTCTAGGCTCTGAAGACACCCAGATGGTATAGGGTGGTGTATTCGAAATCAGTCACCGCATGGATGATGATTCTTATCTGACAGAGGTGAAATCCAAACTACAGTCTAACCTAAGCCGGACGTACTACCTTCGATAACTTAAATACTTAATCGTTTGTACCAGTCCCGGTCCAATGCCCTAAGTAACTGGTATCCTACTTAACGTCGGTGTCAAGTTAAGTTGGCACCAACTTAAAGTGCCTATTTGACGACGGTTTACATTTCTGTTAAAAAGTTAAAATTTAATTTTTACCCATGGAAAAATACTTTTAGAAGGACTCGAATATCGCAATCGTCGTAATAATACAAATTTTTCTTTCTTACAATTTGGTTGCGGTAACAAACACTAAAAAACCGTACAACATAGGTAGTAAGAAACTTATAACTAAGAACGTCCTTATTTTTGAAATCTGTTGAAACGGCAAGATGAGACAAGAGAGTTAAGGTAGAAAAGTTGGAACCGTCATTATATAAAAACTTCATAATTAAAATTTCAGTCTAAACGCATTTGACTGGTTATAAGTTATCAGTGCAGCAAATATAATTAAACTGAAATCGAATATTTTAAAAAAGCCATCCTCTACTGAAACTACTATATTATGTCGTTTGAAGACCTAGTAGGATATACTGTAGTCTATGGCTCTTAAAATGTATGAAGATGGTTTCACCCGTACAACACCCATTGACACGTTAAAGTGTAATGATCGGCCAATAACTTGAGCTTGTTCAAACCAACAACAACCTTGCTCAAGTTCATTGCGCAATAGCAGATTTTTTTATCATTTGTGGAACAGGGAGGCGAAACCCATGCGGTTGGGTGAAATGGGTGATGATATGCGCGTTCTTTCTCCCACCATGATTCTTATTGCTCAAGATATTTGCTGGTTACTATAACGACGAATCTCTTTTGCGTCGTTTAACCGAATAAGGGTTAGCAGCAAACCAAATTGAAATTAGATCTACGACCCTTAGTTGACCAGCAATAGAAAAGAAAACGCCAAAATATGTTTGCGAAGAAACTCGTTTAGGTATTTCGAGTGTAGGCTCAGCCAATAAACGACATCGCTTAGGCCCAGACGTGCTTCGACTGAGGAGCGCGCGTACACATTTTATTCAGGTTAGGAACTTAGGATTGTTTTTGCCCTCAAAGTAAGTTTGACAACCTCAAAGTAGCCAGAAACTGCCTTCTTTTTAGCAGTGACTTTAATGCCTTTTGCCCTAGGCTTGCGTGATGGAAAGCAACGCCAGGGTTTAAGATGGGGCAGGTAAAAGGAAATGCCCTGTCGGGCACGGGCTCTCACATACTCATGACGAGACACAGTTAAACTGCTTGGCGCCGGAGTTGATGTGAGGGTAGCTAGCCGGGCGGACCATTAGATCCTACAACAAGTTCTGGGTTTTGTTGACTTTTACATACACTTACATAAATATAATCAGGCCTCTTTCCCGTAGGAGTAGGCAGAGACTACTTCTTTCCACTTGCTATGATCCTTACATACTTGTTTTGCTTCGTCCACTTCCATTATTCCCTTCATACATGCTCGGTTTAGGGTACTCTTGACCTGGCCTTTTTTCAAGGCGTCCCTTACGTAAATATCGTTTATGTAAAAATTGATCTACCTGCGGATGACGATAATGATGATGGTATAATACTATATTACTTCTAGTTGAGTGAGTCCCGTGAAAACCGGTTTAGCCATTTCGGAGATTATCCAGACATGCGCATAGTCTAGTCAACAATTTTATACATTTTGTTATCAGATAGATATAGATTTGTTCCATGTGATGACAGATTTAGAATACACAATGTCACCAATCCATACCATCCTGAGAGTGTCGTAAAGCCAGAAAAGTCGTAGACAAAAAAAAACTTTGATACAAACCCCCTTTTTTTTTTTGTTCGCTCGGGGGTAAAATCCTTTATGGACTATCCCCGTCGGCCGGGGATAGCCGAGGGGGGTGACTCTCCTACCCACTAAACATCCCCGGAGTGCTCCAACTCGCGTCCTGTTGCGGCATTGTGGGATCTGATGCAGAACCACGCCTTGATACAAACCCTGTGCCAACCCGTGTTGTCGGTTCTGTAGTGGGCCATTTAAGCGGTGAAATAACGACCGTTTATACTTTCATGCATTTCAAAAACAAATTAAATTATTATAAAATATTTTAGTATACACAAATATTTGCCATAGGTAAGAAGAAATGAATGTCGATGAACTTTTTTATTATTTACAAACTACGTAGTTAATGTCATTGTTTTTAAAAGCTTCTTAAATATTGCTTGAAGCTTCATTTGATAGAAACCTTGAAAAATATTACACCTAGTAATAAGAAATAATTTGAAACTTTTCTTGCCAATTTAAATAAAAAAGAAATAACCAGACATTTCGGAGCAACTAAGAATTCGTGATTACTTGGAAAATTAAATATAAATTTGTTTGCCCTCATTCCGAGAAGCGATAATTCTTTAACACCGTTCTAATGAATCATTTAGAAAAAAATTAAATATTGTACAGCCAAATTAATAAATCGGTTACTTTAGAATTTCGTTATTTCTAAATTGATTTGGAAAAGTCGCCTAAGTGCAGTCCGCGCCAATCTTTATGGCCGCTCTGAATGTAGCCGCATTACGCTGCGCAGAACACAAAATCGGGTTACAGCGGGACTTACGCGGGGAGTGGAGGCGGGTTACAACTGCGTTTCCCACCCGCAAGCGCCCTCGCATCCGGCGCGTTAGTGTGATTGAGCTACGTTCGTATTTGTTAAAAAATTTACGATGCACAAGTTCGTCCCTACGGCTACATTCAGTGCGTCCATAAAGATTGGCGCGAACTGTGGAGTACTTCTACCAGTGGTTATATATTTGTGCCGTTAGGTGTGGAGACGTTTGGCGCTTGGGACCTTAATGTCCAGTGATTTCACAAGGACCTGGCAAAGCGGCTGTTCGATTGCACACTTGTCCAGAAGTCTGGTCTTTATTTTGTTGAGTGATTATGCACTGCCATTCAGCGTGGCAATGCCGCCAACTTTCTGGGCACGTTTGCAAACACCTGAAGCGCTGAGGAAGCATTACCTATCCATCGCATTAATTATATCTATTGTTTTATTTAAATCTCTCTTTTTGTTTTTTATATGGTTATATTTTTCCAGTTGTAGACATAGGGATTTAAAGTTATGAAATATTAAATTAATGATAGAATTTTGTTTTATTTGGAATACATATTTTTACTTGAAAAGTTTTGCTGCGATATCAGTGATAAATTAAATAAATAATAAATTAAAGACTTTTAATTAGAGCGCAGTTTAAAATAATTTGATTTCTTCTGTGACCCATAATAATATTTCGACAACCATTTCAAATTTAGCAGTTAGGTTAGCACCCTGTTCGGGTAATGTTTAAGTAGTTATTTTCCACTTTAAAGCCTATATTAGATGTTATACAGATATTTATATATTTGGCTTTGCGTCTGTTATAGTCGTTTTATTTTTTCGTAAACCAAATTGCAAATACTATTTCAATTACAGGGAGCTTATTTTGTTTCAGACGCTTTGACATTTCGGTAATTTTTCCTCAATCGCGAAAGTCAAAATAAATGACATCGTCTAAATATTGCTTTGTAAACAAAATTTTAATTTTCGTGCAAAATCGGTCGTATTTACTTGATTTATTACTCAATTTTAGATGAAATTGGTATAACAGATGTGTGTCGTTTTGTTAAACAGATATTTATAAATTATGAGGTTCAATCTGTCGTAAGCTATCTTCTTAAGATTTTGAGCCGTTTTCAGCAGAATTTTATACATTTGTTATGGACATTATACTACCGCCAAGAAGAATCGTAACTTATCCAACAGCACAAAATCGATATAATTACCGGCTGTCCCACTTGATGGATCTGGTAAATCAGACGGCAAATTACTTCGTATAAAAGCTGGTAGTTAGTTAGACTCCAATAAAAATATAGAGATTCACCGAGGAAGAAGAATCCAACGTTCTTGTCATTGACACGTTAGCTGTCTCAAATATCTAGTCATAGAACTAGTCACCCCATGGCTGACCCACTGTTGAGCCGAGCATCCTCCAGTTACATGGAGGGTAAATAGCCTACTGTGCTACGCTGGCCCGAAGAGCTGGCACAGGATTTCGTATCAAGTCTTTTTTCTTTTGCAGATTGTTATCGGCCTTGTCATTTTCTTTTATCAGTTCTTACGACCACCCTCAGGGAAGAATGGGGTGGTGATACAATATCCTTAATCCGTCGCCACACAGAGTCATAGAAATATACCTACGTAAAAATAAACCCATGCCGTTCCATCTAGCCGGCGTGTATCTGTAAATAATGTTAATACATTAGTCTGGCATTAGTGGGTGGCAAATAAATATGTTCGAAATCACGTAATTCACTGTGACTTGTTTGGAGATACCAACTTCGATAAAACTGTCGTAATTCAACAGTTTAGGATCAGCACCATCTGTGGCCCGGCTAGGGAACTGCAGAAAACGTAGACCCACGTTTCGAGCAGTGACCGAGACCCGAAAGTTTATCAATTTCTGGTGCCTACTGAACGATTTATTATAGGTTATAGTTATTTCGATTATTAACTTGGCTAGTCGTCAATTCGAGACGAGGATATTTTGTTATCCGATTTACGTCGGTACCATGTAACTGGTGACTAACTAATATATAATATGGAACTTGTTAGACAATCGGTTTCATGTCAACTTTTTTTTAAATAATGGGTATTGGGTTTATTGTTGTGAGAAGTATTTATACTTTTCGTTGAGTCGCCTAAGGTGTTACAAGCTACCCTCAACCAGGGGGTTAGGAGTTATATATCAAAGTTTAGAAAAAAATAACAAATATTACTCATAACAAAAAGGAGTTTTTCGTTTTTTTTTTTTTTTTCAAATTCAAATTCAAATTCCATTTATTTGCATAACACAGGTAAGTAGGTTCAGATGTTACAAATAAATAATGTCCGCTGTATTACAACCATTAGAGGTGTGCAAATTAATAATTAAGTACACAGTTACAATTTATACATAATGTCATGAATAAAATTTCACATTGGGTTTGTATCATTAAGAAAACCCCATTCTGCTCTACTGCCACATTCAGTAAAATCCTGTAATATCAATCAATAAGATCATCCTGTAATTATAACATTGTAAAGGGATATTGGCTTTTTATTTGCAATATTCTCGAGGACTGCGAAAATTATTGCTCATAAATGTTCAACTATCAATTATAAAGTTCCTTACGACCTCTTCTCTATAGCCTTCTAAAACGGTAATATTTAAATGTTGTCAATAAAAATACCTACATAAAATGTTTTTAGGTTAGATGTAGAACGTACATTTCAGTTCTAAATTTCGGCAAAATCTATTTTAATACAAGAAATCTACTTCCGTGTGGTGACGAATTTCGAATACACAATGTCATCAACCCATACCAAAATCTTGCTACGAACCCTGGTGCCAAACCGTCTCTGTAGAGCAGCCTTCCGAACCGGTGGTAGTTTCGGCATGAATGTGAGTGAACGCAGGGATTGTGAGCGATCAGGGGAGATGGAGGGATTGTAGGAGTGAGGAGTTGTGTGTGAAAGGTGTGAATGTAGGTATGACGACTGATAGGTGTGTGTGGAGACTACCACCTAGTGTGGGACAGGGGCCGTAAGATGATAATGGTGTTTATAAATATGATGATTATAAGAGTTTTGTGATGAAACCTACGTAAATAAAGTTCCTTTTGAGTTTGAGTTTGAGTTTGCAACCTAATTTCCCCCCATGAATTTGAAGGGGGGCCAGTAGATAGCCATCTAAGGGATAAAACGCAGTTCGTGATCCGTCTGCTACTCGACTTGACAAATCCAGCTGTTGCCTTTTCGTAAATCGCAAAAATTTGCACCATTTGTAAAATTTTGCTGAAAGCCAAATCTATAAATTGGGAGACATCAAAGATAAAGCTGTCAACGTACCGCTTAAATTAATGTTTGTAAGGCTTAGAGAGGGAGATATGCATCGGTCGTTTGATTAAATGGCATGCTATTTGGCTTGTGTTGCGAGCCAATGTAAACTTTATTCCGCAGTTTAACAACCTTTAATGGGTACTTAAAGTAAATAGTTAATACAAGTTATTCATTATGACTGGCTGTATTGGCCAATAAATTTAGAAATAAAATTAAGCACTACGCCGTCTAGGCGTACAGTTCCAGTAGCGCCCTCTGACAGACATAGCTCTTCCAGTACCATTTTGTCTTATATATATTTTTATTTTATAAATATATTTTACATGCGTAACGAATTCTGAAAGTGGAATGATTTTATAAACCCGCGTGACCTTTATAGGTGTCTAAGCTAGCTAGAAAAGTACTGACCTTTAGTTGACCCACTGCTGAGGCGGGCCTCCCCCAATTACAAGACGGGTAATTAATCTACTGCACCACGCTGGCCAGATTTGGCACAGGGTTTGGTATCAACTTTGCCTTCTCTTGCAACTATGTTTACGGCCTTGTCATTTAGTTTTTCAGCTCTTACGATACCCTATGATGGAATGGGCTGCTGCTCTGTGTATTTACATAACTATTGACTTTCCTATTTCTTTAACCAGTTTATATACTACTAGCGACCCGCTTTGCACGGGTGCAATGATGAATATCTAAATTTATCAGTGTTTCTATGCAATATTTAGCATGTATTAGGTATACATGTAAACCGTCCTCTTAAATTACTCTATCTATTAAACAAAACCGCTTTAATGACGAAAAAAAGGACGGAATGACGACAGCGACTTTGTTTTATAATAGTATAGTGATGATGATAGTGATTTAGATATCAAATGTCTTTTGAATTTGTCTAATCGGACCGTTATTGAGGAACAAAATAAATAACTGTTTTCACTGCTGCGACTAGCATAACTCTACTAGCCACAAACTTTAGGCAAAAACTCTATAACACGATAGCGAACTTTAACGAGCTACAATTCGCACGGATAGACATCTCGGCAACAGTCATCGGTGGATAGCACCCTGATTGGCTGGCTGATCATTTTTTTGAGCGTTGTAGGAAAAATACTGCAGCTGTATGTAATTTGTGAAACTACTTTCCGATATAATATTAGCTATTTTTAAATACCATATACAATTATAATCTAAAAATCATCATAATTAAGCTTTTGCATGCGTCTTATACTTTCAAAATTCCCGGTCGCAGCATCGGGAGGTGTCTAGTTAAAATTATGTTAAGCAACACTACCCACAGTCTTACTGGCCCAGCTCAGAGCAAAACAAAATTACTAAAAAAAACAACAATTTTCACAGCCGAAATGATAGCAATACGTAATGCCGAGTTGCGACACTAGTACATGTCGATCAATTATTATATCCGCAATATAATAAAACACCTAAACAGTCGGTATATCATAAACGTTATGTTCGATGCGATGTTGACCGCAAGAATCACCCTCTTTGGCCTCCAGAATCCCTCACTTCCAGATGCGTGTAAGAAAAACATCCACAGCATCCTCTCATAATCCATCGGAATCCGCGCCTACAGCTGCTAAGTCGCTGGCTCCGATAACACGCAGATAAATCATCGCCGCTTCGAATCGCTTTAAGCGCTGCTCAATGCTATAATCCATTCGATCATCGATCAAACAATAACGGATTACTGAAACTTTATTGCCTTGAGGTACAAATTGGAAGAGATGGCGGGAGTTATAATTGTACACCATCATTTTACGAGAGGCAGAGCATAGTGTATAACCACTCGCTGCCCAACTGGGAAAGGACAAACTCAAACTCTTATCATTAATTTCTATTGAACCTAATTACAGGTGTTTTTGAAATGTCGAAACTGAAGTTAGTTAGCTAGTTGCTTGATCCAAAACGTAGATCCTATGGACAAGAACAGGCAAGAAACTCCATGGACACTCTTTTTATCATATTTTCTGTTACAAATATCATAAGGGTTACATTGATTTCGTGTTTAATTATAGTAAGCTAAGATGTGAGGACAAAGTAACAGGAGATCAAACCAAAGCTATGTTTGTCAATAGCAGTTAAGAAATTACTGGCCCTAACTGGGGGTACGCGATCACGAGCATGGTGCATAAGTCAGCCATCCCCCAGCTCAACCATATTTTATGGAACCGAACGACCCGACACACACCTCCCCTTACAGAAACTGCAGCTAAATAACATTACCCTTTATTTAGCCCCATTATAATTTTAATATCAAGACCAAACAGCTATTACCAAACATAAGCTAAGGAAGCACCTACTGAGACTAGGTTAAATGAAACACCAATGTCCCAGGTGCCAAGGCGCTGGGTACGACAGACGAAAGGAAAAAAAAGAAGAGCAAATAATTACCATTAATTGCTAAAAAGAACACGGACTACAAGTCTGTGGTGTTATAACAAAATAATTAAACAAAAAAAAAACAAAATACATTACCCTTGGGAGTATTGCATTCCTGTACGTGACAAATGTCACGAGAGCTCTATGGGGGGAAAGATGGTGTTGGAGGTGAAAAGAATGCGTTTGGCTTTATAATTCCAGCGTTTAGACCTTGGCGTACTGCGTCAATTGAAACCTTCATCTGCGTTCTACGACCATCTCTGGCACCAATTAAGTCACCAGAGGATTGATATACCCAAGACATGTATCATACAATCCGTACTGCCCAATGGAACATATAGTTTCGAACTCTTTGACTATTAGGTGTAATAATATTTCCGAATATTTTGATTTGATATTTTCTTAATTGTTTCCGAGTACTTATATAGAAAATTTGATACAAACGACTTTAAAAATAGAAGAGGTTCTCAACTGGACTGTATGTTTTTTTGTATGTATATTACTGGATAACTCCGTCGTTATTACTTATTTTTTGTTCGATTTAAAAGATATTTTATCGATATCGGTTCAGTAGTTTAAAAATTAATGACGTTTGTTTGTCTCCTTTGCAAAACACTTAAATGTACTAACTTTATAAACCTTTGTAACAAAATACGTTAACGGTCTTCAAACACAATAGAAAATCGAAAAATAATAAATTCACACTGGAAATGGTTGTCAATTAGCTATATTTCGCTTTTTCAACCATCTATTGTTTTAAGCACAGAAAATATTCAGACGCAAGTCGCTTTATGTTTACCCTTGAGGCACCCCTCTAATTTGAGCCGCGAACAATTAACTGCGATCCGTGTGTATTCGAATCTATATTTAAATCACTTTGAAGTGATGTTTCATCATTAAAAACTTCACAATTTTGATTTACTGCGCGGTCTGTTTAACGGTATGCATTGTTACGTAAAAAAATGTATGGACTGATTATTATGTTTCCATGTTTCTTCGCACTTTGTAGCTTTGAAATGCGTAGGTTCTTGACATTGTTTATAACAGATCAATAAATATCTTTTGTTTAGGTGCTTCCAGCGACTTCGCTCACATGGATTCAGATCTGGGTTTCCATACTACGAGTAGATATCTCCGTTAAATTGGCCGTAGTGTAATTCATGTTACCTTTAACTTAAGTACTTTAACTATGGATGTCGGTTACCTCAAAGTTAATCTTGATGTAAAAAAACATATTGCTAGACAAATAGGAGGAACGAGTTTATGTCGTATGGTGTGTAGCTATCAAAATTTATATGGTAGCCTCGAAAAAAATTGCTTTTTTACTGATTAGTAAAGGATGTTCTGGCTTTAATTCCTCTTGATGGAAGGTATATACTTGGAAGATAAAATACTTTCTAAATCTAATCAGTTATTTTTTTTTAATAAATTCCTTCTTAAATTAATAAATTCCAACGATATAGTTACAACGTTTTCGACGAAATTATGTGAAATTTAATCATTTTAGAAATACCAAAAAAAACACCAGGAGACTATTATGCGGCAATTTGAGTAGGTACCCAAGTAAAATAACGGTAATTAATGTTATTTCTGGGAATCTTTTATCAAGCATATTTTTGGGGACTTTATTTGGATAATAACACTGGCCTGGAGCACAGTAGTAATTTAAAGGTGCCTTTATTTATCCGACTTGATAAGCAACCGACTTGAAAATGGGCTGTAGCAATCAATATAACAAATATCACGTTATGATGCAGACTAAACAAGGTTGCAATATGTGTCCAACCACCCACCAGTGTGTGTGTTGCCAGTGATGACATATGGAACTGAGACGTGGTCGCTCACTATGGGCTCCATCAGAAGGCTCAAAGTCACCCAAAGGGCAATGGAGAGGGCTATGCTTGGAGTTTCCCTGCGAGATCGAATCAGAAATGAGGAGATACGCAGGAAAACCAGGGTCACCGACATAGCCCACCGGATTGTCAAACTTAAGTGGCAGTGGGCAGGGCACATGGCTCGCAGGACCGACGTCCGATGGGGCAGAAAAGTCCTCGAGTGGCGACCGCGTTCCGGAAGGCGCAGTGCTGGTAGGCCTCCCACACGGTGGACCGACGACCTGGTTAAGATCGCCAGAAAGCAGTGGATGCGGGCGGCCCAGGACCGGCTTTTGTGGAAATCCTTGGGGGAGGCCTATGTCCAGCAGTGGACGTCTTTTGGCTGAAATGATGATGATGACCCACCAAAAACCAACGGGGTCCCTTAACTGCCGGAAACCACTCCGTGCTACTAAACCATTTTGTAAGATCGGTGTCTTTTGTAAAAATAATAAGAACATGTGAAAGTTAAACCTATTCTACACGGTTGGGTCCAACCACCAACAGAGGTCACCTTGGTTGTTCCAACCAAAGTTGGTTTTCAATCTACACGATGTGTAGTTGAGACAACTCGTCAGCAGTGTTGCCAACTTAGTGGTATTTTCCACTAAAACTCGTGGTTTCGACTCCCCTTTTAGTGGCGAAATATTGCTTTTAGTGGCTGGTGGATTTTTCTAGCGGTTTAGTAGATTCAGTTTCAATTATAATGAATGATAATTATCTATGTTAAACTCACCCAAATCTAGAAATCTTCTCGCCATACTCCACACACACCTATCAGTCGTCATACCTACATTCACATTTCCATAATACGGTTCAAAAGATGCTTTTCGGACAGATTTAGAACTTGAAGATAAATTTTAGACATTTTCAGATTCTATGATAAAGTATAATAATATTTGCTTTGTACTATGTTTAATATGTAACTTTACGACATGATGTGTCAACATTATTAGGGGTTCCAACCTAGGATAGATTCGTTTATTAGATATTAAGTTTAGTTATTAACTGTTACCTGTTTTGTTGTCCAATAAAATAAAATAAATAATAATTACTAAAAATTCGATCATTCGACTCCTAAGCCACTTAAATATATAATTTTACTTCATTTTATTTTCAGGAGTATTATAATATTAATTTACAATTATGCTTCTTAATAATGGTATACCTACGGGATTCCGGCCGCTGTTCTTTCTACGTTCATGATCAGTTGAATTATATTTATAAAGATACAGATAAATCTGTTTATATGGCAACACTGGCCGCAACTACGCACGGTCGCAGGCCAACAAGCATCCACACGGTCGCTCTTCAACCCAATGTCCTCTATTGGTCCTTGGTAGTGAGGGATGCGCTCACGATCAAGGTGGTTGGAAGTCCACTCGGTTGGTCAACCAAATATTGACATCAACCAACTTCTACACGGTTGCTTTTTGCTCCAACTCAACCAAGGTGACCTCTGTTGGTGGTTGGACCCAACCGTGTAGAATAGGTTTTAATGTAGTGACAAATTACGTGGAACAGTAATTTTCCTCCACCAAATTACAAAATGCTTTGCTAAATGATAACGATATTATGTACTTAAATTACAGGTTATATTTAATCCATACATATTTAAATAACAAAGTCCGCCGCGTCTGTCTGTATGTTCGCGTTAAGCTCAAAAGGTAATTCACGGTTTTTCTGGCGTGAATTAATAAATTATTTACCTTATGTAGGCAAATAATAATACATTTTTTTATGGGCTTACGTTTGATTTAAATCTCGCTTGCCTTCCAAAGAAGAGTTCACTTTGGACTGTTTCGAAACATAAAACGCACGCGGGCCAATCCACGTGCTCAATCTAATGTAAATATATGTATACATGACAATTTTTTTTTAAAACGATACCCCTAGTGCATTGGGTACTAGGTATAACCTGTATCGCTGGGGCAAAAAACAACATTTACAAACATGTAATTCACGAACACAAATGACACCCAGACTCCGAGCAAGTGCCTCTGGTTTAGACAAAGACACTTGCCCGACCCCGGAATTGAACCCGGGACCCGTTGATCCAAAGGCAGCACATCTAACCCCTAGACCAACGACCAATTAAAATTAAAGGTTGATTGTGGTGACGGATTTAGCATACAAAGTGTCACATTACACATAATCTTGTCGCCGACGAAATGAATGACAGAGGGAAAACTTAATACAAACCCCTGTAACAACCTGTCTGGCCAGCGTTGTCAATTATGGACTGAGATGATGATGGAAGGTTAATTGATCAAATTAATTTGTTACGTGTAAAACATTTTCCCTTGGTAATCTTTTAAAACTAGCGCAAAGAACAGACGATCCGTACTTAGCCCCCAATTAACATACCCGGCCTAGCATGTTTTCACTTCTAACAAATTGTAATGCCCACGCTAACCCAGCCTAGCAAACAACGGGAATCCGTGTTCTAATTACCCTCCCAGGCTTGGTATTATTTTAAAGTCTCTTGTAACTCACTTACACTGAGTCGTTTCACGACTAACCATGACATGTAAAGACGTTTTGGGTTTTTCATATACTCAAAGTAGGCGCAGTATGTTATGGAGTGCAAATTTATATTATTAATTCAAATGTTTTTCGGTCTGATTGTAATTATATTATTTTCGTATTTTTGAACAGGATATACGAGTATAAGATCTTGGAGGAGATATTGACTATTTTCTGCAAATTTATGAAAACAAGCAATGAATTTTGGAAATAATTTTCACCGAAAGCTTATACAAATGTTTTGTATAGGGTAATTTATTGAATCTAGCATTATTGATTATAACAAATTAATAATATTTCGTGCTAATTTCAAATACCAATCCATTCCTGAGCTTCATTTAAAACGTCACCAAGCCATGGAGGGATTGAAACATGTAGGGAAATTTATACCTATTTATATAATTTTGTTCGAACGTGAAACAGATAGCTGATTTTTCTTCATAAACTTGGTGCACATACAACTTAGCAATGGCGTTAAAGTAACATAGGCCACAGAATACCAAAATCAAAACTAAACCCTTTTTAACAGGTTTTATCGCGTGTATAATGCCCGACGATAACAACAATTTCCGACGTTGAATGTGTAATAATCGCAAAAACTTGACATATTAAAATCATTTAAAATAGTTGATGGTATATTTTTATTCTCAAATTGGCAATATTAGTTAACGCTTTCTTTTAAATTCCACATTGCTTTGTCATAAAATATTTCAGTACAGCTAAAAATTGCTTACCTAGTAGTTAGTATATTTTATTTAAGCAAACAATACATAAACAAAGATCCGAAGGATTACCGGTTAATAGGTGTAGAAAGGCCTTTTCTCGCACATTTAGTTGCATTTTGTATTTGAACATAAAATAAAATAACATAATAAACTTTTTGTTGTTTGGCCAAATGAAATTGCAGAGAAAGAAGAAACATGTAAATAAAATAGGCAGGTCAGTAAACGACCGAGTGTAAACGTGCCATATCAAATGTTTTATGCACGAGAAATTTTCCGTTGAGATCAGGAAGAAAATACTTGGAGCGGTGTGCGCAGGTAGAATATTTAATTTTAAAATTAATATCGTGACGGGAATTCCTTCAGATGGAAAAGCGATGATTAAATTTTAGACTTTTTAGCGTTAAATTTAAATTTTATTATTAATCAATTAAATAATAAAATAAAATAAAATAAAAAATAAAAAAGCCTTTTATTTCACACCTTTGCAATATGTATAACAGTTAATAGTAGATAATAATTATTTTTCCAAATTCATGCAATAGTAAAATTTAATAATGGTATAGGTATGTAATTGTTTTCATTGATCATCTTTCATTTTTTTATCATTGAGCTCTAGGTAATATACATTTCGTAATTTTAATTGGGGAAGCTATATAAATAATAGGTATACAAAATTCAATTTATCTTGAATTAGGAATCTAAGATTTAAAATATAACATTATTTTAGATTTGATTGATTAAATATTCAGTATTTGAAAATAATTAATTAGTGTTATTTAATTTAATATTTGACTATATTTAAAAACTAAAATCACTTGATAAAGTAAGAATACGATTTATAGAATAAACAATTTAAATATTTTCTAAGCGTGAACCCCTCTCAATTGAGGGTAAAGGCCTCCTCCAGAGATGCCCAGTGGTCTCTATCCGCAGCTTTTGCCATCCATCTTTTTCCAGCAGTTCGTGTAATGTCATCTTCCCATCTAGTTCTAGGTCTACCTCTCTTCCTTTTTCCTGAGGGTCCTTGCCAGGACGTTACCCGACTTGTCCACCTGTCGTCGCTCATTCTCCCCACGTGTCCCGCCCATCGCCATTTTAATCTCTTAGCGTAACTTAGAGCGTCTATTACTCCTGTTACTTCTCTTATCTTGGAGTGGCGTATTTTATGTATTTTTCTGATTTTCATCATGCTTCTCTCCATACTCCTCTGGCAAGTAGTTATTTTGTTTTTGGCTCGTCGTGTGAAATTCCAAGTTTGGCTGGCGTACGTGAGTGATGGTAAGAGACAGCTGTTCATAACCTTTCTTTTTATTTTTACAGGCATATGGCCTTTGAAAATTTCCTTAAGGCTCCAAAACTTCTTCCATGTCCCTTTTATCCTCCTATCGATTTCCTTTTCGTCGTGTTGTTTATCGAAAGAGATTTGTTTGCCCAGATATATATAAGAATCGACATATTCTAAGGGTACATTATCTATATGTAGTTGGTTTTTTGATGCATTTGTCATTAATTTAGTTTTTTCAAAATTGATCTCCAAGCCTACCTGTTTACTTTCTTTTTTGAGAGTGCATATCATATGTTGTAGGTCGGTACTGTTCTCAGAAAACAAGACTAGGTCGTCAGCGAATCTCAGGTGGCTAAGCCGCCGACCTTCAATATTTAAACCGACTGTGCTCCAACCTATTTTTTTTATTATAGACTCCAGCACTGCTATAAATATTCTAGGAGATAAGGGGTCTCCTTGCCTTACCCCTCTCTTTATTGGAAAGGCAGGTCCGGCTGTCTCTAACTTCACTCTACTTGTGTTGTTGTCGTAGAGGTATTTCAGCACTTTGATGTATTTGGACTCTACATTTTGCGACTTCAGTGTTTCCCATATAGATGAATGAAGTATTGTATCAAAAGCCTTTTGGTAATCAATAAGCGCTATATAGAGTGGTTTTTGATGTTCTTGATATTTCTCGATGAGTATCTCGATTGTGTGGATATGATCTACCGTTGAGTAGCCTCTTCTGAACCCTGCTTGTTCGATTGGTTGGAATGTATCTAGTGTGGGACTTATTCTTTTTTCTATTATCGATGCGAACAATTTGTACAGCGTAGGCAGAAGGCTGATGGGTCGGTAGTTGCTTACATCGTTAGGGTCTCCTTTTTTATAAAGTAATATAATATTTGACTCTGACCATTCTTTTGGTGTTTTAGAGGTATCTAAAATTTTGTTAAAGAGTATTGTTAAGGGTGTCGAGAGAGCTGTATTAATCAATTAAATACTCTATTATTAAACTGTTATATAAATTATATGTCTACGATTTTATGTAAATTAATCATCATCATTTTATCATCATATTTTAGCCCAATAATGACGCACTACTGAGTAGATCCAAATTCATTGAGAGAAATTAGGCTACTATCCCATGCTGGCTAGACGGGTTGGCACAGTGTCTGTATTAAGTTTTCCTTTTGATTTACTTCCTGAGTGCCGTTACTCTCGCCTCTTGCCACTCCCTCAGGCTGGTACCTGTGGGTTAGTATCACCACACGGATATAATATATTAATTATTGTCCAAGATCCCTCTGAAAACATGAAAATGGAAATGAAAATATATTATTATTTCAATATGATTAATCCATCCCATTTTATGGGAAAATTATACTATACCAACATAATTGGCAATACCAGAAAAGGAAATCTTTATAATAAAACATTTTATACCAACATGCTACAGTAGGTTGATTTCCCCCCATCAAATTGGAGGAGGTCTAGGTCCTACTGCGTCACGGTGGCCCGACGGGTTGGCACAGGGTTTCGTTTCAAGTTTGCCTCTTGTGGCTATGTGTTCGTCCTTGTCACCATCAGAAGGAATTGTGGGGGTGACACTACGTATTCCAAATTAGTCACCACACGGACGCCAACAGTTCCCTGTAAATAGTTACTATATATTTCTGCACTAGGTATAACCTGTATCGCTCAGGACAGTTTACAAACATGTAATTCACGAAAACAAATGATGGGTGTCATTTCGACTCCGAGCAAGTGCCTCTGGTTTAGACAAAGAAACTTGCACGACCCCGGCATCGAACCCGGGACCCGTTGATCCAAAGGCGGCATCGTTTTCCCTTATAAGATTTCCAAAGGCATCTTATAAAGACAATTTATAAAGTTATAGTGAGAATTATTATAATATTTAAATGGTACTCAAACTCTAACTCAAAAGTAACTTTATTTAAGTAGGTTTTATCACAAAACTCTTATAAATCGTAATTTTTTAAATTATCATTAAAATTATTACCGTTATCATCTTAGGACCCTTGTCCCACGCTAGGTGGTAGTCTCTATACACACCTATCAGTCGTCATATCTACAGTCACACCTTTCATACACAATTCCTCATTTTTACAATCTATCCTTCTCTTTTGATCTCCCACAACCCTTGCCTACCTTTGTGTGATACCAATATGATAATATGTCTAAATATAAAAGATTTTTGTAAAATACCCGAGCGGCGCTGGGGCGGGCCACTAGTTATACATGCACTACACAGACACAGTCAAGATTATGTCCTTTTTAGAACGTAGATACCCTTTTATGACACCCTCTATCTTTACGATTGCACCCGCACACAAATTAATTAACCCCTTTATTTTCAGATTATGGTACAACGGACGTGACTTCTTCTCCGAGCGTCATTTGGCCCGTACAGGTAAGTACTCAGCTCATAGATGACCCACTGCTGAGTCCAACCTCCTCCAGTTAGGGGCCATCCACCTGACTGCCTCGTTGGTCTAGTGGTTAGATGAGCCGCCTTTGGATCAACGGGTCCCGGGTTCGATTCCGGGGTCGGGCAAGTGTCTTTGTCTAAAGCAGAGGCACTGGCTCGGAGTCTGGGTGTCATTTCTATCAGACAGCTGAAAGCCGAAGAACCGTAGATATTTTTAAGGACATCTGCAGCATAACTGTCATAGATTTTTTTTAAATATCTTACAATGAATAAAAGACTTTCCACAAATTTATTTCTTTTTTTTAACAATCAATCGAGTAATACGACTCAATTGGTACAGTTGCTTGCAGTTTTTGTATTTAAAATAATGAAACAACTAATCTGCTACACAAAAAATACAAAAACAAAAACATTAGAGGTACAAAACACAAAAAAAGGGGACAAAAGACAAAAAATATGGATTTTTATAAAAAAAACTTCAATGTCCCATAACTTGAGAACGGTTAAGTTTGGGGTATGGGGTTCCATAGTCAAATCAGTCAGGAATTATGGAAAATACCACCTCTTAAAGGATTTAGGTCGACTTAACCTGTAACCCTGTATATGTAGTTTATCATCTATCTCGTTACCATAACACAAGCATTAAGTTTGCTTAGCTTGGGACGAGATGGCGTTGTGTGAAATGTCCAAGGATATTTATTTATTTATTATTTATTTATTATCCATAAATTACATTTTCATGACAACCCCACCCTGATGTGACGTCACAATTTTTTTCAACTAATCTCCGAATTTAAAAATAATCGATATAGTCCGGGAGGAATTGGCGCACGAGTGCCAAAAACTGTTCCACCTCAATTTTTTTATGCGATCCTCTTCAAAATGCCCCACTGATGATATAAATACATGTTGCCAGGGGGCAACCCGGTACGTTTTTGCTTAAACCGTTTTTATTAATTTCAAGAAATTTTTATTTTTCAACCGGCCATTTTATTCTTCTTTATTGCTATTCACCAACCCCCCCTTGTCACACTTTGACCCCCTTCGGTTCTTTCGGGTTGCCACAGCACAGGGCTTCGCATCAAGTTTGCATTTTCTTGCAGCTAGGGTATCGGCCGTGTCATTTGCACCCTCAGGATGGAATGGGGTGGTCACATTACGCATTAAATGCGTCCCCATAATTAATATTTAATCTTACAGGTAAAATTCTATAGAATTTCCTTCTCCATTCTTTTATTTATCTAAGTAATGAAATTTATTCGTAAATACATTAGGAACCTTTCCTTCGCCCGTATACAGGGTGTATTGGGGTGGGTATACAGGAAGAGTTCAGTTATGTGTGTCTGGATGGCCATGGGACCTATTGAGAGTAGTCAAACACGTTCAAAAGAGTCTCAAGGCCGATTAGATGAACACCAAAATTGCATCATTGGCTTTTTGAACAATCATTTTTCTTAGGGATCATCGTCATCATAATTTCAGCCAAAAGACGTTCACTGCTGGACATAGGCCTCCCCCAAGCATTTCCACAAAGGCCGGTCCTGGGCCGCCCGCATCCATCGTTTTCCGGCGACCTTAACCAGGTGATCGGCCACCGTGTGGTATGCCTACCAGCACTGCGCTTTCCGGAACGCGGTCTTAAGAATAGAACCCGCTTATTTTAAAAATAATCATATTCTGCATTTTGAATACTGACTGCCTCATTGGTGTAGGGCCGCCTTTGGATCAACGGGTCCCGTGGTCGGGCAAGTGTCTTTGACTAAACCAGAGGCACTTTCTCTGAGTCTGGGTGTCATTTGTATTCGTGAATTTCATGTTTGAAATCTGCCCCCGCGATACAGGTTATACCTCTTTAAAAAGAATGCCTCTTTAAAAAAAAAGCAATAATACAGTGACATAAACTTAAGCCACTTCCCTCGTACACTTAACCGTTTCCCCTTCCCTTCCCGTTGGAAATATAATATGTACTGCATTTGGTACTTCCAAGGTATGTTTCTTTTTTGTTAAAACGTGTAAAAACAGAGCAGGATAAACTCAATTTATCAGTCGACCAGTAACGACATTCAACCTTATTTTCAATATGATAAGAGCGACTTTGTGCGATAGGTTCGTAACCCTTTCAAACGATTTCGAAGCTTATTTATTTCACAATAGCGAATCTTATCAAAATACGGTGTGCCTCCATTAGGAGGTTGTAAACTGAGATATATGAAATAGAATTATCTAAGTTTGGGTCTGTGATGCTCGAAGCTGCTGTCAGAGCTCAGACAAATTTATTTAGGAACTAACGTGTCGCACACGACTTTCTTTAAATCTATCTATATAAAAATCAATGCCACTTTTCGTTGTATTTTTATAACTCACTAGCGACCCGCCCCGGCTTCGCACGAGTGCAATGATGAACCTCTAAATTTGTCAGTCTTTCTCTACAATATTATGGATGTATTACCTTTAAACCTTCCTCTCGAATAACTCTATCTATTAAAAGAAACCGCTTCAAAATCCGTTGCGTAGTTTTAAGGATTTAAGCATACATAGGGACGGACAGACGACAGCGACTTTGTTTTATACTATGTAGTGAAGAACGGCTGAACCTATTTGAATGATTTTTTTTGTATGCGTTTGGGTCGCACCGAGTATGGTTTAGATTCACAAATTAGCCCGACAGCTGGCACTGCAGTCGGTAAATACGAATACCATGCAGGACAACGTCTGCCCGGTCAGCTAGTAATATACATATAATAATGTAGTAATACGTGAAGCAAAAACTATGTACCTCTTTTTTGAAAATTGCATGGACGGGGGAGGAGCCTGAAATTTCCCACATTTATAATTAGAATTATAAATAGTTTTTTTTTGAAATATGCTTAAGAAATACACTGTATCAACAAAAATCGACCGGAGAACCTGATACAAGTAGCCTAGCCAGCGAGACACAGGCATACGTCATACACACAGTAAACTATAACACTACTACTCAGCCCATAAATGACCCACTGCTGAGTCAGGCCTCCTCCCATCACAGGGAGTGTAATTAATCTACTGTGCCACGCTGTCCAGACTGGTTGGCATAGGATTTCGATTCAAGTTTTCTTGCGGTTAGGTTTTCGGAAATAATAGGAAACCTTGGTCAACCCTTCTGACCAGCATGGTTAGATCGAACCAATAGATGGGGAACAATTTTAGATTTTGCGTATAACTACGCATTTTTACATAAAAGTAAACTATTCAATTTTATTTGTATGTAATACAAATTTATGTGTATATAAATATATGAAAGACGTATGAAGTAAGCTTATAGTGTTATCTCGTAGGCTTGAAATAGGATATGACTTTTAGACACATAATATTACGTAAACTTGGACGAAGAAAATATTGTTAAGATTTATTAAAATTTGTTTAAAATGTTGACTTAACTCTTCCATGGATTAAATAGGTCAACCTTAAACACTTGTCGTTAATTATCGTCCTAAGATGGACGCTTCTCCTCCATCAAGAAAGACAGCGCTTTGAGCTCGTTTCCTGTCTCATTCAGCGCCTAATGAGCTGTTAGCTGAAATATGCAAATCGTGACTCAGTGAGCGCCGTCGGTGCACTTGGATTAAACTGGTTTTAATTACATATGAGAAGTTTGTTTTTAGGATGGCTCTCAAGCATATGGCTCAGTACTTATGGATGTCATTCAGGCATCGTCGACCCTGTAAAACTTGAAAGCATGACGCTAGTGACTATACATATACAGGAACACAACTGACCAAGTCGCCTACAATAATACCATTATTGTGGGGAAAATTTTTTTTTTTAAAAAGAATGACAACTTTTTCTTTATGACACTCATTTGTTAGCGACGGGTTGATTGATGTGTTTGACGGATAGATTGACGATGCTAGCAATATTTTATTGATATGATTGATGGACTGATGCCTCGTGTGATGGTGTGACCATTGAGTGGTGGATTGATGAACTCGTAACTGATGTTATGACTGATGAAGGGTCAATTAATGTGACAGACTGGTTTCACTGACGTAGTGCGAGAGGGTTAATTGATGTGTATGATACTATTTTACCTACTTTACGCGATTATTACATAAATGAATGTTTTAATAGATGATCTAGCCAGAAGAGGTGGTGTGTCTGGCTAGGGTTCACCCTCTATCTCCCGATAGTAGTAGTCGGGGAGTTCTTAACTGTGCGAATTGCTCTTGAAACTTCGCTATCGCGGTGTAAATTGTGTAAAGTATGTAGCATGCTAGTCGCTACAACCTCTTACAAAAACTACATAAAAACTAGTTCTTCGTAACTGAGCTACGGGCACACCCGAGCACACGGGTGTGTTTATTTTGTCGGGGACTAAGACACAAGATGATGATCGTAAGGTAAACATCGCAACGAAAGAAGATACGTGCAACTTAAAGGGGAAATCCGTAAGCTGTGTGTGAAATTACAATGAGACACATGCCAGTTCTCACGCCCATTTGGGAATGCTTGTTCATGTTAATGCAGAGGTTCCGCGTATCGCTTTGTTTTGTGTACAGAAATTAAGCATTTCAATTTGATCGTCTTATGACTGACGACACGGAAAATAGATAGGAAATCACAATTACGAAAGTAATTATCTTATCATTATGCTTTATTGTAAATAAAATGTATTTGAGATACAAACTACAGAGTTCCTTTCCAGCTCGCTCTTTAAATCAGGAATCTGAAGTGGCGGTAGTTTTATATTCGACAATTTAAAATGTCTCTGTGAAAAAACTCCTTAATGAACTAAAATAGATACTGCCAAATGCCAAATGCCTCCAAAGGTCAAGGGGCAGACATATAAATGCATCATACGGCCTGTCCTCCTATACGGCGGCGAATGTTGGCCGGCACTAAGCAGACACATCCTGGAGCTTCGCGTCACGGAGATGAAGATGCTGAGGTGGATGAGCGGCTTAACACGATCCGATCGCATACGCAACTCATTCATCCGAGGTAGTCTTGGTGTCCGTGACGTGGGGGAAAACTGCAAGAATGTCGTCTGTGATGGTATGGCCACTTCATGCGCCGCCCTATGGATTACGTTGGTCGGAGATGCATGAATATGGCTGTCCTTGGGGCTAGGTCCCGTGGTCGCCCTCGCAAGCGCTGGCTGGACGTCGTCAAGTCCGACATGAAAGCCAATGGCCTGTCTGAAAAGGATGTAGAAGATGCAAAGTGGAGGAAGCTCAGCCGGAAGGCGGACCCGGGCAATATCCGGGATTAACGCCAGGTACATGAAGAAGATACTGCAGTAAAATACTACACCCCCTGTTCTGTTCGCTGAAAATATGGACAAACACCGTTGAATGGAACTAATTATTTGTAAACAGGTCTAAAAGTTCTACTATTCTATAATTCTGCCATCTAAACCATAGTCATAGTCCTCCCACCAAGTAAATACTGGTAGTAAGTCACCGTGTGGTGATGGACTTAGAATACATACTGTCATCACCCCATTCCATCCTAAAACGCTGATATAGGCTGATAGCCTAGCCGCAAGAGAAGGAAAGCTGTGCCAGCCCGTCCGCCCAGCGTAGTACAGAAGGGTAATTACCCTCTATGTAACTGAAAGTGGGCTGACTCAGCAGTGGGTTTTATGGACTGAGTCTGAGAACTACACTTCCACAACTTTCTACTAATGCCAGTTTTACCGCACTGGTGCTGTACCCAACGAAATTAAGGAAAGAGCCAGGTGTAAATACTGAACTATAGCAAACCTCCCATGTGGACCAACCTGATAAGTTAGTATGATAAGTTTTTAAAACATTATAAACCCTAATAGAATGGATTAGGTTAGGCATGAAGTTTAAAAAAGCGCTGCTAGATTAGGTACTCGTTTATTATTAACACCCAATGACGGTGTTTTATCCAAAATTCTGGCTTTATTTTGCAAAACGAGATTGGGACAAAAAATTTCGCGATAACAGTAATCTCTGTGAGAAATTCCAGTTGCTAAAATATTCTGTATAGCGCAGGAGAATCGTTATTTTTTTAACAACGCCTTACATAACCCTTTCTGTATATCTCTCTTTACTTTATTTATAAAATAACATTTCTAAACCACTATTGGCAAACAGAAATTTTACACGTATGTATTCAGTAAGAATTTCGAGCGATGCTTTTCAGATGAGCTAGTATTTTCTTCGCAAAGAAAGCTTAGAGCAAATGCGACTAACACGTATTTCATTTGGTACCATTTCTAAATGCTCGTGACGACGGCGATTGCTTTTAACCTTCGAAATTTAGAGGTATAATATATTATTCACATGTCAGTCTGTATCATCATAGCCCCATAACACACTTTGGTGTTAGGTGTGGAAGTCAGGTGTAGTTGAGTGTTCTTAGTTATGTCTAGTAAAAATCTGCTTAGTCATTAGGGGGGTTCTCTTTTTAAAGTATTTATTGGATAATGCAGTTTATATGATGCGGCAAGTAATAAACTTCCTTTCCTCCGTTTGACGCATCCGACTGCTACCCGCAGCAGACGGCCCTCTGCTACACTACCCTCTCCGTGATCGGCTGATATAGTTGTTTGTGGAGACTACCACCTAGCTTGGGACAGGGGCCATAAGATGATCATGGTAATTTTAAATATGACGATTTATAGAGTTTTGTGATAAAACCTTCGTAAATATAGTTATTTTTGAGTTTGAGATACATACCTCAAAATAATAAGGCATGCATCTACGCATTTTGTTGTACCGTGTAAACCACTACATAAAAACGATTCACTTGTGCGCAAGAAAATCACAACATAGTCATATATATCACACTAATAGCATTCCATACCGCACAGGAATAGTTTACTATATATCTGTTGGTATAAATCTGTCAAAGTTTTAACCTATAAATATAGTTTTATGGCATCTCAAATCACTAGAACTGTCATTTTGGAGAAATAATTCAACCTAAATGTTTTAAAGAGTCTGTTAAAATGTTTATACGTACCCAATAGTTTCGCGGAACATTTAACCGAACAACTTAAAGGTCGTGTCTGTTGCATTGACGTATTATAAGCTTAGGAACCGAGTGCAACCGTTTTTAATAAGACCTAAGGTTTACTTGGGAACCTAGTTCTGGTACTGTTAGTCATCGGGCTACGGTTCTAATGAAACTTAATTGCATAGAAGCAAGTAATAAATACTTAATGTCTGACATCATCATTAAAGCGATGGTATGTGAAATACATGACGCAAAAAGTCAGACGGTGGCAATATTTTTAACTAGCAGCCCGTCCCGGCTTTGCACGGGTGGGGTGTTACCCGTAGGTGACGCCGCCGGGCGAAGCTAGTCAAAAAAAGAAGTCTAAGTTACTCCTTATATCATCAGATACCTATCAGTCCCGTCAAAATCAGTCCAGCCGTTCCAGAGATTAGCCGGAACAAACAGACAGACAGACAGACGGTCAACAGACAAAAAATAAATGTTATTTTGGTTTATGTACTGTGTATACTTATACTTACGCATTTAGTAAAAATTTGTTATTTTATTATTACAAACAGACACTCCAATTTTATTTATTTGTATAGATGGAAATGGGAAAGGCTTACTTGTTGCCCCAGGTCTAAGCCTCGTTCCCCGAATTTGTACTCGAACTGGAGATCTCTGAAGCAACGGCGCAATCCCCCAATGAGTTGTCAAAATATTCTACTAAAAAAATTTATGAAACTTACTCTGTATCTCATTACGTATTTAGAATACACAATGTCACCAAACCGTACTATCCTGAGGTTGTCGTAAGAGACGACTTAAGGAACGCAAGATGCAGATCACCTAGCCGCAAGAGAATGGAAACTAGATACAAACCCTGTGCCTACCCGTCTTGCCAGGTTGGCACTGTAGGCTAATTTCTCTCCATGAATTTGGAGGAGTAGTGGTTAATTTGAGGATTATGATGACATGGATTCTTGTTTTTCGAAAAAAGAAATGTGCCTTTATTTTAATCCGGGTCCGCTAACTACAAAAAGTCTCAGAACTCTGATCAAAACTTTAAGCAAAAAACTGCTTGAATTTTCAGTTTTCTTCCACATCTTTGGCTCGGATATTCCCGATCTTATACAATCGACACGATTTCTGCATAAAATGTTAACGCCAAGGTACGTTACGACGAAAGTTGGTTTAATGCGATTATTTCTTAATGTTCCACGATGAGCGCGAACACAATTTTCAGTTGATTGGATGACGGTGTTCCACCTCTATAAAGAGTTAGTGCATCCCTTTGCGCCTAAAAGGGTATTCATAATGATCATCATTTCAGCCAAAAGACGTCCACTGCTGGGCATAGGCCGCCCCCAAGGATCTACACAAAGGCCGGTCCTGGGCCGCCCGCATCCACTGCTTTCCGGCGACCTTAACCAGGTCTAGGGTATTCAAATTCAAATTCAAATCATTTATTTTGTGTGGGTCACGATGGACACTTACAAATAGTCAACACATTGTCATATTATACAATAAAAAAATCGACCGTCTACCACCAGTTCGGAACGCGACCACTGCTGAGAAGAACTGGCAAGAAACTCAGAGGGCTTGTCATTTTTTTTTATCATTGCGGTCCTATTTGACTAGTAACATAAATAAAGAACATAAAAAATACACTGACACTGAACAGCCTAGTCCCAAGCAGCTGGGTCGTTTAAATAATCAGCAATGCGGTAATATGCTTTTTTGAAAAGTTTTGTCTTAACAGTCTTTTTAAAGGCATTGCGAGGCAATTCTCTAAGTTGCATGGGCAATTTGTTATAAAAGTGTATACATTGACCCATGAATGAGTTACTTATTCTGCGGAGACGAGTACAATGGATAGCAAGATTATTCTTGTTTCGTGTATTAATATTATGTATATCACAGTTTTTTCCAAAGTTATTAATATTTTTATGTACATACATCAAATTTTCAAATATATATTGAGATGGCACAGTTAGAATATTTATTTCCTTGAATGTATCTCTGAGAGAAGTTCTAGGAGCAAGGTTGTATATAGCCCTTACAGCCCTTTTCTGTAATATAAATATGCTATTAAGGTCTGCACCGCATCCCCAGAGAAGTATCCCGTAAGTCATGATACTATGGAAGTAACTGAAATAAACTATTCTAGCCGTATCAACATCTGTCAAAAGTCTAATTTTTTTAACAGCAAAAGCCGCCGAGCTAAGTCTATTACATAGCTTTTCTATATGTGAGCCCCATTGTAGTTTATTATCAATGGTTATACCTAAAAATACGGTTGACTCAATCGGTTCCAAAATTGTTCCATTCAGTTGTACATTGGTCGGATTCTGAACAACATTGGGCAGTGAAAATTTGATGCATTTAGTTTTCTTTTCATTTAAAAGCAAGTTATTCATACTAAACCAATGGACAACCGAAGAAAGTGCATTGTTCACTTCGTCAAAATTTTGTAGCTGTCGTTTAATTTTAAATAACAAAGAAGTATCATCCGCGAACAGTACAATACCGTGGTTATTTCTCACATAATAAGGTAGGTCATTAATGTAAACGAGGAACAAAAAAGGACCAAGAATCGAACCTTGGGGCACACCAATAGTGACCATGGATCCTTGTGATTGTATGCCATTGACATCGACCCTCTGAATTCTATTACTAAGGTATGATTTCAGTAGGCTGAGGGCTTGTTTGCGGATACCGTAATGGTGTAACTTCCTGATGAGGATTTCATGATGAACACAATCGAAAGCTTTAGACAAATCACAAAATACGCCGAGTGCATCATGTGAATCCTCCCAAGCCTCAAATACGTACTTCAATAGTTGAATTCCAGCGTCAGTAGTAGAACAATTTCTCGTAAAACCGAACTGGTTGGGATGTAACAAATTGCAACTATTGAAGTGCGTTAGTAGTTGTAATAAAACAATTTTTTCAAAAATTTTGCTAAGCGATGGTAGTACTGAGATAGGTCGAAAATTAGCGGGATCTGAAGTACTACCTGATTTAAATAAGGCTACTATTTTACTGTGCTTCATGAGATCAGGAAATTTACCATGTGCGACACAATCATTGAAAATACCTGCTAAGGCCGGTGCGATTACCTTAATTACAGGTGAAATGGTTTTAACGGACATTCCCCACAGGTCTGCAGTACTTTTCATGTTAAGAGTATTAAAAGCGCTAATAATATCTTTGTTGTTGATCCGAGTAAATTCAAAGATTGTGTTACACTTATTGAGACTGTTTTTCAATAGTAACTCAGCGGATGAAGGAGAGGACTGTAGCGATTCTGTAGTTTTAATGGGAATGTTTGTGAAGAACTGTTCAAATTCAGTCGCAACTTCTAAATCCGCTTTAATGTCCCGATTATCAACCTTTAGGTGATAATCAATATGATGATTCGTATTTTTACCGCTTTCACTATTTATAATATGCCACGTTGTTTTAATTTTGTTCTCTGCATGAATTATCTTATTTTTCAAGTACAATGCTTTTGCAGTGGAACAAGTTCTCTTAAATACTTTGGAATAATTTTTCACATATTCGTGAAATGATGGATCACAATTATACAACTTTTCACCATATAAGTCAAACAGCTTATTTCTACTTATAAAGATACCAGCAGTTGCCCATTCACAAAATGTTGCCCTGTTATTTATTGATAGTAGTTTTGGTTTGAAGATCTTGTTAAACTCCCTACTGATCAGATGGAATAATGAATTATAAAGATGGTTGGGATCATTGTGACTAGGCAGCCCCGGTAAACTTTCAGCAATATTAGATTTAAACTGCTCAAGGCGGCTTGCATTAATAGGAATGAAACTGACATTTCTCTTATTACCGTTTTTAGGATGTCTACTAAATGATGCTATTTGAGCACAGTGATCTGAATCAAGGACGTTTGAGATTCTGCTCTGAATTGGTTTGATGGATGTAAATATGTTGTCAATACAGGTAGCGCTTGTAGCAGTCATCCTAGTCGGTTCAGAGAAGACATTGTACAAGTTGTAACACTTTAGCAAGGAGATAAATTTGGATGTTACAGTTGATTTTTCTAGTATATTTATATTAAAGTCTCCACAGACTATAATCGTTTTGTTACAGCGAGATACTATAAACAAAGCATCTTCCATTATGCTTGCAAAATCATCATATACCGCGCATGGGGGCCTGTACACACTCAAAACAATAAGCTGCTCAGTCTCAATACAAGCAATCTCAATGACTCGTTCAACAGAGAGGTTGACAACATCCTTACGCTCCTTAAATTTATATTTATTACTAATTAAGATAAGCGAACCACCACGTAAAATATTTACTCTGCTGAACGAGCTTGCAACCTGGTGGTTAGAAAAATTGAACATGAATTGGGTGTTTTTCAACCAGTGCTCAGTAATACAAAGAATATCGATATTATTACAATTCATGTACAATTCTATTTCTAATTCCTTGCCTAACATTCCTTGTATATTTTGATGCACCAGGGTAAATAATTTATCTATGCTACAATAATCATTATTATCATAATAATTAACATTCTTGCAAGAGTTTGTCTCTATTGTCGTATGTCGTAATTTAAATAATTGCTATTTATAATGTCAATTTTTGAGGCACCATCAACTTCATTGATGGATTTGTCAATTGACTCAATAGAGTCAAAAGCTTTAGTAGCCAAGTTCTTGGCTGACATATCAAAAAAATAAGCTAGCGATATTGCTATCTGTCGTTTGTAAAATATGGATAGGTAATACCTATCTTTTGTCAAACAATATGGTTTTCCTATCAAATTATTTAAATCTATTACATGAAACTTGTCTTTAGAAACCATATTCTGTTGGCATGTCACATTATGCAAATTTAAGTTAAACTTATACCTAGTATCATTTTCTAGCTGTGGCAAACTACTGCTAAGGTAAGGAAGTGTAAACATTACAATCTTCTGTACATTCTTCAGATTTGCCAATAAATCACAGTAATGTGAGAGATCCCGTTTGTTTACATTTCCTCTGTTTCCCAAAAAAAGTATCAATATGGAATCTGGATCAAACTTACTATCTAAAACTTTATTGATTAACTGTTCATAAGATAGTCCAGGCAAACAATTATTTTCTATGGAATATCCCTGCACACAATTTATTAGAAGTGAGGCCATACCCTTTCCAATTTCATCACTAAACATTACAATTTTGTTTTGTATACTACCACACAGATTAGCAGAGACGTGGCTCTCAAGCAGTAAGCAAGAATTTGTCTCATGAACAGGTGTAGGTGCAGCAGATGGACGGTCCTGTGAAGGACTGGGAAAGCTAGGAGTGTCCTTAGGGTTTTTGTGAACTAATTCGTTCATAGCTAGCACATACTCCCTCATTTGAGCTTGAGAACTATCATACCTCTTAGTCATTAAATTTAGTTTTTCTTGTAAATGTTGTAAATCTATCTGCATACTTAGAGTATCATTCTTATATTTGTCCCTTGAATTATTTAATTTTAAAGAATAAATTTCTAACATATTAATTAACCTTAATCTTTCCTTATTTAGTTTAACATTTTTAATGAAAAATTTCTGTTTTTTTACAAGTTTTTTAGTTTTCTGAATATACCTGTTGATTTTAATATATTTTTTTAATTTAGTTTTACTACAGTTAACCAGCCTTATCCCTGTATTATAAGATTGGTCACAGGTCAAGTCTATAATTGGTATATTTTGATTTTGGTTGGTTGAGACAGTAACCAAGCTTGGGGCTTTGACCACCAGCTCATCAAACAGACTTTGATTCTGTACGGCTGTAATATCAAGTTTACAAGCCTCATACTCTGATATTTGTTTGCTTGCCTCATACAATTCACGTTCCAAACAGTTAATGCGTTTTAATGCTGTTTCATACTCTGAACTACATGTATGAAACCCGTCAACAATGAGCTGGAGTTCATCCCGGGCCTTAACTGTATCACAATATTCTGTATACATACTAGACATCTCCGTTTTTAATTTTTGATTATTACTAATAAGGTTTAACATTTCCTGTTCATTATCATCGCGCTCGCGCATCAGCTGATCGCATAACTCCTTGGCCATCTTTAGTTCGCTCAAAGTTAATTGCAACTTAGTGTCCTGTTGACGGGCGTGAGCGGCGCGGGTCGTCATGTTTATATGAAAACGATAAAATAAAGTAACTCAATAAGTTATGCGGCTGTGTCGAAAATTCGAGGTTTAGTATGTGTTTTGTGACGTAAAGGCTGTGGAGTGTAAATAGTGTCACTAAGTTGGAAACAGTGTAAAACAAAATGCAATTGATGTTATTTTGCAGTAAAAATTACATACAATACCTCGGATAGGATGATAATTCACAATGCCGGTATGTCACAAAAACTTTGTTTACCAAATTCTCACTATTTTACCGTGTATAACTACTTATTATAACAATTTTCACAGGTCTTTTTATTTATTTAGTGATTTAAGTGGAAATATGACCTATTTTTCTTAGAAATAAATTTAAAAATATAGGGATAAAATACAAACAGTGCTAACAGTAAGGGTTGCCACAGCAAAAAAAAAAAAAAAAAAAAACAATAGTAACAATAGTATTAAACAATAGTATCCATAAGCTTTTTTTGAACCGAGCACTACGACTAATACGAACACGTAATTTACCTATAAAATTTGCCTCTGGTATACACAAAGACACTTGTCCGACCCCGGAATCAAACCGCCCGTGATACAAAAGCGGCAACCCCTAGACCAACAAGGCGGTTAACTGTTAGTAAAAAAACTTCCAGTGGTTTCGGACTAATTTTCAATTAACTAGCTGACCGGGCAGACATGCTGCGTGATATTCGTTTACCGACTGCAGCGCCATATGTCGGGCTGATTTGTGTATCTAAACAATCCTTGGAGCCACCTAAACGCATAAAAAAATATTCAAATCGGTTCAGCCGTTCTTGACTTATAAAATTACAGCGAAAAGTGCCATTGATTTTTATATTTAAAGACAACTAAACTTCTGAGATTTCATGTGTTGACAGAATGATAGCAGATAAAATAATATAATACCCCTGGACATTTCACACAACGCCATATCGTCAAGCTAAGCAACTCAATGCTTGTGTTATGGTAACGAGATGGATGATAAACTACATATATACATATTTTTTTTGTAAATACATACATATTATAGATAGAAAACACCCAGACCCGGAACAAATACTTGTACGTTGTACAAATATTTCTTCCGTGTGGGAATCGAACCCGCGACATGCTGCGCAGCAGTCAATCGCTCTTCCCAGGTCAGACGTTGTTTAGCTTTCAAGCCCCTACGTGCTTGATATGTGAAAATTTCCCTCGAACCCACACCTCTTTGGACCTTTGAACCTTTCAAGCCACAAATTATTCACAGCAAAATAAATGCGGCATACGAACCAGTATCAAAGTGAATGGCGTGATACAAGGACAAATATGATTTCAGAAAAAACTCGCGAATAATAAATAAAAAGAGTTGTTTGATGTTGCTCTTGTAATTTAAAAAGGTTTTTTAACGGTGAACTCGAGCCTTATTTACTGGCACTGAGACGTCACAAAGGATGGGATTGATACCCGAACGCATGAAATCCAATACAAAGGCTTAGGGGACTTTTATATTCGAAAAATATAACGAAAACCTTGATTGCCTATTACTGCTGGTGAAGAGGAAATTAGCCTTGTGCGCCATTCCGTGCTATACTACTGGTACTTAGTCCATAAATGACTCACTGCTGAGGTCCTCCACCCATTACGTGGAGGGCAATTAGCGTAGCACAGGTTTCAAATTGTCCTTCTTCAAGTTGTCCTTCTCTTGCTAGCTTTTGGCTTTATAAGTTCCGTTTTAGGGCTCTAAGGGCACCCTTAGGATGGAATAGGGTGGTGCCACTGTAGTTAAAATCGATAAACGGCACGGTAAACATAATGGAACACTAATTACTAAGCTTGTCGAACAATAATAATGATTGATTTGTTTGTTTGTTTTTACTGGAACCCATGTTTTGTGGTTAAATATTGGTTTAGCAAAACGTTAATTTTCATCATACAAAACTATTTTAAAAGAGAACTCATATTTATATCAGATATAGTTGTGAACTTTATAATATCCCTTGAGGATTAGTCGACTTTTGATGTGACCCTTAAGGTGTTCTAACGTCAAGTCAATCCTCTAGGAATTTTCCTTCTGCGAGGCCGTTATATGGCAGAAGGGGGCAGCGGGGTGAGTCGCAAAGAAGGAGCTCCGGCTGACCCGCGCCACGGACGGAGGCCGTGGAGAGGGGGACGTGACGTTATGCGCCCCTCCTGGCCTCGCCTTAGATGCCGGTGGTGGGTCGGGGGACCAGCCATCGACAATAGCCTCAATGTCTAAGGGCGTCCCAGTTGCCCGGGATGCGCTCCGATATACGCTTGCACGCGTATCAGGCACCACGTCGGGACGTCACTGGCTGGCTATTAAAGATGTATAAGCCAAACCAACTCGGCGAAAGATATTGTGAAATCCAGTAGCAATCGGGTGAACAGATTTTTAAAGGTGGATACTCCATAAGCGTATATTTTTCTCACATTCACAAACACAAATAACACCAAGGCCTTTCCCAAGACACCGCTATAATTGATATACCAAATTAAGAGTTTACGAGCGACGTTGGGCCCACACCTCAATCTAGGAGTCGTTAACTTAATGTATTGGACCTTCCTAGTTGTCGACTAAATTAATCAACGTATTATGAGCAAGCTCATTAAGGCGATAAATAGGGACATACTTGCAAGCAGTGTCATCATACTGATTTAGAATTCATCATGTCACCAGCCCATTCAACCTGACGGTGTCGAAAGAAACCAATAAGGAAAACGCAACAGCAGGCCGTAAGAGAAGACACCTGACACAAACCCTGTGCCAGTCGGGATAGTGTAGCACAGTTCGTTCGTTTCAACCCACTACTGTGTCAGGCCTTCTGCAAATTCATAAAGGAAAATTTTCCTATTGTACCACGCTGACCAGACAGATTGGCATAGTGCCTTGCGGTTATCGGCCTTTTTATTTCCTTTTGTCGGCTCTTACGTCACCCCCAGGTTAGAATGGGGTGGTGACACTGTGTATTCTATATAGATAGGTTACTACCCTTCCATGGAATTGGAGGCGGCCAGAGTGTCCTTTATGAACTGAGATGATGATTTTAAATCCAGGACAAAATGGTAAATACGAACAATATTTCATAGGGTTTTATAAATATTGCGTTTCAAGATTCGTAATACATAACTGATATTTTGTTCGTCATAACTTAAGTTACAATAATATTGTTTCAAAGAATTCCTAATGAATATCTTTTACGCGATTCAAGTATTCGGCGAAGCTTTATATCAAATCTCAGAAGCGAAATTATTTAAATTTCTTTTTGTTTCAGATCCATTCCAAACAATGAAGAATTGAACAGAAAAACCTAAAATGGAGTCCACCGAAGAAGAATTCCTGAGCATATGCCTCAACCTGACGACCGAAGAGGCTTTACTTGGGGGCTGTGATAACGACGACTTTGACAACGGAGAATTGATGGAAAATGTCGTCTCCAGGGTTGTCCCCATTTTCTTCGGCTTCATTGGAATTGTTGGCTTAGTTGGAAATGCTTTGGTGGTCATAGTCGTCGCTGCCAATCCTGGCATGAGATCCACTACAAACCTTCTGATCATAAATTTGGCTGTTGCTGATTTGCTTTTTGTGATTTTCTGCGTTCCCTTCACTGCGACCGATTATGTAATGCCTCGATGGCCGTTTGGCGACTGGTGGTGTAAAGTGGTGCAGTACTTCATCGTAGTGACGGCACACGCTTCTGTTTACACCCTGGTTCTCATGTCAGTTGACAGGTTCATGGCAGTAGTACATCCCATAGCTTCCATGTCCATAAGAACGGAGAGGAATGCGCTATTGGCGATCGCTTGTATTTGGGTGGTCATCTTGACGACGGCCATACCTGTGGGCATCTGTCACGGAGAGCGAGAATACTCTTACTTCCACAGAAACCATTCTTCCTGTGTCTTCCTGGAAGACCAGGGGTATAGTAAGCTTGGTTTCCAAATGTCTTTTTTCTTGTCTTCTTACGTGATTCCACTAGCGTTGATAAGTGTGTTGTATATTTGTATGTTGACAAGACTGTGGCGAAGCGCTCCGGGGGGTAGGGTTTCTGCTGAGAGCAGAAGGGGGAGGAAGAAGGTCACTAGAATGGTGGTGGTTGTCGTGGTGGTATTTGCCGTGTGCTGGTGCCCCATACAGGTGAGTTTGCCATTGAACTATTTTGATAATATAACTATGGTTTAAGTTCTATGTTGATTGCCCTATGGAAGATTTTCTTTTTTTACCACGTTGAAATATGTTATTAAGTATATTAATAATTCCAAAACCAATATTTTATAAGAAGAAGAAGATTTATTCGGCAAAAGGTCATGCAAGTAAGAATTTAAAATATCACAAAACATTTACAAATGGATTAGACTATGATGATCCGATATACTTAAGTTACGGGTCTTATAAACTTGAGCAACCTAAAATCATTTTTAATTTGCAGTACTTTTCAGATAGATTCGAACTAATTATCCTAAAAATTCTAACAGGTTTGTTAATAGAATATACTAGAAAATGCATCACTGCATAGTATAAAATAAAAGTCGCTGTCGTCATTCCGTTCCTATGTATGCATAAATTATTAAAACTACGCAACAGATTTTAAAGCGTTTTTTAAACAGGTGGGGTGATTAAAGATTTGCATTATATTGTAGAGAAGCATTGATACATATATGGCTTCATCATTGCACCCGTGCGAAGCCGGGTCGGGTCGCTAGTTATTGTTTATACCAATTCTGGTGTTCACAATCGTCAATGATCACATATATTTTTAACAACTACTACCAGGTCGGAACTCACCAACCAAGAAGACCTAGAAGAAGAAACTCAGTGGGCTTCTTTTTTTTAAACCCCATATTACACTAGCCGTAGGTACATAATATAACTAACTTTTTTCGTTGGTTCTGAAAGGCATTCAACTGAAATTCTGCCTTGTTGGTCTAGAGGCTAGATGTGCCGTCTTTATATTTCGCGTCTCCGGTTCGACTCCAGGGTAGGCCAAGTGTCATGGTGTAAACGTAAAGCACTTGCTCCGAGTCTGGGTGTCATTTGTGTTCATGAATTTCAAGTTTGTAACTGCCCCCGCGATACAGATAAGTTAAATTAATAAATAATAATAATCAATAAATATCCTTGGACATTTCGCACAACGCCATATCGTCCCAAGCTAAGCAACTTAATGCTTGTGTTATGGTAACGAGATGGATGATAAACTACTTATATAATTTGTTTTTGTAAATACATACATATTAAAGATAGAAAACACCCAGACCCGGAACAAATAGTTGTAGGTCGTACAAATATTTCTTCCGTGCGGGAATCGAACCCGCGACATTCTGCGCAGCAATCGATCGCAGATTGGGAGTCCAAATGACATCACCTTTATTTTGTTTTTATTTATGGGCTTTTTCCATATGCTACCGTATCACCCATAATTATTTTACAACTCGTCATGATATTACGGTATTCAGCCGTAGAAAATTCCAGATCGATTGATCAGCTCAACGAAGCGATAAATTACGAACACATTTAGGTCTGGATTTATACTTCATTGGATACAGAGTTAGTACCCGGATCTCAACTCCGGGAAATGTGAGCTGCGTACCAACTGACAGTTTCTTGAGAAGGGTCTGAAATGGATCTGACTCTGGCAAGATACAGGCACTTGTACTTAGGGTATCATAGTTAGAGGCATTTAACGAACGTACAGGCGTGCTATGCAAATGCGTTTAAAACGTGGTGACGGATTTAGAATACTTTGTGTCACCACCACATTCCATTCACAGGTGTCGTTACAGCCGACAAATGCAAATACAAGGCCGATAACCTTTCCGCAAGAAAAGGAAACCTTGATACAAAACTTTTGAGTTTGAGTAGTAGTCCTTCCTTCCTTGGACTTGTACACTAACCAAAACTGATCGAAATGTATCGTTACCTGAAGGCGTAATCTACCTAAAAATCTTACGAATAATTGGGTAAATATTCTAAATAAAATCACTACGCGTTATGACGCAATCAATCACTATAAATTGCGGAATACATACTAGATAGAATATTACATCTTCTTTATCTTTATCTTTACATAGTATAAAACAAAGTAGCTGTCGTCTGTCCGTCCCTATGTATGCTTAAATCTTTAAAACTACGCAACGGATTTCGTAGCGGTTTTTTGTAATAGATAGAGTGATTCAAGAGGAAGGTTTATATGTATAACCCACCCCCGCTTTGTACGGGCGAAGCCGGGGCAGGCCACTAGTAAAGTATAATTCTAATAGCGTACAAAAGGTATCTTTTTTCCTAAAAATCGGTTTACTTAGTGTTCGATAAATTAAAGAAATGGCTTATATACACCTATAAACATTATAGGTCATCACCATCATATTTTCAGCCCATAAATAAACCTCTACTGAGTCGGGCCTCCTCCAAATTCATGGAGGGACATGGGTTTGTATCACAGGGTCTTCCATTCCTTTAGACACCCTCCGGGTGGTATTGATAAGTATTCCAAATCTAGTAAAATAATCCAAAATCTAGGTACACATTAACTAAGAATCACTATCCTTCACTTATTTAACCATACAACTTATGTTCATGCGTGATTTATGTGTAGCCATTTTGTTAACACGTCGACCGCCATTACGGACAACACGTGTCCGTTAGTATACTTTCCCCGGGTGTTAAGTTTGTCTAGATACTTACTTAGATAGGTAGGCTGACTTTATGTAACCTACACACCAACAGACTGAGATACTATATTAATGCACAGCCTAAATAGCACGCATATTCATTTTACCCTACGATTGAAATTATGAAGACTTTAATGAAATCTCATCTGTCTGATGGCAAGGAATATATTACAATAAAATACGTTCTGTATAATAATAATTTAACACCAAGTCAAATCCGAAATACAGTCCAAGCCCCGAACGAAAGTGATTACCTAATTAAAACACCGGAATAATAAAGCCGCTAGTAAATTATCTAATTTTTATTTTTTTTTGTAGTTGTCCTTCAGGCTTGGATGCCAAGATGAATCAGACGCTCTGATTACTATAACTAAGTTCTTAACAAGTGAATACTTACGAAGTTAGTTATCATGCATACCAGACAGGCAAGGAACGGACCAACTTTCAACTTCCCGCAATGTACAACCTTGCGAAAAGTTCCTGTAACTTTGACATTATAAGCTTTCACCCTTCTTAAGTACGGCTAAAGGACTAGCGATCGCCCCGGCTTCATATAGATAGTAGATGATACAAACAAAAACTGACCATTTTACAAAACTAAAAGATAAGCAATTTGTTTATGCATTACTTTGTTATATATTCTCGTCTTTAATTAATTTTTAAGAATTTATTTATCGCGTTATTTACAGCAATTTACACAACACTTTAACAAACTATGTATATAACTTAACCTTCCCCAGGAATCACTCTATTGAGATTGACATTGACAGACCGGAGGACGTTCTTTTATAATAATGTCCTCCGGATACAGTGATCAGCACAATAAGTTCATAAATTATCGGACGTGAATTATGCACTGTGCCACGCTGGCAAGTTGTGTTGGCGCAGGGTTTCTTTCTCACGATTCTTCATTCTCTACGTATACAGTCCCTTAGCAGACTTCTGCGACAATCAGGACATAATAGGTTGGTGTCACGCGGGTACGATTTCACCCACAATAACACATTAAAGTGTATCACAATACGACAGCGGCGTCTTGGTTTACAAGAAGCCTAAGGCATAAATAAATCGGGCTCATTTAAAACACAAACGTCTTAGAAACTCAGTTAATTGGCAATTTGGGCTAACTGATGGTACATACAAACGGACACAATTATTTTTAGAAGGTTTTATTCGTTGCTTAGCTATTCGCTGAAGATTAGCGTGGATGTCTTTATTTTCCTTTAGTATTGTGTTTCTGACAAGAACGTCAAATGATAAGGTGATGCAACTCTTATGAAATAACTATTCGATATGGTATCCTGTCCTAGTATTATAAAGAGAGCCTTTATCCGTTGCGCGTTTTATCTGTACTAGTGGTCGACTAAGCTTAATTTAAATTATAGTTATATTTTCAATTATATTAGAGTATAAAAAATACATTCATTGAATACAAAAACATTACACACACACTACCATGTATTTAAAACACGTATTTATACTATTTATTTATAAGGACCCTATTTTTGTATAAGGGCCGTTTCTGAGGAGAACTTTAGATTAGACAACGGGGTTTATTGTAAAAGGTACAGAGGAGTTACTTACGTGTCAATGGCCATGTACAAAGATACAGGATGATGCTCGCAGCAGTGGGAATGTCACCCCCAGCAGCGTTCACCATTCTTCTCCTGATGGAGCTCGGGTAATCTTAATCATGCACAGGAACATAACACCACACAAGGGATATTTGGCTGCGGTATTGTCCAAGGTGGAGGTTCTTCCCCACTCAGGTAGCGCCAGAGAACCGGTTGGTCATCCGCTTTATCCTACTTATCTTGAATGCCAAAAGTAAAGTATTGATATGTACGCGAACGAAGTATAAAAAATTAAATAGGATATGCACGTGATGGAATTTGCAAGAAAAATTGCGGGAAACATAATGTACTTGTCTTTTCCCCGTATACCAAAGGCGCGCAGGGAAATTGTAATAAAGAAAAACAATCCAGGAAAATAAATAACTTCGCATGACGCGGCAAGATGCTCAAAGAAAATGTGGAGGACGCTTAAAAATTCCATTAGCGGAAACGGCACCATATTGGGGCTTATTTTTTAATTTTGTTAAGTGTACAGCACTCGCTTAAGCCATCTGCTATTCGTAACCAAAATACAAATTGTTTTCTTAATAGAAATAACAGGCCTTATATAAAATTACCCATAGCTTACATTTCCTTCCTCAGGATAAAATGCGTTGGTGACATCGTGTATTCTATATCCGTTATAACACATACACAACATCATCTACTCATTACATCCTGAGGGTGTTCAAGGCGATCAAGGGAACCCGTGACGTAATTATACCTGGACGTAACAAAGTTTCGATATCGGTAACATTAAGCATAAGCGAAGCATTTTTTTTACATTAAAGGTACCATTTGGTTCTGCGTTTCCAGTTTGAAAAAACACGATATGTTTTTCTAATACAATTTACATTCAAATTACAATACAATACAACAATACAATATTTTATCATAAAATGTGTATTCCATCGAAAATGAGCCCTGCAGCTATCGTAATTATTACCCGGCAAGATTCGGAATGTGTATTTTACAATGATTTCAAGACTTGCTAATTATTATTTACGGCACTTTCGGGACCTTTTAACGTTTTAGTTAAGAAAAAGAAGTTGCTTACTTTTTCCTGATATTTTGCACACAATACCTTTATCAGTAGTACTATCGATCTTTTCGTTATGGCTTTAAGGTTCTACCCATAGTTTTCAGAAAGAGCATAAAAATTCGGATAACTAACTGGGAAAGACCGTTTTATGGAATACCGAAGTGTAAAAGGTTTGTCAGGGGAATCATGGTAGCAGTTGAAGGAAAGTCGTTAGGCGATGATTTCCGTGTGCTGATGGATTTAGAATATATATTGTCACCACCCCATTCCCTCCCGATGGTGTTGTAAGAGCCGACAAAAGGAAATGACAAGGCCGATAACCTAAGAGAAGGAAAACTTGAAACGAAACCCTGTGCCAACGCGTCTGGCCAGCGTAGCACAATACCCTCAATATATATATAAATACCTTAATACCCTGTGTCTGTGATATCAAAACCAAAGTAGCGTTTAGAAGTTAGACATAATAATTAATGTATTCAAGCATATTAATAAGCCAATTTGTGTCTTTCGAGAATGTTCCAATGTTTAAATCTCCTTAAAGCACTTGAGCGTAAAGACTTATCATGAATTACGCGTATTTCTACTGACAGCTAAATTAATAATTCCTTCTTAGAATATTGATAGGACGTATGTGGGGTACACGTGAAACCAGATTTCTATACTAAATGTATCTAGGCAAGTTGAAAAACAATAATTGGATTTAATAATAGATTGTGACACCACCCCATTTCACCCTAAGGGTGTCATAAGAGCCGACAAAAGGATAACCGGCAAAAGGATAAGGCGGATAACCTAGCTGAAAGAGAAGGAAAAGTTGATATGAAACCCTGTCCCAACCCATCTGGCCAGCGTGGCACAGTAGGCTAATTACCCTCCATGTAACTGGAGGAGGCCCGACTCAGCTGTGGGCCATTTATGGGCTGAGTAGTAATAGTAATCGTGCTGAGTATTTACAGTTCCGGAAGGCGCAGTGCTGGTAGGCCTCCGACGACCTGGTTAAGGTCGCCGGAAAGCAGTGGATGCGGGCGGCCCAGGACCGGCCTTTGTGGAGATCCTTGGGGTAGGCCTATGTCCAGCAGTGGACAACGTTTGGCTGAAATGATGATGATGACTTACACTTGGAAACCTCTCTAAATTCGCGCTTAACATTAAGCTCGCAATTAACCCTCAGAATAACTTAATAGGGTACAAGAAAATATAGCACTTAAATGGGTTTTGTTACAATCAACCTAATAATTAGCGGACCCTTTTTCAAGTTGGTTTAGGATAAGCAATTTGCGAGTGTACTCACAGGGTGCCCTTATTCGGGTTTCAAAGATATTTTTCAAACCATTAGGATAGCACCGGATCCACTAGGATTATCCGTGGATTCGGAATACATTGTGTCACCACCCCATTCCATCCCGAAAGTGTCGTAAGAGCCAACAAAATGAAATGACAAGGCCGAAAACCTGGCCTTAAGAGAAGTACGCGAACGAAGAAATTTGGCAACTCCATCCCTGCACACGTATTTCCACCCACCTACAATATGGCGTCCCACGTGTTCCCACTTCTGGACTGCATTTTCACTTAACATCAGGCGGAAAGCAGTCATCACCCTGCTATTACATTAAAAAAAACGTAAAACTTGATACGAAACCATGTGCGATTTTTTTTATACGTTACTCTTGGTAACTATAACCTGTACTGTATTGCAGGGGCAATTTACAAACATGTAATTCACGAACACAAATATTGTGAAGGAGTCGGGCAAGGAAAGAAGGAAGGGATATAAACAACATACACAATATTTCCCCTATCCAGACCAGTGTCGTGATAGATGATGATTATAATATTCTTCACTAGTTCAGTGTAGTAGTTTTTGTGAATCTGTTTATAAATGTTACTTTTTTTAAATTGATTATAGATCAATACGCTTAATATACATATTGACCTCGTCTTCTTTTGTATGCGTAGCTAGTTTTGGGGCTAATATGAAACTTAGTCTTTATCTTTTGGCTAGTTTGTTTACCTTTTACATTCGACACCCACATGGTGGAATAGGTAGATGTTATGTATTCTAAATTCATCACCACATGGAATATTAAACGGATGTATCCCCCCATTTCTGATATCAGATCCTTATATGTTACTACATCATGCATTTACATGTACCGTAAACAGTTAAATAAATAAATATCCATGGACATTTCACACAACGCCATCTCGTCCCAAGCTAAGCAACTTAATGCTTGTGTTATGGTAACGAGATGGATGATAAACTACTTATATACTTTTTTTTTTGTAAATACATACATATTATAGATAGAAATGACACCCAGACTCCGAGCCAATGCCTCTGGTTTAGACAAAGACACTCGCCCAACCCCGGAATCGAACCCGGGACCCGTTGATCCAAAGGCGGCACATCTAACCACTAGACCAACGAGGCAGTTACATTATAATAATGTCATACCTTAACTGATACAGTTGTTTTTATGATTTAGCCTTAGTGAACACACCCACGTACCTAAGGGTGTGTTCAGACGTGAAAACTAGAATATAATGGATACGTCAAAGGAATCCTCCAACATTGTTTCAAAACTTTCAATATTTGCACAACAAACTGTTTACGGTTTTGATATTGTTAGAAAATTGCGGAGTGGAAAATTTATTCTGTGTTATTATATATTCGTTGATGTACAAATTTATTTCGGACTACATTGCGCTTTCGTCTGGTTTGCTTATTATTTGCGGGTTGAAAAGTTTGTTTCGCAGGCAGCCAAAAAAAAACTGTAACTAAATAAAATCTTTCTTCTTTATCTTCCTTTATAAAAAACGAATCCCCTACACTAAGTATAACCGGTATCGCTGAGGCAGTTTACAAACAGGTAATTCACGAACACAAATGACACCCAGACTCAGAGCAAGTGCCTGTGGTTTAGACAAAGATATTTACCCGACACCGGAATCCAACCCCTAGACCAAACGTCAATAGGCGACGGGACACGATTACCTGGCTGTAAGGTTGAGTGAAAAAGCCGTTGGTAAATTTGAATATTATCACTAACTATATCCAGAATTTCAGAAATTTCTTGTTTGCCAGAAGTTGAATGTGCATAACCGCTTGTTAACACAATTTACTTAAGCCCATGTCCTTAAATCTAATCTCCCAAGTTGTGTACAACGTCCAGGGAGTAGCCACAAAATGAAACGACAGTCATTAGCCGCTGTTCGTACGGACCGCGGTTCTAACACAAGTGTTAATTGCTCAAAACGCCATTAATTTATTTGAGTTTTAACAACTACATTCATTCTTAGCTTACATGAACTTTGGTTCATTATTTTACATGGGAATAGTAATCACCATACTATCGGCATATAATTCTTTGAGGCAACGGATTTAGAAAACACAATGTCACCAACTGGGGGTGACGCAAAAGGCAGATATCCTCGCTGCAAGAGAAGGATAACTTGAGATCATGTGCCAACCCAAGATGGGTTGGCACATGATCGGCGTGGAATTTGGCGAACACCGACTCAATAGTGGGTCATTTTTGGGATGAAAAGATGACGACGACGATACTGCTTCACTTTAATATTTATTTTTTTAACCTACTTGTTGTTACGCGCGTAGCCTTTCGCTTGGACTTTAAATTTCCTTTTTCAACAATAGATGTCGCTTATACAATTTTTACTACGATACAACTATTTACATAAAATCTATCACTTTTAAAACTATAATATAACATCGTATAAGTAGGATTCATAAATATATATATTTATATTATACGTCGTATTCGAATTTGGATAGGTTTTTATTATAGGTATAATATTTTTCTTCTCAAGGACTCGAATTTCTGTCTTCTAGTCGCCTACCTATCTTGTCCTAGGCAAAACCTATATAGTATTTTAGTTGTGTGGTGACGGCTTCAGAACACATAATGTCAACACCCCATTTTGTCCTGAGGGTGTCGTAATACAAGACAAACTTGAAACGGCACGGCACGGTCTGACTAGCGGGGTATAGTAGACTAATTAGCTCTATGTAGTTGGAAGCTCTATGAGTGAATGTAATGTGGGACGCAAGGGTTGTGGGAGATGGATGGATTGTAAGAATGAGGAATTGTGTATGAAAGGCGTGACCGTAGATATGATGATTGATAGGTGTGTATGGAGACTACCATCTAGCGTGGGTCGTAAAATTGATAAAGGTATTTTTGAATACCGATGAGAATTTATAAGAGTTTTGTGATAAAACTGAATTTATAAGAGTTTTGTGTTTGAATAATATTGTTAGGATAATCACAAATTGTCTACTGCATTGCGGTGACGTCACTGCACGACTTCTATAAAAGGGAGGTTATTTGGTCGATCGAGGCATTTGCTCGCCGGCGTTCGGACGGGAAGGTTGTCGTGAGGTATCGATCATAATTAAAGGCTGTTTATATATTACGATTGTAATTCTGATTAAATAATGGTTACTGATTAAATATTAGTTACTGTTAAAATATTAGTTACCGTTAAAATATTGGTTACTGTTAAAAATTGCTTTAAATAGGTTTAAATCTTATAAGTTAATAAAATCATTGTAATTTGTGTAGTTCAAATGTTCTTTTTTTATACAAATCCGGCTTTATATCCTAAAATCAGAAGTGGGATTGGCTCAGGGGCCCACATATATTAATTTGTTGAGTTAGTTTTAGAAAAACAGCCGTTAATTTGTGGTTAAAAATTAAAATGCCTCGTTCATCTCGTGTCGTATCTGATACGTCAGTGTGTCATAAAGCAAAGCGCAAGCGTAGCAAATCGCGTCGACGCCTCCGCAATTCTCGATTGTGTCGCGACTCCGTTTCGCGCTCACCGTCGAGTTCTAGTGGAGAATGCGCGCTCCCGCAGCAACGAAGGTACAGTAGTGCAAGCGTTAGCAGCCATAACGAAGCGACTGGATGCTATAATGGGAAGGACGGCCAGCTCATCGCATACACCTCCACGTAGTGCAGGTAACACCGCTTTTCACTGTAGTAGCGATATACCATCCGCGGCTGAAAAGTTGGCTGATGCATTCAACGTGGTGATAAATAAGGTAAGGCCGAATAACTACTACGTGTCTAATTTCGATCCCGCGGTACACAACTTTGTGGTATGGTACGACGAGGCTGAGCGGGCAAAATTGACAAATAATTGGGGCGATTTAGAGTGTTTATCTCAGGTGGCCCATTGCTTAAAAGGGGATGCTAAGATCTGGTTGAATGAATGGGTCACTAATGACCGTTCTTGGAGTAATTTTATCAATTTATTATGAATTATTTAGATCTTTATGCCCACATGATCTGGATTACGCGAATATACTTTTTGAAGTCATGAATACTAACTTCGATAAATTCAATACATACGCTGAGTATGCTCGACGCTCGCTGCTGCGACTGCGCATTGTTAAGGGCCTGTAACTGATGGTTCAAATAGTGGTTCGGGGCATTAATGATGCTCAAGTCCGAGCTGCGGCAGCGAATGCCAAGTTAACAAGTTGATAACTTATTTACATTTTTAGCGATTTATGTCAAACCTAGCCGTGGCAAATTTGACAACCGTTCAGGTTATAAACCTAACTTAACGTTTAAACGAACACCTATACCCACGAGTAGCGATAACAATTCGTGTTACTCATGCGATGAAACGGGACATCTCCGTATCAATTGTCCTAAAAACTTAAACCTAATGAAAATCTAAAACTGTAAAAAGCACTTATTGCAAAAGGTTGGCCGTATTGAGTTATTGCTATACGATGGTATTCTAATCTCTTGGATGCTTGAGGTTCTTCACAGGTCAAGTTATGGCATCAGGCTTCCACCAGATCCTGATAGATGAGGGTTCAGTCCACATGACGGGTTTCGTTACCCCTGAGGGGTATTACGAATACTTCGAAATGCAATTAAGGCAGGCCAGGTACTCATATTTATTGACGACGTTCGTATTGTGAGTATGACTGTCAATGAAGGCATTAGCTTGTTGCGCGAGGTGTTAAAACATTAACCGAAACTAGGACTACCGAAATGGAGTATCTTGGCCGCGTCATAAATCATGGTCAGGTTAGACCGAGCTCTCGGAAGATGGAAGCGTTGGCAAACGCCCCCGTACCAAGGAACTTAAAACAGGTCGGGCAGTTTCTATGCCTGGCTGGTTACTTCCGCCGGTGTATTAAAAACTCTTGAGTGGTGCACGCGGAAAACAACGCAAGCAGCAGGGCAGCAAATGGTACCATGGAAAGGGGAGTGGTGTCTCGAGAGTTGTACGGCTTTGTATGAAAGTGAGTACTGTTATTTGTTGTATTCCTAACAAAAGTCCTATGTTACAGCTTTTAGATATATTCCAAAATATGCAAATGAATGTATCTGAGGGTTTGCTTGGATAAGAAGTTGTGAAAGATCGGAGCATTCAAGGAGAATCTCCTCAGGCAACCCTGGCAATACACATATGTAATATGTGTGGGGACCGCACCCCGGCAGACACGTTTCACGTGTATGGGCTTCGGCCTGGCAATACACATATGTAATATGTGTGGGGACCGCACCCCGGCAGACACGTTTCACGTGTATGGGCTTCGGCCTGGCAATACACATATGTATTATGTGTGGGGACCGCACCCCGGCAGACACGTTTCACGTGTATGGGCTTCGGCCTGGCAATACACATATGTATTATGTGTGGGGACCGCACCCCGGCAGACACGTTTCACGTGTATGGGCTTCGGCCTGGCAATACACATATGTATTATGTGTGGGGACCGCACCCCGGCAGACACGTTTCACGTGTATGGGCTTCGGCCTGGAAATACACATTGTAATATGTGTGGGACCGCACCCCGGCAGACACGTTTCACGTGTATGGGCTTTGGCCTGGCAATACACATATGTATTATGTGTGGGGACCGCACCCCGGCAGACACGTTTCACGTGTATGGGTTTCGGCCTGGCAATACACATATGTATTATGTGTGGGGACCGCACCCCGGCAGACACGTTTCAGGTGTATGGGCTTCGGCCTGGCAATACACATTGTAATATGTGTGGGGACCGCACCCCGGTAGACACGTTCCACGTGTAAGCGTGTAGCGCGTATAAAAGATCTAGAAGACAAATCGCTTTAACTTAATGGGGAAGAGAATGCGAGTGCGTGTTAAAACGTAGATGTATGTTTGTGTGTGTGCCTCTGAAGCTTGTGAGAAGTGAAAGACAAACGTTATTTAAGTACTCGTATGAATCTATGACAGAGGGCCTTGGTAGCGTGAAGTATGAAAGTGTAGGCAATATCTAGCGAATTAACAATTTCAGGCACAGAAGACTGAAATGACTATGAGATTGCAGGACCTTCGTCAGTTCCTGCAGATCCATCGCCTGCTACTGCGGACGTCGCTGAAGATGTGTCCGAGGACGGCACACGGTCAGGAGAGGCCGTGTTAGGATAATCACAAATTGTCTACTGCATTGCGGTGACGTCACTGCACGACTTCTATAAAAGGGAGGTTATTTGGTCGATCGAGGCATTTGCTCGCCGGCGTTCGGACGGGAAGGTTGTCGTGAGGTATCGATCATAATTAAAGGCTGTTTATATATTACGATTGTAATTCTGATTAAATAATGGTTACTGATTAAATATTAGTTACTGTTAAAATATTAGTTACCGTTAAAATATTGGTTACTGTTAAAAATTGCTTTAAATAGGTTTAAATCTTATAAGTTAATAAAATCATTGTAATTTGTGTAGTTCAAATGTTCTTTTTTTATACAAATCCGGCTTTATATCCTAAAAATATATATTACCAGCGCAATGGGATGAGTGGTTCACTGTAAAAATAACAGATTTGACAAGCAAGTTCCCCTCTATATCTCTCTATTTAATATTTATAATGTACCGAAATGAATTACACTGAATTCATTCGTCAGTACAAATTGTACAGGAAAATTCTCTCGGTCCCCTACCGTAGTATTACCACTTATCGACGGCAATTAGTGAGGCGTTATTACCTTTGCACGGTAGCTAATATTTGACTCGGAACGAGAACTGAGACTACTTTATTTGCTAATCTTAGAGCGTTAATACCCTTATCTTGCAGTAAAGGTAAAGCCTCTCTTAGATATAATGGCTATAAAGATATTCAAATTGGTTCAAATTGGCGAAAATTATACTACGTTAAATATCTCGTTAATTTCATCAGGCTTGACTGCATAATATCCTTTTTTGCTACCAGTATTTACGTGGAGCTCTGCCGATGTCCATCTAATGGGACTGTCGTCAATAATTTGTTTAGTACCTACTATCAATAAATTTTGATAGTACTGACAACTGGTCCGTATTTGTGATGTGACAAACCTTTGGTGGAAATAGTGGGAAGAGAGAGTTGTAGTGCCATATTTTTAGTGTAATATGTGTGAGTGAGTGCGCGCGCGTGGGTATGTTTGGTTGTTAAACTAAGATGCTATATTTTCTTTTATATTATAAAAACAGAAACAAAATTAATATGTTTATTTATGGAAAACGTGTTGGAAAATTAGAAAATGGTATTTTAAAAAGACCCTAGGAAGCGGGTATAAAATCTATCCTATTTTATAAATATGGTTACCTTTCCAACATTCAACTCGTCCAGACGTTGTTTGACTTGCAGATCAATTAAATTCTGCCCTGGGTAGCTAACGTTAGAATATGCAATGCTTTTTTATGATAAGTAAGTAAAATATGTTTTGGTGGCTACAGACAATTGTAATATACAATATAAACTTAACTAACAATTAAGTAACCAATTTTTCGTTACCAGCCTTGGACAAAGGTGTGCTCTACTCTGTATTACCCACCTATCTATATCTGCCTAATTTTATAAAAGTAACCAACAAGATCTTAAACGCTATTTTAGAAACAGTCAGAAAGGGATGTATTTATTTTTCCTATTTTCTTTCACAAACGAGCCGGTGATCTTTATTATCAGATAAAGGCGAAGGATGTTTGTTCCTTGTAATCTGTGAGAGCAGTCTCTTACCGGCTGAAGCAATCCTAAGTAAACATGATAAATCGCCATAAGGGTGAGGTCAAAGGAGCGTAATTTCGGTCGCGTAATGTCTGCTGCATTCGGTTTCATACAAAAGTCCAGTTCGTGCCACACGGCGACGCAAAATGAGTTGTGAGCCGACTCACACGCACCCGATCCGATCTTATTTCGGTCGCGTAATTTCTGCTGCATTCGGTTTCATACATAAGTCCAGTTCGTGCCAACAGAATTTCTGCGTCTGATGTTACGTGATTCACAAAATTACGCTCGGTTCGGCAGCTCAACAGAATTCTGCTGGGCAGAATTTCAGCAACCGAAATTACGCGACTCACATCTTTCAAAATAACGCTGGTTTGGCTTCACCCTTACACTGTTAACCTTGCAGATAAAGATGTAGACCGATGCCTAGGGGCTCAGTAAATGAGGATTATTGATTAAATGAAGGGGTATACACGTGTGGTCCGACGTGGTGACAAATTTAGAATACATAGTGTAAACCATTCCATCCTGTGGGTGTAATGCGTAAGGCGACAAGGAAATGAAAAGGCTTAAAACTTAATCGCAAGATGAAGATGCAAGGAAAACTTGATATACGAACCCCTGTGCCAACCCGTCCGGCCTGCGAGGCACAGTAGGCTAAATACCCTCCAGGCCCGAAGAAACAGTGCCACATGCGGTATACTTGTGAACAAGTGCTGCTGTCATTAAAACACATTTTGCTTAGCATAGAATGAACTTTTAATTATACGGTTGCTGGGAAAATTATACCATGTCAGATTGCATAGTCGCTTGAGGATCATATGTCTCTAGTTTGATTCCGGGGTATGAGTAGTTCATACGGTTTTAAAAAACTCTGCTCTTAATTCCACTCTCTTCTTCCAGATAATTCTGCTGGTGAAGGCGCTCGACAAGTATACCATCACGTACTTCACGGTCACCGCTCAGATCGTCTCTCACGTTCTGGCGTACATGAATAGCTGCGTCAACCCTGTGCTGTATGCCTTCCTCTCGGAGAACTTCAGGGTCGCCTTTCGGAAGGTATGTTGTCTAAGCCAAAGGAACATTTTTATATTAAGTTCGTATATTTTAATATACTTAGATGGCGCTAATGTCACGTTTAGACGCCGATATGGTTTCGCCCAAATTATATTGTGCCTGTCGAAGGATTATTCTAATGATATTGACGTTCTTACAACGATGGTTTTTCATTACCGACCCACTACTGCACTGGCTCTGACGGCTCTGTTGGGACCTGGGACTACTTGGGACTTTAAGATATGTTCTTTACAGTCCACCAACTAAAAACACAAACACGTATTTTCCTTATAATTTGTGTTATTATACTTATTATATTATCCGGTTAAAATAAAAATGTTATGTACCAAAAAAGCAATCATGCTGTCCCATATCCAGTGATAGTGATAGTCAAAGTGATCCATTTCTAAGTTGAGCCAGACGTTTTTATAAAGATTTTCTTCTCTTACAAAATTCCGATATTTTATTTCCCAATCTTTTTAAAACGCATCCAACAATTATGAATACATCATCAACATCATCAGCCCACATTAGTCCACTGCTGGACAAAGGCCTCCCCTAAAGAGCGCCATAGCGTTAATAGGTTTTTGCGAAATTTAATACTAGTCGTATTAAGTACAAGAACAAATAAACCTGACGATTTAACGTAACGGTCACTTAGCATAAACGTTAGTGAAATTTAGTAGTAAATAACGCACCATTTTGTATTAATAGCTACTCCTTAAACCACAATAGAGAAAATTATAGAAGTTCCACGCAAAATGTCGATTCCTCCCACGCAAACATAATATTAACGCTTCTTATTTTAGAGGTGATTAAAATTTTGCTTTATAAGGTATTGTAATGTTCTAATTAAACAATTTCTCATTAATGTATCGCGTGTATTTTACATTATTAAACGTCGGGGATTTATGTACCCGCGATAATCCGTTAAAAAGTATATAATTTCATAGCGTAATAATTGCGAAACGCTAACACATAATGTTATGTTATTTAATAAGGTGTTTATGGTATAAAACCCACTGTACCTTCTGCCTTCTCTTGCCTTGTGGTCGTCTAAATAAAACCCGTTGATTCTCTGGCGCTCCGCCAAGGCCCGTCGTACCCTTTAATCTGCATGATTTTAGTAAATCAACGGCACAGTCTGAGTGCGCTTATGATGTCTGCTAATAAATACATTTTTTGTTAAGTATACCATGTGTATTATTCTGTTCAAATGTTATTTTCAGTTAGACTTGTCGGCTTAGTTCTGTAAATCAAACCAAATTTAAACTGATATTCTAAATAATCTGTAACGTCTTCAAATCTGAATCGTTGGTCCGGTTTTCATGACACTTAGAATAGAAATAATTGTAAAGTAGTTCGCAATTTTCAGCTGAAAATAATTTAGGGAAATTAGCCTACTGTGCCACATTGGCCAGACGGATCAGCACTCGCTTGATTACAAGTTTTCCTTCCCAAAACATTTTTGGAGAGCAATTTTTTTTCTTTTTAAACGAAACCCCTGCACTAGGTAAAACCTGTATCGCGGGGACAGAGTACAAACATTTAATTCATGAACACTTATGACACCCAGACTAGAGTGCCTCTGGTTTAGACAAAGACACTTGCCCGACCCCGGAATCGAACCCGGGACCCTTTGATCCAAAGGCGGCACACCTAACTTCTAGACCGTGCTTCCGTCGCCCAGTTCGTGGGAGGGAAATTACCCTAATTCGTTATACAGGTTCGAGAAGAGTTGCTTTTCTTACGGTAAGACGTCAACATATTAAAATGTAATCGAAAGAGCGGCAAAATAAAAAAAAAAACTCATTTAGCTAGCCTAGAAGTAATCAATCATCATCAATCATCATTAAATGGAAGGAGGCCGAGTCATTTATGATGATGATGATACTGACAAAACTAATCACGACCCCTTTAGAGATTACAGTACTTGAGTAGTTTTCTCATTAAGCTTCGAAGGAACTCAATACAAGTCTTGGAGATTATATCACTAATACGTCGCATTATGCTCTCGACAACTCTTGATTACTCCTTCGGCCTGAATACTAAAACATTAATAGAGCTCAGCCTAGCAAGAACAAAAGCGACTGATGTTTCAATTTGAACTTTAAATACTGGGTGATTAAGTTCAACTACTATGCAACTACAGTATGGTCACGGACTTAGAATACACAAACATTCACCACATAGCCGCAAGAGAAGGTAAACATGATACAAACCCAGTACCAACACATCTGGACAACGTGACCCTGTAGGCTAGTTTCCCCCCATGACTATAGAGGAAGCCCTGCACATCAGTGGGACATTTATGGGCAGAAATGATGAACACTGTAAACTATCTTTTAAGAACTAAGCGCACTAATTAATCGTGTGTTACGGCGGTTCTAGTGTCATTTCATTATTACCTTATTTTTTGCTTGGTGGTAGGATCTAATGGTCCGCCCTGCTAGCTACCACCCTCGCATCTACGTCCGGCGCCAAGCATATTTACTGTGTTTCGTCGTGTGTATGTGAGAGCCACCGCCCGACAGGGCATTTATTTTAATTGGCTGCTCCATCTGAGACCCTGTCGTTGCTTTACATCACGCAAGCCTAAGGTAAAAGGCATTAAAGTCACTGATAAAAAAATAACACTAAAACCTGCTAAGAGAGTCAGCATTAAAGAGCATAGTGGATAAACACCTTACAGAATATCCCAGCCACCTTCATGGTGTGGTTGGCATTAGTAAGGTCACCAGAAAAAGGGGAAATATGGTGTTATAAGCGAGAACACTGCCGACAAACTGTTTAGCATTTTGGCGGAAGGTTGTATTTTAATTTTTTTTTTGTTTTTTGTATAAACTCTTAAAATAACCGTAGTGGTATAAAAAATGGGTTACAAAACATTGAAGCAATACAAACAAAACATAAAATTTTAGAAATTACCAGTACTACTAGGTAAACAATACTTCTACTAAAATACTTTATAGTTATTATATTTTATTTATTTGGAATACACAATGTAACCAACCCATACCATCTTGAGGATTTTTGAGTAGTGGGTCTTTTATGGGCTGAAACGACGACTTTATGGTAATTATTATTATTTGGAATATTTTAATAATTTGAAAAATACTACACGATTTCCCGCGCATCGTAAAATAGATAGATAGGCAATTTATCCCATTTGCCTATCTACGTCTTAAATGGATTACACCAAACATGGTCACTGACTGGTACACGATTGGTGTGAAACGACGATGTTTTACGAAAGTTTAAAAAACATATATTTCTATATTGTCACACACAGACATGCCAAACTTATAAGACCTCTCTTGGTAGAGGTTAAAAAAACGAATGTGTCAACTTAGATGTTACTTAGACCTAACAGATGATGCTATTTGTAAGAATAGTGAGCCTGACAAAAGTTGAGCTCAGATATTTTCTGGCACTGAAAAAGATGTAGTGTCACTTTGAGAGATACTATTAATTTTCTTTTCACTTCAGTAGCTCAAACATGTAGGTTTTGCCCACTGAAAACAGTGGACAAAATGCGATTTTGCCCACTGAGTGAGACAAAGTAACTTTTTAATTCTAATTCGAAACATTGACACTATCTCTTTCCCGCCAATAGAAAAGAGAGAGAGAGAAAGACCAAGTGGCCAGTACCAACAGCTCCGATTTTTCTTCTTCTTCTTCATTTAGGTTTTGGCTTCCATCGTTATACCGATGATTTTGCCAATGACAAGTGTGTTGTGTTAGAAATTTCGTGTGATTATGAAAGTTAAATTAATTGGTTATAAGTTGCGTTAGAGTTATGAAGTTAAATGTTAGCAGGTAGCGCTATAGAAAACAATACAAAGCATTAAAGTACAGATTATAAATATTAAATTGATAGAGCAATATTATGGGAACTATATTTGATTAAATACAAACTAGACGTACTTTTAACAGTTCGATTGGATGAAAGGAGTTCGTTATGGGGTTACTCAGATTTTTAATTCGACCTCAAAGACAAACATCATCGGAATTTCGTACTAACTATATTCTAACTAAAGAAATTTAGCAAAAATGATAATTATATCTTTTATTGTAATTCATTGAATTTTAACTTATTGTTGTATTTAAACTAAAATAAGTATTTACTGCTTAAAAAACTGATATTTAACTTAAAAATATTTAATTATATTTTCAAAAATGTTACGTAATATATTTCATTTCTTATAGTGTTCTCGCTGCTGAAGTGAAAAGTTATGTGTGTTACACGAGAGCAAAATTTTTCGCATCTCGTGCCTTTGAATCCCTCGCAGCACTCAGGAATCAACTTTAGAATCACTCGCTACGCTCGTGATTCAATCATTGATTCCTTCGCTTACTCGGGATTCAATATCAGCACTCGCAGCAAAAAACGACTTTGCTCTCTTGTTGCACAAATAACTATTTTATCACAATCTTTCTTACTGATTATTCGAGTACTTTCGGTGAATTTCCAACCCTCATTTGATACACATTCGTGCAATTATATTAAGATTATTGATAAATTAAAAATTTAAATAAACCCCCGACACAATGACCTAAGTTCCCTTTAAAAAGTAGAAAATAAAATACATCGCGTTGGGGGACCGCTCCTACTTATTTATTACCTGACCCCTGGTCTAATTTTACCCCTAGAGCTTTTTCAGGGCTCAACTTATTTTCATGGAACATATTATTTTGTAATGTGCATGTGATGCGCTTTCATTTGAGACCCCACTCGATTATATTTGCAGACTTATGGTTATTCTTCCCCACTTTCACGCCCTATAACTTTTAAACAACTTAACCGATTTTCATCAAACATGTCTAAGAACACTCGCCCGTAACTCACCTGTCATACAAAAAACTGTATTGAAATCGCTTCATCCGTTCGCGAGCTACGGTGCCACAGACAGACAGACCGACAGACAGACACGTGAAACTTATAACACCCCTCTTTTTGCGTCGGGGGTTAATAAAAATACATATCTACAAACAGACGCGGCTGGAATACCTTTTCTAACATGTAGTGATTTTCTAAAATCTATTTTAGTTACATGGTCTAGACATTAACAGGGTTAATAAAATATCAAAGTAATGCCTACTCAAAAGAAACAATTCTGCTTAAGTCATTTTCTGATGGAGAGACATCCAAAATTCATTGATAGCATTTTATTTCTCAAAAATATACAAAGCATATTTGAGATCTATTTGTAATATCCTCAACGTAAACGGATGGATTCATTGTTATTAATTAAGGTTTTTTTTGTTTGAAAGGCTTGTTAATTAGACAGTTCCAAACTACTATAAAAAAACATCGCTTAGATGTCTCAATATTATTATCTCTTTTATATCTGTGTCATAATGATTTCAATTTAGGTTAGAACCATAGCTTCTCCCGAGGATTGCTTTCTAAAAAGATCGGTCCTAAACCACCCGAGCGCATCAGATTCCGGTGACCATAAGAAGGTCGTCAGTCCACAGTGTGGGAGGCCTACCAGCACGCCTGGAACGAGAAAACTGAATTAAGTTCTGCAAATAATGTCTATGGGCCGCCATATTTTTACTTTAACAGGCTGAGTATCAATTTGCCCTGTTTGTTTAACTGGGCCGAAGATAGGGTAAATATTCCGATTTAGAAGTTTTCCGTTTATTGCTTTTGATTGTTGGGTGGTGCGGAAAAAAGTAAAGGCGAGTCTATACTACATAACTAATTATATTGATTTGCCTATATAGTGTCGGTAACTAAATACATAATTTATCCCCCTCCCGTGCTCATTTCGATACAAACTAACCTACACTAGTCAGCCCATAAATGACCACTGCTGAGCTGGGCATCCTCCAGCTACATGGAGGGTAATTAGCCCACTGTGCCACGCTGGCCAGACGGGTTGGCACGAGTTTCGTAAAAGTTATTATTCTTATGGCTAGGTTGTCGGCCTTGTCACTTCCCTTTGTCGGATCTTGTGACACACTCGGGATGGAATGGGGTGGTGACAATATGTATTTTAAATCCGTCACCACATGGACCAAGCTTTTTTCAGGAGTCATTCTATTGAGAGATGACTGTCGTCTGCATATCCGTGCAGAATCTTTTGAATTTATGAGAGGGAGAGGAAGGGACAGAGATAAATATTTATATGGATGACACTGAAACTACGTACCAACAAAGTACAACATTTATCGCGAACTTATATACATACAGATGCGAGTAGAGGTGAATGAAGAATGTTGTATTGTAATCATGTAAATATCTGTAGAATTTTTGCCTGAGTAATTCATACATTTAACCATACATTCGTCTGTTTTTTATTCATTATTTCATTCATATATGCGTTTAATCATTCACTCACCATTCTTTTCTGCTCGTAAAATCCTCACTACTGAGTCGAACCTCCTCCAATTACAGCAGGGAAATTAGCCTACTATGCCAGATGGAATGGCACAGGGTTTCTAACAAGTTGTCATTCTCCTGTTCTCTCTGTTCCACCACACACCCAGCATGGAATAGGTTGGTGACACAGTGTATTCTAAATCGGTCACCAGGCGGCAAAGCACAAAATATTACTAGTCTATACTCACCGCAATAGCGGGAAAACAGAAACCAATTCAAATGTAATTTCACTTCAGCATATTTTATTTTTCGATGAGTTTGTTTTGTTTTGTTTGTGCGTGTAATATGAGAAATTATTCGTATCATTGCGGCAGAGTTCTAAAGGAACTAGCTGCTGCCCGGGGCTTCGCTTTCGTGGATTTCTACCTTGCAATCATCTCGACTTTGTCTCGTTTTTTAGTTTGATGACACTTATGATAACCGCGCCCTTGTGTAATCATCATCATTATTTCAGCCAAAAGACGTCCACTGCTGGACATAGGCCTCCCCCAAGGATTTCCACATAGGCCGGTCCTGGGCCGCCCGCATCCATCGTTTTCCGGCGACCTTAACCAGGTCTTCGTTCCACCGTGGGTAATAGCTTGATAATATACAGGGTTTGACATAAACCCTATATCCATAACGAAAGGATATTATATAGTATTACTGATATACATAGTGTGTTCTCAAAAAAAATAACCAAGCCAAAAAGTTTTTCTTCACTTCACTTCAAGTATTCCTCAATAGAGGCTTGCCCAGTGGAAATACCGCGTACAATGTACATAATGTAAAAACTATCTTAGTAAATAAAGACTTTTAGAGACTTTTTTCTTTTCGGACACCTGCCGGTGATAAATGTGTGTCAAAACTATGTACGAAACCTTATGGAATTCAGATTACTAAGGTTGTAGAAATATGATAAAACGAAACTGTATTAAGATGTACGAATAATCTGCAGTTTTTACACTGCAATCCATATTTTTGAAAAATAAACTGGTTCAAAAACAGTTTTATTACAGAACTGCTTTTTTGTATTAACTCTGGACCTTTACTTCGGATGACTATAGGATTTATTAGATCCTGTACAGATTAAAGCAAAAGAAATAGACATTTTCATCTCATTCAACATAATTATCCGACCATCGATACCGAAATTAACGACCAACATCCCCAGAAGTGCGTAATTAGAGAACTAATGCTCTCGGACATGGTTTGATCTTTCTTCGGAATTTCTTTGATGTCAAAGGCTAATTGACATGCTTTGAGTGTAGGACTGAATGTATGTGTAACTAAAGTGTGTTGGGATTTTCCCTAATTGGGCCCGCCATAAAACTATTACATAAGCACATCTCCTAAGCCTTTTCTTCATTTAATTCGGGTAGGTACCAATCTAACAGGAGCAATTGCTGGCTGTTCACCTATCTAGTGGGACTAGCGGTAATAATTTTGTTTGTAAAAGTAAAAAAATTTTTACGTAATTTATATGTATATTAGTACCCTGCATACCCATTACATGATGCTTTTCTTGTATTTACCATTCTTCTTCCCACAGTTGTGTCGATCTGGCCACGTCGCCACTGGGTTTCATATGAAGTTTTCATTGCACTAAGGACACCCTCAGTATAGAACTGGATGGCGACCCTATGTAATCTATATCCGTCACCACATAGACAAGTATTTACCCCAGCTGATATCTGTTTTTTTCTGCAGGTAATGTACTGCCCTCCACCATATAACGACGGGGGCCACAGACCACAGCCAACGAAGACAACGCGAACTGGCAATGGCAACTCTTGCCACGATATTGTCTGAGAATCAGTGCGTAATCGGACGCGTAACTCTACAGCGGACCAAGTCACTGTAGTGTGAACACAACCTAACAACACCACGCGTTCGTTTTTTAAAATAATTCTGGACATTAAAAAAAGTAGTGTAAATAATTTCGAAATGGTAGGAATAAATTTCGTTGTATTTTCAAGTGGTAAATAAAGTTAAGCATTTATATGTATAGTATATTTCTTTCTTGCACATTTCGATATTATGAGCCCTAATATCGAATTGTGTGATAAATTTACTGTTAGTGTAAATAAAAGCACGTTAACATCTTCACGTCAAGGACTTAGATGTAATGTTTAAAAACGTTAGTTAAAAAAACATCGAAATATATTTTAGTATAAGTAGCTTAACGAAGATTTGTTGTAAATAATGTATCGACTTTGTATACATGTTATAATTGTAGTAGTTCTTTATTAAGACAATGTATTTGAAATACGAAATGTAGGTTATAATATGTTTAGTCATTTTGTATATAATTAAGAGGTTTATTCATACAAATATGAGGTTTTGTTATAAGAATTTATGTAACATGCTTTACTATAATAAATATTAAATTAATGTTTTGATAAAGTTCATAATTTATTTCACTTCCAACTTAGTTACTATTGGTTTTCTTTGTGAACTCGTTTACCGCAGCAGTCACCTTTTTATTATTATTGGCAATGGGAACCCATTTTTGCCAGTGCTCAACAGCCATTGTTGAATGAAAGTATTTCAATTTTTCTCTTTCCAGCGAAAATGGTAAAGCCTTTTTTGCTTTGAATATCGGGAATCCATAAAATTTTATTCGTGCAATATTTTTTTCCCAAAAAGTTGGATTGCCAGTTTTCCCTACACTTGGGAACTGGCCAAACGAACTGCAAGTTACTTTGAGTATAAATGAAAAACATGTGAGTCAGTAGTGTTAATTTTTGTGACATTAAAACCCATTTTGCCATATATATTAATATATAAATCTACATCGATATTAATTAAATAATTTCACAACAAATAATAAGTATGAATCAGATAAACATACATTCATATAGATAAGCTTGAGTTATTTCATTAAAAAAAACTCAAGTCAAAAAACACAAACTCGCCCTTTTTATTTTCCATCACAGACGAATGGATACCTGAATCAAATAACTACTATCTGAGATAGTCCAGTCATCTCATAGACGACCAACTGGAGAATACGAACGAAGGAACTCGAGAGGAACGTCTCAAAACTCGATAAATAATCACAATTCAACAAATACACATTACCTAGCTTGGAATGCGGACCTAGTTTCATCATTACTTTAGCCAAACATTCCACAAAGGCCCGTCCGGAGTCGCCCGCATTCGTTGGATTCCTGAGCGCGGAGGCACCCTCGTGGACCTTTCTGACATCAAAATAGAAAAAAATGCTATGGATGGCTCATAGATGATCCACTACTAAGTCGGGTTGCCCCTCAATTTACATAGAGAGTAATTAAATAAATAAATATAAATAAATATCCTTGGACATTTCACACAACGCCATCTCGTCCCAAGCTAAGCAACTTAATGCTTGTGTGATGGTAACGAGATGGATGATAAACAAACATTTTTTTTGTAAATACATACATATTATAGATAGAAATGACACCCAGACTCCGAGCCAGTGCCTCTGGTTTTAGACAAAGACACTTGCCCAACCCCGGAATCGAACCCGGGACCCGTTGATCCAAAGGCGGCACATCTAACCGCTAGAGTTTTATCACTTGCGGATAGGGCCTTTTGTCAAAAGCCGACAAGAGACGGCACCTTAAGGATGGAAAAGGATGGTGACACTGTATTCTAAATCCGACGTCGACAACACTCTGTATAATTTACAGTAATAACTCATGACATTTCCAAGAAATTCAGTGGACAATATAAAAAAATACAAAATAACGAAGTTGAAATGATGTGAAGTTACTAATTTCTGATAAGAATCACGCCATCAGAGTGCTTGTGTAGCAAAACAGTAATTTATGGCAACAGTTGCGTGTCAAGCGAGTGGTTATGTATGAAGGCGGAAATTATTTTTCTTTTGGTAACAAGATTAGTGGTTGCTAATGTTATTTGAGGCACGGAAGCGTGTTGATGTAATGGCCGGAGAGCAACTATTTCCCTCGCGTCATTATCGGTAGTATCGCGTAGTGGTATTTATAGATTGGGTTTACATAAACTGAATAGGCAAATAAAAGTATTTTGTCTGTATGTGGTGAAGCAAAAACTATACTACTACTATTCAGCCCAAAGATGACCGTCGGGTCTGAAGTCGGGCCTCATCCAGTTACATGAAGGGTAGTTTACTGTGCCACGTTGGCCAGGCAGGTTGGCACAGGGTTTATATCGAGTTTTCTTTCTCTTGCGAATAGGTTATCGGTCATTTCCTTTTGTCGGCGCTTACGACACCTTCATGATGGAATGGGGTGGTGACACTATGTATTCTGAATCCGCCAGCTATAAGTACACCGAGGAACATAATATACTAAACAAAATTAGCTAACTATGCCACGCTGGCCAGACGGGTTGGCACAGGGTATAGTATCAAGATTTCCTTCTCTTACGGCTAGGTGCTCTGCCTCGTGCAGTCCTTTAGTCGCCTCTTCCGACACCCTCAGGATAACTGCCAAATTCTTAAGCTCTGCAAAACTTCTAAGTCAATGTCAAAACCTATTGTGTCATGAATTCCACAAAATAAACTTAATAACCAAAGTTAGAACCTATGTTAGAACTTACACTAAGGGGCTCTCCTTAAAATTAAGCGTTCACACAAACTACGTGCAAGTTACAACACCGCGCTGTAATAACTCAGGCTGCGGAGCCATTTGAATCATTTATTTGGGGCTCAAGTTTCGAACAATTAATGTATCCTCTAAAATGGGGCTTGAATTGTATATGGCACTATTTCGTTCTCATGATGATACATTTAGAGTGCTTAATTTATACAATAAACATGTGTGAATGTGTTTGTTCGTGGTAGGCATTTCATTTGATTTCATACAGGGGTCATTCGGTCGATCGGTTCAAATATGAATTTGTCCCATTCGGTGTCGAGACCCTTGGTCCGTGGGGTCCTAGCGCTATAAGCCTTTATACGGAAATAGCAAAAAGGTTAGTCGACATCACAGGAGACCAAAGAGCTGGCAGCTACCTCGGACAAAGAATTAGTCTAGCGATTCAAAAGGGGGAAAGCATTGTTCTGGAACATTTAAAGGCAGATGCAGGTAGTATTGACTGGACTCCTGTTTATAACTGCAACGATTTGGACTCTAAGGTTGTTAAACTTACACAATCTCTTTTAGCATTATAGGATAGTCATGCTCCAATAAAAAAGATTAAAGTCAAGCACGCTCCTGCGCCATGGCTGTCTGATGATATTAAGAAGCTTATGTCTAAGCGTAATAAGGGCAAGAGTAGATACAGAAGGGTTGCTTCTGAGGAGAACTGGGAGGTCTATAAAAGTCTTCGATACCGCAATCGTTTATGCAGAGATGCCAAACGACGCCACATTCATAATTGCATCAAAAATCTCTCAACTTCACAAGCAATGGCAATGGCAATTTCTCAAATCGCTTGGTATTGGCAAAAGCAGCAATTACAACGTCATGACTGTAGATGTCAATGCCCATAACGCTCATTTCTCCAAATCCCCTATAGTACTCGATAGCAGCACTAAATCCTCTACCCTGAGCTATCTCTGTACCCTGGCTTTGCCAGATTGTACTTCATTTTCTTTTACTGCAGTCACTGAGCGAGATATTATTAAATCGATCCGATCCATCTCCATTAAAGCGGTAGGCGACAATGGCCTTTAGCTCCAAATGATTTCTCTTGCCTTAGAAGAGCTTGCTCGTATCATCACACACATTATTAATTTCTCCTTAGAGACAAGCTCTTCTCCTTCAACTTGGAAAAAGGCCCTCGTTCTACCGCGAGTAGCGACCTAAAACCACAAATCCTTGTTCTTTATCCCAATATCCTCCGCATCCTGTCCAAAGTCCTCGAGAGTGTTGTTCTCAAACAGCATCTCAATACCTATCCTCTCAAAGCCTGCTAAGTCCTTATCAATCGGGATTTCGACCTGGCCATAGCACCGTTACTGTTTTGGTTAAAATTACAGACGATATTCGTTTGGCCATGGAGCGGAAATTGCTTACCGTGTTAGTCCTATTGGACTTTAGTAGTGCTTTTAACTCCATCGATTTCGACATCCTTCTTGGCATCCTTTTCTCTCTAAATATCTCGTCTTCGGTGATTGCATGGTTTGATTCTTACCTTCGAGGGTGCTCGCAGTCGGTGCGCTACGAAGAGGCTTCCTCTGAATGGTGTAATCTTGCTGCGGGTGTGCCTCAAGGTGGCGTTCTTTCTCCTCTTCTCTTCTCTGTTTTTATTAATAATATCACTAAAATAATTTCCTCTCAATACCATCTCTATGCTGATGCTGATGCTGACTTGCAGCTATATCGACACTTTAAAGTTGAGGATACGGATCTTGCCATTGACGCCATCAATAGTGATCTTCGAAACATTAGCGACTGGGCCAAATCTTTTAGTCTCCTGGTTAACCCAACTAAGTCACAAGCACTCAATATTGGTGGCCGGTATATTGTCAACCAAGTACCTAACGACTCGCTGCCCCCAGTTATCTATGATAATGTCCCTGTAGCCTATTCGAAACACGCTAAAAATATTGGGGTGTTCATAGATTGTAACCTATCGTGGAGTTGCCATGTTGCAGAGGTAAGCAGGAGGGTTTACTGTTCCTTTCAGTCTCTTAAACGTCTTCAAAAGTTCTTGCCTTTCCATACTAAAATTTCTCTTGCACAATCTCTTTTGCTCCCTCTTCTCGACTATGCTGATGTATGCTATCTTGATCCAAGGGAAGATCTTCTCGACAAGCTCGAACGTCTGCAGAACTTGTGTATCCGATTCATTTTCGGCCTCCGGAAGTATGACCATGTGTCAGAATTTCGGTCGCGTTTAAAATGTATACCAATTCGGCGGCGTCGAGATTGTCACATCCTCTCTCTCCTCTATTCTATTCTTCATAACCCTAATGCTCCTATCTATCTTCGTGAACGCTTTGAGTATTTGGTACCGCGGGAAAAACCCTGTCGCTCAGCAACGCCCCTTCTTCTTCAGATGCCTCTCCACACCTCCAGTCGGTATGACAGTTCCTTCACTGTGCATGCAGTGCGTTTGTGGAATTCTCTTCCACATTATGCTCGTGCTAGCTCTTCTCTTGAAGTTTTTAAGAAAAGAGTTAAAACATACTTCCTTTCATCCTAACGTGTGTAAGCTAATAGGCATACAACTATAAGGCATATGTATGTAATTATAATATATATTTTTAGTTACCTATGTATTTTGTAACTATTTAAGTATATAGTATGTATTATTAGTATGTAGGTCTATGTAGTATATAGTTAGAGATAATTTAATGGTAAATTACTTTTATTTCATTTATTAATTTGTTGTGCACTGCCCATACCCATCTTCTACAGGTCTCACTCTGCCAAAGGTTTGCTGGAAGAAAACTCTTACAGAGTTAAGCTCGCCTGTGTACATTTTGTTTCCAAATTATCATGGTTTTTTTTTACTTTCTGTATCTGTGTGCAATAAAGAATAAAGGGACTCCTTTTAATAATATATGTTAGTACTTTTTTAAGTTTATTTTTAGGTTCATTGTTGTTTTTAAGTATTTGCCCATTTATTATGTTCTAAATAGCATAATATTGTAGAGAAACACACATGAATTTAAAAATATTAATCATTGCAGCCGGGCGAAGCCGGGGCGGGTCGCTAGTGTCATATAATTAAGATGTAGACTATAAAAAATATGATGCTGGCAGCAAATCAGGGCAGGAACTGTTGCATCCTGTTCTCGAAACATTACCATCATAGATCCTCATCTCCATAGAGCAGCATTCTAACTTTCAGCCCATAGATGACACACTGTTGAGTCAGCCCTCCTCCAGTTACATGAAGGGTAATTAGCCTACTGTGCCACGCTGGCCAGACGGGTTGGCACAGGGTTTCGTATCAAGTTTTCCTTCTCTTGCGGCTAGGTTATTGGCATTGACGTTTCCTTTTGTCGGGTCTTGCGACTCACATATGGTGGAGTGCGGTGGTGATACTATGTATTGTAAATCCATCACCATACATACTAAATTAAACTAACCTAAACAGCCGAGGATATTTCAAACTTAACCATTCATAAGAGATTCGTTTAAGGAGCTATTTAAAAACAGCAAATTAATCTTCAAATTCAAATCATTTATTTTGTTTGGGTCACGATGGACACTTACAAATAGTCAACACATTATTCATAATTATATTATAGTTACAATAAAAAAAGATCCACCGTCTACCAATGTAACACGTAGTACAATATACCTTAACACCTCAAAACTGCCAACAACCCAAAGATATAGAGCAAATATTCGCACCCCAATCTTGAGCGTACTTAATGAGTTCCAAGCGATGTTTAGCGCTACGCAAAATTCAACTCATTAATCTCCTAAGCCCAACAAGGCATGTGAAATCTGAACGTACAGCGAAACGTCTGCTTATCACTGTTATACACTGGTCGGGTGACGAAGCCACTATAATGTTAATTACAGCTGTTCGCGGGACATAAATCAAGGTGTTTATGGCGCCTACCACAAGGCTGTTACTGCCCGGATTTAAGATCATCATCATTGACTTTTCGGCCAACATTTCAGCCCATAAATATATCCTTGGACATTTCACACAACGCCATCTCGTCCCAAGCTAAGCAACTTAATGCTTGTGTTATGGTAACGAGATGGATGATAAACTACTTATATACATTTTTTTTTTGTAAATACATACATATTATATATAGAAATGACACCCAGACTCCGAGCCAGTGCCTCTGATTTAGACAAAGACACTTGCCCGACCCGGGAATCGAACCCGGGACCCGTTGATCCAAAAGGCGGCACATCTATCCACTAGACCAACGAGGCAGTCCTGATGAAATGACCCACTACTGGGTCGGGCCTCCTCCAAATTAATGGAGGTAATCTAGCCTACTGTGCCACGCTGGCAGGACGGGTTGACACAGCGTTTGTATCAAGTTTTCCTTCTCTTGGGGCTAGGTGATCTACCTCTTGCGCTCTTTTAGTCGCCTCTTAAGACACCCTAAGATGGTATGGGTTGGTGACATTGTGTATTCTAAATCCGTCACCACACGGACCATAAAATACCTAAAAGACCCTAAGAGAATATAGAGGGAAATTACCCTACACTGATGTAGAGGGAAATTTTCCGTTTGGTGACGGATTCCATACTAAAGGTGTTGTAAGAGCTGACAAATGGAACTGACAAGGCCGACAACCTAGCCGCAAGAAAAGGAAATCTTGATACAAAACTCTATGCCAACCCACCAGGCCAGCGTGGCATAGTAGGCTAATTACCCTCCATGTAACTAGAGAAGGCCTGCAGTGGGTCATCTATGGGTTGAGTAGTAAAGATATTTGTTACAAAAACAAACGAATCCAGCTCATCCTTTTAGAAAGTATGATGCCAAAGACATATATACAATTACACCGCCTTTTTCCGGGGCTTGGAACAAATCATCTTGACCTACGCGTGTTCAATAGTCCATATAAAATAAACTTTATCGCAGATGCCTTGCCGATAGTAGACACCGAGCACTAGTGATTAATTGTGTTAATATAACAAAAACGAGCGGATTCCTTGGAGAAATTATTTCTCTTCAGCAGCTAAGAAGAGAAATTTTAATTGAACTTGATTTATGTGACAACATTAGGGTTTACACAATGAAATGACGGACGTCACGGGAAAGACGGAACATGCAGCATACGAAGCCACCTCATAATTTCAGACGAGACGCCACAGCCGAGTCAACCCTCTTCCACGTTTAAAGAGGTAAGTTACACTGTGGCCAAGCGGTGTGGCACTGCGATTGTATCCATCATCAATGGATCCGCCCAATGAGCTAATTGGGAGATTTCCAAAAATGTCATCAATACTCTACCTCATTACATGTGAACTGGTTAATGAAAACTATGCTCAGCTCTTGTCTAAACATTAGTTTAGGTAAATAGACCTCCATCGTACAAACTTCCTAACTAATATTACAACTAAACTCTGATTAGTTTTAATAGTTTCAGATTGCAGCGAGCGGTAAGTTTGGTGAATATAATACCATCATGAGTTAGTAAATTTGCTGGTACATTTGGTGAAATGAGCCGCCTATAAAGGCCCACTGCTGCCTCCTCCAATTACTAGGGGGGTATTAATGTAATACACTGGCTATATTTGCACCGTCCCTCGCGGCTAGGTTTTCTGGTTTCTTTTAGACAGCTTTTCCGACATCCCTATTACTGAATGGGTGGTAACACTATAATATGCAAACAATTCTGATATTGATGATTTTTAGCCCGCGGCATTTAATAAATATCTAAATTAACAGTTTCTTGCCGCCTCTTCTCCGTGGAATGGCGTTCCAAACCGGTGGTAAAGAGTAAATGGTTAATTTAAATTAATTTTTTGGGTTTTTTATACATATATTATTTGACTATGTGAAATTATTTTTAAAAATATTACAAATAAAAAATATTTTGTTTCTGAATTTTGAATATCGAAACTATGTGTTCTAAATTATCAACAAGGACAAGAAGATTATAAAAAAAAACAATAAAGCAATCTGGCACTACAGGATACAATTCCGCGATAAAGTTCATAAACTGTCGATATACACAGTAATACGATTACTTGGACTATACTTCCAATATGCTAACTTAATTGGAACACTATTCAAACATAGTTTTCATAGGGTTACGTAATCACTAGAAAATACCTAATGTCATAGAGTACAAATAAAAGGTTCAGAAGGAGAGGTAGTACGCTGAGTGAAGCCATTTTAAGTTAGCCTAAAGTGGAACTTTTGATAGAATGTATGTTTGCTACTCGCAGGAATGGGTCAGAAAAGTTCTCAAGTGGCGACCGCATTCCGGAAAGCGCAGTGCTGGGAGGCCTACCACACGGTGGACCTATGACCTGGTTAATGTCACTGGAAAACGATGGATGCGGACGGCTCAGACCGGTCTTTGTGGAACTACTTGGGGAGGCCTAGGGCCAGCAGTGGACGTCTTTTGGCTGAAATGATGATGGCTAGGAGAATAAAACTTAATACGAAACCCTGTGTGGACCCGCATGGCCAGCGTGGCACAATACGCCAATTACCCTCCATGTAACTGGGGGAGGTCTGACTCAGCAGTGGACCATATAGTAGTAGTATACAATTGCCGGTGGTCCCACCAGATGGCCACCTTACACCCCCGCTATATAAATTTTCTTGGACATTAAATAAATATTCTTTTAAAATTTCTTTTAACATTTCACACAACGCCATCTCGTCCCAAGTTAAGCAACGTAATGCTTGTGTTATGGTAACGAGATGGATGATAAACTACATATATACTTTTTTTTTGTTATTCGAATAAGCTCGCTTTCACACCAGTATAATATCAGCATTTGCATTGATGCCAAAAAATACAGTTTCCAGCATAGATCTCGCGTTACACTGTCTAAACTATAAAAAAATATTAATAACATATGTATACTGACTTAAACAAACCTTATAAATTGAAATAGATGTTTGTCTGTATGTCCTTTAAAGAATCCCAAACTATGTATTTGATCAATGTGATGATCTTCAGCAAAGCTTTGTGCATGACCCACGAAGGCTTCTGATCAATAAAAAGGAATATTTGTGTAATACAAATTTATTTTAGGTAGTGAGGTAGCAACGCGCGCTGGGTAAAGCATAATAAAACAAGTCACTATTAAAGCACCATTTGAAGTCGGTGCCTTGGTCGAACCTATATCCAAATAAAGGCTTTACTAGCAGGACATAGTGATACATTTATTAATAATAAGCACCATCTTTGTTAACCTATGACCACAAATAAAAGACTTTGAGTTTGAGTTGTTTTTTGTACATGCACAATAAATAAATACCCAAATACCCAAATTTGCGTGTCGGCAAAATATAGTTTTGTGTACTTATTTCAATTCCGTGTGGTGACGGATGGCTACAAGAGAAGGAAAAATTGACACGAATCTCTATGCCAACCCGTCTGGTCAGCGTAGCATAGTAGGCTAATTACCCTCCATGTAGTTGGAGGAGGCCCGACTCAACAGTGGGTCATTTATGGGCTGGGTAGTAGTAGTACACAAAAAATTAAGAAGACCCTCCTCCCTATTACGTAACCGTCGTTTAATAAATGACTTGGGCTGATCAATTTTAGCTTCAACCTTAATAAACATTTGTATTAACCTGTCACTCTAAACTTAATGAATCAAAGCCTCGTGTAATATTCATATCGTCGATCAACAGATACCAAGCTCGCGGAAGCGTAACTCGCTAACATAAACATTAGGCACATGCGAGATATTCTGACCGGAATATGCAAATTGATTCTACATATTTGATCTTATCCCAAACAAAGTGGATTGTTATAGTTCCACCCGTTGGTTTTTAGCCAAATCAGGCCAGTAGCGGATTTGAGAGACTGATTGACTGTTCTCTGCCCATACCATCGTAAGCTGTTATCGTCGCTTATGGACGCAGACAAATGAGGGAAAGTGGATTTCTTGAGCTGCCAACGATGCTTCCCCTGAAAGAGCTCTCACGACCTTCCTCACGCTCAGAAACGCACCAACATCCAAGGATGATGCTATGCGAATATTAATTGTAAGGACAATTCGTTTCCTTCAATGTCATAGAAGGTCGTTAAAGCACAAATATATTATATGCCTCAGGATCCGTTGTTGTCGAAGTCCTCCGGTGACCGTATAAATATTCTGCCACTACTTCTACTTCTTAGCCAATAAATAGGCTGAATATCCTACAGAAAATTAGCTGTATTATTATCTGACTGATTAGGAATACTCCTATTAATTACAAATGAATTAATTAACTATTAAAAAAAAGTCTTGTCTTAAAAAAAGTTAGACAAGTGATGTAATAAGTGAACTGAGGTGGATAAATCACGCCCATCGCCCAATCCAATGGTAAAGACGATCTACTATGCGAGGATAAAGATGATGGATAATCTTGAAATGTCTCGGCGTATTTTTGGTATCTCTCGACATTGAGTCAAAATGTTTAAGACATTTTATTTCGGTAATGCGCGTAATTCCTTTTAAAAGCTTGCTCAGGAGAGGGACGGGTAATGAAATGGTTCTCGTTATGTTAATTCCGTTTTAAGTAAAGATTAGAGCTACACAGGATGGTGAATTTTATATTAACGTGATGCTGTTATTAGATTAAGAGAAAACAAATTTTATACAATGTATTTACCTCAAGATATTTATTCACGATTCTCACAATATTACTCAATTGAGAAGAAACATTAAAAATGAAACCATATATCATCATCATAACCACCTAGCGTGGGACAAGGGTAAGATGGTATTGGTAATTTTAAATATGACGATAAAAAAGAGTTTTGTGATAAAATCTACGTAAATAAAGTTCGTTAACGTCTTTGAGTGGCGCCCACGTACCGTTAAGCATACTGGTGGTAGGCCTCCCACTCGGTGGACTGACAACCTAGTTAAGTTGCGGCTCAGGTTCGGCCTCTGTAGAAATCTTAGGAGACCTGTGTCCAGAAGACGTCAACAACTTAGAACGAAGTCCAATGTCAACCAGGGCCTACTGCTGTTATAGGAAACACGGTCTATTGCGTACTGCAAGTGGTTTATTATAGTGTATGGCCGTTGGATTGTAAAAAGGGTACATTTAACAAAATTTACACCTGCTATATTTAATACATCACAGTTTTAAAAAACTCGCTTAGAAGAAAAAGACAAATGCACTGTTCTGAGCAATGTAGTTAATTAAATTCCGTTCAAGCAATTGGAGAATGGTCCACGTGGTAACGGATTCAGAATGAGTAATATCACCAACTAGCGACCCGTCCCGGCTTCGCACGGGTGCAATGATGAACGTCTAAATTTCTCAGTGCTTCTCTACAATATTATGCATGTAGATAGATAGATAGATAGATAGATATACTCTTTATTGCACACGTGAAAAAAGACAGAACACAAAAAAAAAATACAACGCTTTGTACAAAGGGCGGTCTTATCGCTAAATGCGATTTCTTACAGACAACCTTGGGATGGACATTAATTAGAAATACTTTACTTTACTTTAATTAGGGATACTTTAAAAACGTTCCTCTTGAATCACTCTATCTATTAAAAAAAACCGCTTCAAAATCCGTTGCGTAGTTTTAAAGATTTAAGCATACATAGGGACGGACAGCGACAGCGACTTTTTTTTATACTATGTAGTGATACAAAGGAACTCGCCCCCGACTGACCGCGAGAAATAGCATGCAGAAGTGGTCTGGTTATGTGCGGACTCCGGGATGCCATTTTGGTAAGGAGAAGGGCGTCCGTCCTACCCCTATTCGCACCTACGCGCAGCGCTGCAGGAAGCAGCAAACTCCGCGGGCTGCAAATAGTCGGGGGCGGCCTCTGCATACTACCCGTGTCACTCGCTCCGTCAGAGCGGATCTGAGCATCGCTCTACCCGCCAAGCCAACATGATATAGTGACCGAATATTCCTCTCATGAAGGTGGCAAAATCGCGACCCCTTTTTTAACGCAACTCTAGCACTATGTATCGTGGGAGCAGTATACTAACATTGTAATTCACGACTACCATCGGCACCCAGACTCAGAGCAAGTGCCTCTGATTTACACAAAAATACTTGCCCGACCCTGGAATCAAAATCCAACAAGACATATTTATCGACGAGTTAATGTTAGAATTGTGAAACATATATTGATTGAATGTTGAACCCACCCTGTACATTTTACGATAAAAGAGAAACAAGATCCCCTTGATACACGTGGATAATATTGTACTTATAAAGCAAATTTTATGTAGCCTCGTGGTGGATTACAAAATAAAAAATGTCATTACGACAGCTAAACTCAAGGGGGTAAATGGATCCTCAAGGATACTTATATTTAGGAAGAGAAGACAGTCATCGTCGTTCTTCCAGGCTAGTATACCACGCTAGCAAAACGGGTTAGGATGGGATCTGTATTAAGATTTCCTTTCCTAACGTCGCTTCTTGCGTTCCTCGGGACCAACCCGTAGAATTGTATGACTTAGTTGTGGCACAGAAAAAACATATGACCGATAAGTGTTTGGACAAAATAGTTGTTAATTTTTAACGCCAATAAACAATTAAATGGAAAGGTTATTTCACTGTACGTGATCTGAAAATTTTTGAGATGTAGCAGACTATATCCTTAAATAAATACTATACCAAAATTCGTAATATTTGCGTTAGGGCGGTGTATTATTAAGCGAGCGATATGTTAAAAAGATTTGCCACAATCTGCAACCAAGGTGGATATGGGGCCATCAAATTTGACGATGTCCCCGATGTTCCGACCGCCATTCCCATAAATTTGTCACGACCAAAATTGCCTATTGCGGTGTGTATGACCCGCATGGGAAAGATGGCGGTTCATCCGTGCGTACTCAAATTTCAGTTCGGACGAAGATTTAATTTAATATGCGGGTTTTCTTGTGCGTACACGATATATTTGTGTTTGACCGCTTTAATTATAAATGTACATTCATGCGTCCGTGTGGTGACGGATTTAGAATACGCAATATCACCAACCCATACTATCTTCAGGGTGTCTTAAGCGGCGACTTGAAGGAGGCGACATAAAAGAACTTGATACAAACCCTCTGCCAACCCGTCTTTTGTTAGCGTAGCACAGAAGGCTAACTTTCCTCCATGACTTTCGAGGAGGCTCAACTACCCAACAGTAGTAGTAGTAACCAACCAACAGTAGTGGGTAATTTTTTTATTTTTTTTATTCTGATGTTAATTAAGGTTTTTTAGTCGCATTGCGACTATGTCAGCCCCATCGTGTAGTGGGTAAATTATGGACTGAAACGACGACGTCATACATTCATATAACCCATATACTCGTATGTTGTTTTTCAGCGTATGAATGTTTTCCTTATACTTATGCCCACGCTAATTGTTAGCCCCAGCCACAAGAGTGGGAGCAATTTCTTTTGATCTCACCCACCCACTCTATATTTAAGCTGTGTAATATGTAGAATTAAAGAAGATGAATGCAATTTTGCAAAAAACGACCAATGGTAAATGGTAAATAATTAATTTAAAATGTTAATTTAATTTTTTTGTTTGACCTCAAAACTGCTCTAATGAGCCAACTTGATTAAATAAGTCTTGATATTGATTTAGAACTGAACTGGTAATTGGCACAAAATCGCATCGTAAAGGCTCGTTTGGAGACAAGACTCTCATTATCATTATCACCATTTCGGCTCAACATTTATTTACTACTGAGTCGGGTCTCCAAATTCGAGGATGTAAATTGGCCACGCCACGCTGGCAAGGCGGGTTAGCACAGGGTTAGTGTCAAGTTTTCCTTCTCTTGCGGTTAGGTGATCTGCCTTTAGCGTTTCTTGTAACATTTTGTATTCTAAATCTGCCACCACAAAGAAGATCTGTCTATCATAATTAATCTTTTTTTGCAAATAAACTACAGGGTTTTTTTTTAAACGAAACCCCTGCGTAGTAAATCCAGTATCGCGGGGTTGTAATAAAATTGCGGTACAAGTAAATAAAGCAAAAATACGACAAAGCATAGTCGTAGCGCGTAGCAATTTCGTAGCAGCCGGTGTCGTAGCACCTGAGCGTAGCCTTAATGAAATATTTGACTGTAGACATGCACTTTATTTCGTAGTCTATGAAAGAAATAACTTTATTAATATAACATGTTTTATCGTCCCCCGTTTATTATTTTATTAACAGTATAAATCATATTAATACTTTTGGGGAGGCGTAGCCTAGCAGATTGTTCAGATAATCAATTCTAGTAAAATATTTTTTGATAATCCGTTAGTTAGTTGCTGTCCTTTCCAAAAAATGCTTGTTTTAGAACTATGAAATGTTTGATAAATGTCCATCTAATTAATCTCGTACGGTCAGTACTTCGTTCTTGTAAATAATATACTTTTATTTCTGTTGCCAAACCTAAATAACCTTTAACAAAATAGGATTGGTTTGAGTTTGATGTGTCTATCTGTGGCATGGTAGCTTCTTAGCTAATGGACTAAATTCAGCATCATTATTTGATCCATAAATGACCCTCTCATAGGTGGAACCTCCTCCAAATTCATAAAGAGGAATTAACTTGAATTTGATTGAATTTGAATTTGAATTAACCAACTATGCTACGCCGGCAAGACGGGTTGGCCCAGGGGTTTTATCAAGTCTTCCTTCTTTTGCGGCTAGGTGACCCGCATCTTGCGTTCACTTAGTCGCCTCTTACGACACCCTCAGCATGGTATGGGTTGATGATTTGTCAAAAACGTTTAACAACCATTTCAAAGTCATCATGTCTTTACGAGTTGTATAGAGTTAATAAATTTTGGTTATTATTGTGTGATCACATGTCTCCAATTAATATACAGTCCAAAGTACAATTCAGCCGGCTGATTCGTAGAACGAAATAAAGAAGATCATTTATAAACAAATGTATTCCGTGACATTTCCCTTTTTGATGATGAATCCATTATTCCTAAGCGACAGCGTCCGATCTCGTATGGCTGGATAAACAAACGCAAAAGAGTTTAGTGACGTGGGTTAACTGCGCTCGAGTTAACTGACACAGTTTTCGTTTAGATCATTAATGACCCACTGCTGAGATGCGCCTCGTTCAATTTACTGGGGTCGGCACAAGTGTACATGGCCCCATTTAGGTGGAACGATAATAGATGATAATAGCGGGTCATTAAACCAAGCTACTACTACTACTCAGGCCATAAATGACCCACTGCTGAGTCGGGCATCCTCCAATTACATGGAGGGTCATTAGCCTACTGTGCCATGCTAGCCAGGCGGGTTGACACAGGGTTTTATATCAAGTTTTCCTTCTCTTGTTTCTTGCCCGTTGCCGGTTTTAGGCGTTTATAATTTCCTATTGTTGACTCTTACTACGGTGGTGGCACAATGTATTCTTTATCTATCGCCACACAGAGAATCTCTATCTATATAGTAAATATCACTTCAACAATACTCCTGCCTCAACCAATTTGTTTGGTTTTAGCCTGGAACAGTTAGTAAATGTTTTATTTCTAATCTTATCCCGAAAAATATTTAGAGATATCGAGGAGCATCAGGGGACACAAAAGCATCGATTTAAAAAGTCATTCCCTAATAATATCGGTCCGTCAATCAGGGAGGCCATTAGTGATGGGAAAGTTCAAAGGCCCACCTGCAGTTTGACAATATTTTGGACTTTGAAATTAAACACTTTTTAACGGATTTATCGCGTGTATATTACACTAGCTTTTGGGCGCGGCTTCGCTCGCGTGGACTTCGAACCCGTGCTTATCTCTATGCATTTTTTTTATGAATATAAAAGTGGTTATTGTGACTAAACTATGATAGTTAGATATGTGCTCTCCCGGACTTTTTTGTAGATTTTAATAAGACCTACAAACTCGTAGTACTTCATTTTGTTCTATTGTCAATCGTTTTTGCAGCGCACGCATAAATAGGTTTTCGATTTTACACCTTGACTTACAAAATCGCAATTTTCATACGGATCCCTAATTCTTTTGAAAATAAAATATAGCCTATAACTTAAGAATTTTTGAAATCGGACTAGTAGTTCCTGAGATTAGCGCGTTCAAACAAACAAACAAACAAACAAACTCTGCAGCTTTATATATTAGTATAGATAACCTTCCTCGATAAATGGACTATCTAACACTGAAAGAATTTTTGAAATCGGACCAGTAGTTCCTGAGATTAGCGCGTTCAAACAAACAAACAAACTCTGCAGCTTTATATATTAGTATAGATTATTTAATTCCCGACGTTTTGAATGCTTTGCAGCAGTCGTGGTCGCGGGAGAGACTAGATGACAGTTGTCTTCAAAAGTACAAAGAAACAGTTAAAATCTACCGCCTATAATTTTGTTTTATTGATAACGTTCCATGTGCACGCAGAAATCGCTCACGGTGTCCAGAGGCCTTGCAGATGAGTATTTTGCTTGAGATTTGATCAATTTAATGACTGGATCCCAGGCAGGTGGTACTTGCCAACCATCCTCTCTATTGAAATTTGGATGTTTTTTAATCTCAGTAGCCTCGCGGATCATTCTTGGAATGTAATGATTTTCCTTGGCAAGGATTTGAGGTCTGTCAAAGTGTATGTAGTGGTTGGTCTTGTTGAATGTGTGCTCACAAACTGCAGACTTGGTCGAGCGTCTGTTTTTCATGTCAGCTATATGTTCTTTTATGCGGATACCGACACTTCTCTTTGTTTGCCCAATGTATGATAATCCACACCCACAGTCAAGTTTATACACACCAGCATCTTGAAGGGGGATGTTAGACTTCACTGCTCTTAAAAGTTGGTTGATCTTCCTGTGTGGCTTGAAATAAGTTTTTATTGAAGCACGTTTCAGAATATTTCCAACTTTATCAGTGATACCCTTGATATATGGCAAGACAACAGGTAGTCGCTCAACTGTAGGTGCTTTGGGCTGGCTTCTGTGACGCATACGTGGGAGTTTAAGGTTGTCCGCAGGACAGATTTGACATGCAGAAGCTCCTCCTCCAGATGGTTGCTGTCACAGATGCCCCGAGCTCTCTGTAACAAAGATTTGCCTACGGTAGCTAACTGACATGGATGGTGGTGTGAATTGCCATTGAGATACTTGTCTGTATGGGTAGGTTTCCTATATACAGTATAGCCTAGTGAGTTTTCAGGATTCCTGGTGATTAATATGTCAAGAAAGGCTAATGAATTGCTACACTCTGGTTCCATAGTAAACTGAATCTTATTGTTAATGGAATTTAGATGTTTAAAAAAAGCAGATAATTGGTTTTGGGATAGAATGGCAAAAGTATCATCAACATACCGTTTGAAAATCTTCCGCGTAGCCAATGCAGTGGAGAGGGCTCTCTCCTCAAAGTCCTCCATATATATGTCTGCGACCACAGGGGATACTGGGAAGCCCATGGCCACACCATCGATTTGCAGATAGTATTTAATGTCGCAATATAAATAGCCGGATGTGAGGCAGGGGAGGCCTATGTCCAGCAGTGGACTAATGTGGGCTGATGATGATGATGATGATGATGATGATGAGGCAATGTTCCAATAATTCGGCATATTCCAAAGGCAGATCATATTCAATTAGCTTCCTCTTGACTACTTCAATGCTGTCATGTATGGGTCTTTTTGTCGGATGAAAACACCTACAAACCAGTGAAAAAAGACCCAACGAATAAAATTGCAGGGGATTCTTTTTTTTTCAGGCTTGGCAACTCAAGTGAAGAAATAAAACACCAAACTGTGTGCCAGTCAGACACGACAGTGTGGCACAGTTGAATCATCATCATCATATTTTCAGCCAAAAGACGTCAGCTGCTGAACATCAGTCCACCGTGTGGGAGGTCAACAAGGACTGCGCTTTTTGGAACGCGATCGCCACTTGAGGACTTTTCTACCCCATCGGGCGGCAGTCCTGCTAGCTATGTGGCCTGCTTACTGCCACTTAAGTATGGCAATCCTGTGGGCTCTGTCGGTAACACTAGTTTTTAGAATCAATAATTTCCCCTGAGATTTATGAGGCAAAAATAATGTGTCAACAATTTTGTCAGTCAAATCTTGGTTTTAAAAGGGTTTTTGGACCAGAATCTCGTGGGTAGAAAGTTATAAGGTCTTTTTATAATAATTTGTTATACGAGGGTGAATCAAAAAGTTCTTAGAAGTGCATATATATGAAACCTTTTTGGATCAAGTTCGATATTCAAATTAAAGAGTGTCTATCACACTATATTTATGCAGACTGTCACTTGTTTTTGTCAGTTCGTTCGCATGTAATAAATTTTTTTGTGCAACGAGTTGCTAAAAAGTCAAAATTATGGATAAAAGTGAGTTACGTGCGGTGATAAAATATCTCAGTTTGAAAAAAATGTCTACGAAGGAAATTTTTTTGGACATTCAGCAGACATTAGGGGGTGATGCTGTACCCTATTCTACGGTTGCGTACTGGGTGGCTGAATTTAAAAGAGGTAGATCAAGCTGTAAAGATGACCCGCGTTCTGGGCGGCCTTCAACCTCCGTTACAGAAGAAAATGTCAAAAAGGTTGAGAATCTGGTTTTGGAAGACAGAAGAATGACTATAAAACATATAGCTGAGATCCTAAAGATATCTTTTGGTAGCGTTCAATCCATTTTAATTGATTCACTGGGGTTCAAAAAAGTGTCTGCAAGATGGGTGCCACGAATGTTAACCGACGAAAACAAAAAGCGACGTTTGGAAATTTCCAAGCGTAATCTCGAAATGTTCCAGCGTGATTCGGATAATTTTTGTCGTCGTCTTGTCACCATGGATGAAACGTGGGTCCACCATTTTGATCCTGAAACTAAAAGACAAAGCATGTCTTGGAAACGACCATCCTCTCCATCCATTAAGAAATTTCGAGTTGCTCCTTCCGCTGGCAAAGTTATGGCCTCTGTGTTCTGGAATAGTGAAGGAATCCTTTTTATTGATTACATGCCAAAAGGCCAGACGATAACTGGACCCTATTATGCAAATTTAATCCCGAAAGTGCGTGAAGCGATTAAAGAAAAACGTCGTGGAAAACTGTCGTTGGGCGTGTTGTTCCTTCAAGATAACGCTCCTGCCCATCGATCGGAAGTTGCGCTCAACGCAATCCGCTGTGCTGGCTTCAATCTCCTTGACCACCCACCATATTCTCCGGACTTAGCCCCAAGTGATTTTCACTTATTTCCAAAATTAAAAGAGGAAATTCGTGGAACAAAATTTCACGATAATGACGCGGTTATAGCTGCCGTAGAGGACTTTTTCGAGAGTCAAGAAAATAATTTTTTTTCACAAGGAATAAGAAAGTTAGAAACGCGTTATTCTAAATGCATTGCATTGGAGGGAGATTATGTAGAAAAATAAAATATTATTATTTAAATCTTTGCATTTTTTAATATTGATTCCAAGAATTTTTTGATTCACCTAGGTATATTTAAGTCAAACTTCAACATCTTATATTCTCTGAAACGTTTCTCCAGATCACTTAGTGGCCTTGAAAATAGAGAATCTTACTAATATTATAAACGTGAAAGTTTGTAAGTATGGATGGATGGATGTTTGTTACTCTTTCACGTTAAAACCGCTGAATGGATTTTAATGAAACTTTACAATAATATAGCTTATACATCAGAATAACACATAGGCTACAAGTTATAAAGATATTATGTGAATTACAACAATATAAACAAGTCGAATTCAAAATTTCTAATTGTCAAATTTTCGGCCATATTAAACTATAGACAACATAACGTTTCGCTGTCTGTTGCGTTTTGTTAAAGTAGGTTTTATACGGACGGGATAAAAATCTCAGGTATCCTATGTCCAACTTTCTTTTTGTTTTAAATATTTATAATGCGGAACAAAGTTCGCCGGGTCAGCTAGTTAAAAATAACAGAACGAAACCGTATTAATTAACTCGAGTCTCGAAATCCATAGTACTTTTAATCGACAACTGGACATCACTAATTCTGCTTAGCCGAAAGAATTCTCGCTTCGGCAGTCGTTAGCCTAATTATGTCTTCAATCAAAGTCAACTGCGTTCTACTACGGCGTTTTCTGAATAAAATTATTGTGTCAAACAGTCTCATGCAGTCATTAAGACGATCTTAAGGGTTATATACCTTTCTTATATTTTCTACCTGTTTTCAGTGATCAAAACCTACAGAAGTGAAAATATTGTTTCACCTATAAATATCTACTACTTCCTTTTTCACTTAGCTTCTAACCAGTTACTTAGTGTAACACTTTAGTACTACAGTTTTTTATCTATGTTTCCCCCTCGAAGGAGGAGGAGAACCCTGCCTTATAAGCGATTACAATATGTGTAACGACAAGCTAGACGAGTGAAGCACGAACGGTGCCGAAATTCGTGTGATGTGGACCGGCTTACGAGCCTTGAACGAGAGCATTTCGAGCGTTCGGCTCGAAATATAAATTCCTGCAAGGTGCATTATACATTTGACGCCATTATACATTTGACACGCTTCGCCTGCGCGCCTACTAAAGAAGTGCTGAAGACAGACCACGTGTAATCCCGCGACATCATCAAGCGCTGTCTGGCGACGCGAGCCCCACACTTCGGTTCTAGCATCAAACCAGTTACTACTGCTCAGCCCATAAATGACCCACTGCTGAGTTGGGTCTCCTCCCATTACATAGAGGGTCATTAAACTACTGTGCCACGCTGGCCAGACCTGTTGGTACAGGGTTTCATATCAAGAATTCCTTCTATTGCCACTAACTTTACAGCTTTGCCATTTCCTTTTATCGGCTCTTACGACACCCTCAGGAGGAAATAGGGTGGTGACACTATGTATTCTCAATTCGTAACCACACGTATATCTATACCCATATCTGGGGACATCAATAAATAAAATAGATATAAATAGATATAAAATAGATAGAGCACAAATTTTAATCAGAACACAAGTACCAAGGACTTCTGTCCGTAACAAACAAATGAGGAAGGCCAAGGCTTCGGTTATTCTTAGTAAAAGCCAAACAAAACAAATAGTTACTTCGCGTCGCGGCGGGACGTCACGTCGCGGATAACTGGAACAGATCAGACTATTTTCGAGTTATTGAGTATCAAATAAAGAACACCAGAAAAGAGATGATGACCTTGAAACTGCGGGTAATTAGCCATGTTTTGTCGGGTGGAAAAAGGGATTCCTGTCAAATTTTCCTTTTGTCGGCTCTTACGACACCCTCAAGATGGAATATGGTGGTGACACTATGTATTCCAAATCCGTCACCACACGGAGGTTCCACTTACGTATATGGCTTGGCCTGGTCTGGCCAGCGTGGCACGGAAGGCTAATTGCCCTCCATGTAATCGGAGGAGGCCCGACTCAGCACTGGGACATTTTTGGGCTGAGTAACGATCGTCCATTGGCAGCGGTAACCGCTTTCCATCAGGTGGGCTTTAAGAATTGACTAGTGACTACCACCCGTATGTCGTTACAATTCTGTCCATACGTAGCATGTCTAGAAGATTTCGCAGCTTAGCAATAATACCACCCACCATACACTTTATTTACGAATAAGTATTTTCTCTGTACCTTCTTGTTTCTCTGGTGTGCAATAATAAGTATAAAAAATAAAAGTTAATAAATTAAAAAAGGTCTCTCGAACTCACGTTATCACACGCACAGTGTTGCCAACAGAAGGACTCGCTTTTTATTTGTTTATCTATTTAATCTACAACTACAGTAGTGGTACTTCGAGCGGACTTAATGCCTTGTGACATTCGCTACCAGTTAGTAGCACGCTCTAGTGGTTTATAGAAGTGTGCAGGGGTTTTATATGTCAAGTTCCTTCAATGTATGTTTGACATGCTTCTGATAGCAATGAACAAGGGGTAATAGAACGTTCTAAACTTAGAAGACATGAATATTTCGAAAAATATACCCACATTTTACTGCTGTCAAATAAATCGGTCACAGCTAGGGTTGTCAACTATACTGTTTTGAACAGTATTATAGTGTATTTCACTAAATTATACTTTTTACTGTTGAACAAAAATAAAGTATACAAAATACTGTTTTCAGCATCAAAATTCAAACATTACTTCGTCTAAGTAAGACATTCACAATTTTTTTTTGAAATGAATGCTATGTGGCGGGACGGGATAGAAATAGAGCATCTATGAATTTAATAAAAATGCTCATTTATTTTAATTTCAGTTATAAGTGTAGTGACGCGTATAAAGTTTTTAAAAAAGATTATAAATCTGTAAGTTTTGCGAAAAGCTCTTCTTTTAAACCTTTTGAGTTTGAATAAAGAAATAACATACTGTTCATTTTTCTAAAATATTGTTTACTATTGTTCATAGAGCTGAAAATACTTGTCGGAAACGGGGTGTTTGTCAGGACAGTTATTTTCTCCCGAATACATATTGTGTGGGCAGCGTGGCGTCTCTCGAGCAGAAAACAAAGTTGGTACAAACAAATAATCTTTATTAACACTTGTTAACCTTGATAACTCATAATTGAACCAACGAGCCGTAAGGTAGTTCCTAGACTTGATGTTCGCGCGGTGAACGATCGGCGAGAAGTGAGCTCCGCCCGGCCCGCACGAGTTTTATCTAGACTCGCGATGAGATAAAACTCTGATGAGATGACTAGCGATGACGTTTCACCGCTTGCGCCTCGTTGTCAAATCAGCTCCCGTACTATTGACCGATCCGACATACTTTATTTCTTGTAAAAAGAAGTTGGCAACCCTAGTCACAGCGCGTTTAGGCAATCCGACACGATACTAAGTTAAAAAATACTAGATGTTACGTTAATCGTTTATTATGGTCAGTTATTGTCGTATTATAATTAATTTTAGTATTATTATTTGAATTTTAATATATAACAACAACGATTTTCGTTTAGGTGCATCTAAGTTTAGGTTAGGTTTAGGCATCTAGATTAAATTATGCAAAAATGAATAAACAATAACATTATTTTTCTAAAGGCATGATAAAACGTCATATCTCTTATCTCTAACATAAATAGAAATCCTCAAACGACCTAGTAACAAAAATATATGTTAAATTATTTCAATTAGAAAATATGAAACTGCTACTGAGTCGGGCTTCCTCCAATTACATGGAGGGTAATAAGATTACTGTGCCACTAAGCCAGACGGATTGGCACAGGGTTTTACTATTAATTTTTCCGTCACCACAGGGGTTTTAATTCACCTTTTTTTTTTATGGTCCTTAGAGGCAATCGAGCTGGCGGCCCACCTGATTGTAAGTGTAAACCGCCGCCCATGGACTTTGGCAGCGCCAGGGGCACAGCCAAGCCGGTGCCTACCGTGAAGTGAGTGTTTTTTTTTAAACCTCGTTTAAAGGAGGACATGTCGTCGGCGCTCGGGAAACACCGCTGCAGGTAGTTCATTCCAGAGTCTGCACGTGCGTGGTAAGAATGATCGCTGGAAACGTACCGTGCTGGACGTTATCGTTTCCAGGTGATATGGGTAATACCACAAAATAAATAAATATATGCGTGTGGTGACAGATTTAGAATAAAATTAAATAGTGTCTGACGCAAAAAAATATCGTACACAATTCAATTGAATTAATCACGATATCTGATAGAATAGAAGGCTTTATTTGAACCGTGTGCTCATGTCGTGAAAATGACAGCTACCCGGAAATACTCAGGCTTGTAGCTTTTATTTCTGAAACACTATTTTCAGGATTTAACAAAAAATATAGGATCCATAACAACTTGGCAAAAACAGTGAGTATTGGTTATGTATAAATGTGAACATGAAAATGTATAAATTTGCAGTAATACATTAAATGGAATTATTACTTACTCTATTTATTGTTTCTGATTGGAGTATGACAGTGGATTTTTAGAAGTATCGAAATTTAATAAATACGACAGCTTTCTATTTTAACGTTACAGTAATACTTCCAAACGAAGACACATCTTTAAGATTTTGCATATAAACCGTTAGGGCTGCTTTGGAAGACTTTTGAAATGAGACAAATTCACTCCCATTATCAGTCGGGCCTCCTCCAAATGGACGGCAATTAGCCTACCGTGCCACGCTGGCAAGACGGGATGGCACAGGATTTGAATCAAGTGTTTGGCTAGGTCTGCCGTCTGCCTCTTTCGTTCCTTGAGGCGGCTCTTGCGACACCCTCAGGATGGTGTGGGTTGGTGGCATTGTGTAACAGAATAGTCCTGTATGCCATGTTTCATTTTAATCCTCTGAAAGAACCATGTTTTAAAAATGAGATCCGTGCAATCCTGAGATCATAGAGCTTTTAAAACACTCTGTGGAAGTTTGAGCTAATAATCCACTCACTGTATGGTAGACAGCACGCACGTTCGTTCTATGGCCGAATATTTATATATATATATAAGTAAGGTACGGTTAGCGGTAGAACACTTCCTTTTGATATGGTTGAGGAGATCGATGGCTGCCACAAGCGTTATGCTTGTGAACAGGTGCCGCTGTTTGGGGTTGGTCGACTCACTGGATTCATGACTTATAATTTCATTTTTAATTATTCTTTTTTTATTATAAAATTCATATTTCAGTTGAGCGCCTTTCGGAACCAAACGAAACTAGTTATAAGATAACGGTTATTGTAATATGGCGTTTAAAAAAAGAGACAAGCCCACTGAGTTTCTTCCGCCAGGTCTTCTCGGTTGGTGCCGCGTTCCGACCTGGTAGTAGTATTTTATAAGTGATGTATACGATGACGATTGTGAACGCCATAATTGGTTTATACAATAAAGCATTTTTCTATTCTATTCTATTCTAGCAGAGGCGACATTTTTATGCACGAAAGCACTGCGCGTTTGCCCCCTGCATATTTTCGAGATACTTCTGTCGCACGTAATTGTCTGTGAAATATTATAAGGCTGAGGTCAGAACTACTTATTCCTTCGTATAATTTCTTCTTAACATTAAAAGAACTCTATCCTTAGAGTTTCCTTGCGAGCCTTAAACCGCTGAGCACACCAGTGTCCTCGAATTGGTGGTCAACCTGGTTGGCCACTAAGCCGAAGGCTGGCCCAGCTTCCTTCTGAGAGGACGTCAAGTGGCAGAGATTTGGAAAGGAGACAGTTCTGGCTAATCTTCGAAATGACGGAGCCTGGATGGGGGGGGGCGTGTCGTTACGCCCACTCTTTACCCTCGCCTTAGACTCCGAAGGCATCCCAGTTACCCAGGATGCTCCGTGGCTGAACCAGTGACGTCGAAAACGAGACGTGTGTGGGTATACCGCTGGGGTTTTCATACTAATGACAAAATTAATATTCATTGAAAGGAAAAAGCCAAATAAAATAAGTGTAATTCCTTAATTAGACAAACAACTTAATCCAGTACGAATGATATAATGATGTTCAGTGTGTACGACGCCTTATGAGCGTCGTCAACTTTTCAATAGGAAACAATAGAAAGGTTCCCTGAATAGCGCACGTGTGCTCAAATTAAATGCCCACTTGTATATCCCTCGGAATGAAATTTGAATAAGTATGCCGCTTGCATGGCGTTTTTAACAACATCAAACCATCATAACATAATCGGGAATTATGTGCCGTAACGGGTCGGTCTCAGCTATGTAGGTACTTAGCAATATCAACTCTAATACAACTTATGTAACAAAATATACAATAAAAAGGTAAAAATCGAAAAATAACCATTATACAACCATCTGAAGTTAGTTTCATATCCTAATTAACATTTGTTGTTAATTTTTTTTTATCGATTTTATTGCATACAATTCGTAACCAACAACTAGTAAATCAACCAAGAATACCCAAACTTGCTTTGCGACAAGTTACAAATTTTATAGCAAATTTGAAAATCTGAAGAAAATTTACTGGAATAATATCGGATAATTTTCCAAATAGGTTTATAAAGAACAGGGCCTCCTGGCTTCTCTCACTTTTTGTTGTACGTGTCACACACCTCTTAAATAAAAATCGAGGAGTATTTAATAATGAATGACTGTGGTAAACGAGCTTAAGGATCACCTGATGGTAGATGATCCCATGTGCACCTGCAACACCAGAGGAATTGCAAGGGTTGCTGGTATGACGCTCTACCAGCACCGTTTTTCCCATCCTGGAGCTCTGGCAACCTTACCAACACGAACACAACACCATGAAGGATGATGTTATATGTCTGCGGTTTTCTGTAAGTTGTGGCTCCTACTTCAAGTGGTTATCCGCTATGCCGTAACTCTCTATTTCTCTCTCTCTCTTTTATAAGTTAAAATATGGTACGATTTCTGATAGATATTCTCTAAGGGGATACTTCAAGTCCACCTTACAAAATGTCAATTCAATCTCTACTGGGCAAGCAACCAATCAAAGTAAAAATAACTGAGAGATAAACTGTCTATCTCTTACTTTTTTAAGTAAGTTTAAAGCGACCTTATTTCTTATAGATATTTAGAACGGGACTGTGTAGCGATTCGTCAAAGAAGCTTTTATAAATATAAGCTGAGGCATTGAATTTACATAAATATCAGGCGCGAGTTAAACGTCTACTGAAATTAATAACAGCGTCAAGTACACGTTAATTATAAATTGCGTAACCCAGTTCACACCTTAGATGATTTCCCCAAAGAGTCACCATAAAGTTACTTTATTAATACTTGTGCAAGACTTAACCCAGTGACTTTGTGAACGGCTTCCTTAATTTCCGTAGAGGGAACATAGATCCGTATCTTGCAGCGTTGCATGTTCTATGGTTTAGGAATCTAATCCTTCCATTGTTTTGGGAAGAGACTCAAATCAAACAGTATTATATTTTCTGTGATGATAATGGTGAGTAAGTTGTGCATACTACTTGTCAGCCCATAAATTAGCCACTGCTGAATCGGGCCTCTTCCAGTTACGGGTAATAATCCCACCGTACCACGATGGCAAGACACAGTTTCGTTTAATTCTTTCCTTCTCTTGTGGCTAGATGTTACGGCTATAATAAATGTTGGCGCAGTGGTTGAGCGATCGACTGCTGCGCAGCATGTCGCGGGTTCGATTCTCGCACGGAAGAAATATTTGTACGACCTACAAGTATTTGTTCCGCGTCTGGGTGTTTTCTATCTATAATATGTAGGTATTTACAAAAAAAAATGTATATAAGTTACCATAACACAAGCATTAAGTTGCTTAGCTTGGGACGAGATGGCGTTGTGTGAAATGTCCAAGGATATTTATTTATTTATTTTATTATTTTACTTATAACATAAGTCTTGTGTGAACCCCGCCTGCCATTCTAGCATTCATCTGTTGACGTCCTGACATATATAGGAGCAGGTCAGAGAGTGGATACTGGCATTTAGTGAAAGCGAATGATTACCGACTGTCTCACTAAATGAGTCGCGGAGGGTAGATGGCTATCGCTCCGAGTAAACACTAGTAAATAGCCAAATTAGGTTAGATTGATGTAGACCCCAATAAGCAACCACAAGCGAACAAGCCGATGAAGGAAGAACATTATTGTTAACATAGAACAATTATTGTGGCTATCGAGTATTTAAATAAGGAAAACGCTTTGAAATGCAACTGGTACTTATTATTACAAAATCATAATAGTTTCGATAGAGTGACACGACTAAACATAAAATAACTTGTACTAGTCCAATTCATGTCCAATTGTAGTAAAATGGTATTGGCGGCGTTCGCTTACATTTTTTAAGATAGTGTTGTGACAATTTTACTTCATGGATATTTATTTTTTCAAAAGTGAATTATGAACTTATCAGCAGTCGAGTGTATTAGTGTTACTCTAATTTTAAGTTTCATTGCGTCGACAGGTAAGTGAATCTCGCATCGAATCGAATAGCATACCTACCAGCAACAGCCGATTTGCTCCAGTTACGCATGACGATGCATACAATCGGGACCGTATGTCGGTCATTTCTGCAGCTCATTAAGTGCTTTAACTCGTGATGACATGAACTAATTTTTAAAAAGGGTGTGTAGCCCCGTGTTTAGAAGTACGTATTTAGAAAACATAGTGTTGCCACCCCATTTCACCCCGAGGGTGTGGTAAGATCTGACAAAAGGAATCGATAAGGCCGAAATCCTAGCCGCAAGAGAAGGTAAACTTGATACGAAACCCTCTTTTTTGGTGACGCCGAGGAAATTATTTATGCATGCCGCTGCCCCTCGTGGGTGGGGTCGGCGATTATGTGGGACTCCGGAAACTACTCTTCTACCCATTAAAACCCCAGCGGTATACCCTCACACGTCACGCTAGGGGCGAAAGCCTGTGCCAACCCGTCGAGCCAGCGTGGCACAGTAAACTAGATACGTTCTATGTAGTTGGAGGAGGCTCGATTCAACAGTGGGTTATTTAAGTCGATACCTTCTTAAATTCATGTCGATTCAGACATTTGCTCGTCACAGCGTACTTTGGGTGATCACGTGTCGCGAGGCACGAGGGAGCACACAGGATGGCCCCTCTCAAATAAAAACGCGTGCAGAGCATGAAACATATACTTACTATGTAGATGCAATGCATTGGAAAGCAAATGAGATGTCTGGTTACGACATGTTGGGGACCAGGTCTCCAAAAGAGAATTTAACATAATTGCCTTTAAACGATTTCATCTAATCACTTACATAATTCACCATATTTCTATATTAACATCAACAGTAAATTGATAATCTCCCTTAGCGATGTCAACAAGTACATTTATGTGAGCTCTTTGGAAGCTTAATATGAGATTTTTTTACTTGGCATATCACATTAATACCCATTATTTGATCTTTATTTGGGTCTCTCGGATAGTTTAAAAAAAAATCTCATCTGGTTCGATTCCTGACGTGTAATAATGATTTTTATAAGAATCCAACTATGCAGTTTTATTTTGTTTGCAGTTATGGTTGGTTTTAATTTATTTTTCAGAGACTGCCCAGCGTCTTCTTAGGCTGGCCGTGAATAGTGGGACATGCTCCGCCCTTGACAATGTAACATTCACCCAAGGAGACGAATTATTTGTCGTGTTTCATGGTGATGCTAGAAAATATATTGTGTAAGTTATTTAGATATACATTTTGCTGTCTGCATAAACGGGCTTCATAATCGTCATTTCAGCCCGTAAATGACCCACTACCGGGTCGAGCCTCCTCCAAGTTCATGGACAATCCACCTGTGTCACGCTGGCAGAACGGGTTTTCACAGGGTTTGTATCAAGTCTACCTTCTCTTGCCGCGCGGTGTCTACCGTCTGCGTTCCCTTTGTCGGCTCCTATGGGTTGGTGACGTTATAATACATAATGTATTTTAAATCCGTCACCACAATTTAGAAGTAATACCCTTCGTGTAGTTGAAGGAGGCCCCACTCAACAGTGAGTCAACGTATCAACGTTAATAAGTACAAACTAAACTTTAAATAGAAATTTATTGGTCCAGCGAGCCGACCAACTGCGAATTATCAAGTTAACAAGTATACGTATATACATTAATTTCTTTACTTTCAGTTGCATAGATACTTTCGAACAAACACGCACGTTCCCATGTAACGACGGTAATAGATGCGACTTAGACGTAAGTTGAACTTATGGGCTGTATATGATTTTCAAGGACACTTCTTTAAAGGGTCATCATCACCTACCGCTTAGCCAAGGAATTCCCTGCTGAATAGAGCTCACAAAATGCTTGGTTTGGGCAGTCGGGGATTGCCGTCGATTTTTATTGGGCTGGTCGGGACGCTAATTGTTCTTTCAGGACTCCGGAGTCCCACATAACCCCACTGGATTCCACGGCTAGAAGCCATGAGGATTTTCCGTGGGAAAGTTAAGGTTAAGTTTGTCACCAAACTACCAATACCAGATACGATAGTAATGGTTTGTTCATACACATTTTGGGCACATTAAATTAGGTGTTTTTGTATATTAAAATCGCTTACAGAATTTGCTTGTAGCAAGTGTACAAACATTTCATTTGATGTTATTATTGTCTTTACTTCTTCTCTTCTTTGTCTTGTCAAATGTTAGCATTGTTTCATTACGTTTATTAGTTTTACAATATTTTTGTCTGTCTGACTGTTGTCGAGTGTACAGCAATAACCCACAGGTGTATTTTATACAAATATTTTTCAAGAAGAAGACTAAAATATGTGTGAGTGAGTGCGATTATTTTAGTTTACGCCACAGAAATTAATTTCCAATGCGACAGAACGAGGTCTAAGGCTTAGGGCTTAGTAATGACGATTATATTCGGCAACATTATAATTTGTTCTTGCAGTTCGGCCAAATCTTCAATGAGACCGACATGAAGTGGATATGCACATCGCAAAACAATATGAAATGTGAATTCGATGTACCAGTTTCAGGTAAACACTCCTTATATATTATTTTACCCGCAGGCTTGATCTGCGTTGATATTCTACCACGAAGTACTACTACTCAGCCCATAAATGACCCACTGCTGAGTCGGAGCTCCTCCACTATGGGGAGGGTAATTAGCCTACTGTACTGTGTAGGAGTGAGGAGTTGTGTGTGAAAGATGTGAATGTAGGTTTGACGACTGATAGGTGTGTGTGGAGACGACCACCTAGTGTGGGACTGGGGCCGTAAGATGATAATGATATTTAAGATATACTATCGAACCCAAGTTAAATATAAATTAAAGTCAACTTATGAGAATTACCAGCGTAGGCTACAGGCAAATATTAAAAACGATCCTAAATCTTTTTGGAATTTTGTTAGAAGCAAGCGTGCTAGACGCAACAAAACTCGAGTCACGAAAGATGGAAAGGAGTTGAGTGACGAAGAGTGTGCGGAATGTTTGGCTTCATACTTTCATTCGGTGTATAACGAGGTGCGCCCGGCGCTGGACACCACGGAGGCGGAGCGCGCGGCGGGCGCGAGCGCGGGTGCGGCGCGCGTGCACGTTGGCCAGCTCAAGCTGCGCGAGCTTCGCGCCTCGCTCCGCCGCCTCAAGCCAAAGTATTCGGCGGGACCAGACGGGATACCACCTTATATCGTTAAAGACTGTAGCGCGGTGTTTGAAAAGCCATTACTGCACATTTTAAATTTATTTTTAAAGGTAGGTCTATATCCGAACCAATGGAAGATCACCAGAGTGATACCAGTCCCGAAGGGAGGGTCGGGAACTGATGTTAGTGGCTACCGACCGGTAGCAGTGCTGTCGGCTTTTGCTAAGGTGTTTGAGTCGGCGTTGCACAAATGTATTTTAGATCAAGTAACTTCTCGCCTGAACGACGCTCAACACGGTTTCCGGACTGGTCGAGGTACGGGAAGTAACTTGCTGTCTTTCGTGACATACCTGGCGCCGGCTGTTGACGCTGGGGGGCAGGTGGACACTGCGTACTTCGACTTTCGGAAGGCGTTCGACACCGTCGACAACGACGTGCTGTTGGCTAAGTTTGCGGCATTTGGTTTCACACCGCACCTTCTGCAATTCTTCGCGAACTACCTTGGCAATCGCCAGCAGTACGTTGAATACGGGGGATACGTCTCCAGGCCTTATTTCACGTTCTCGGGCGTGAGTCAGGGTAGCAATATCGGTCCATTAGGCTTCATTCTGATGGTGAATGATCTTCCTGAAGTTGTGAAGGAAGCGAAGTGTTTGCTATTCGCGGATGACCTCAAGTTGTTCCTATCGGTGGCAGATACTTCGGACTGTGAGAGGCTTCAACAGGATATTGATAGGGTAGTGCAATGGAGTTTAGATAATAAGTTAGGTTTTAATGTTTCTAAATGCAGTATAATGAGCTACACTCGCGCGCGGGAACCACTGCTACATCAGTATGAGATGGAAGCCGCAGTCATGTCGCGAGTCACGCATGTGCGGGACCTGGGGGTGGGGATGGTCCCAGAATTAATGTTCCGGGAGCACATTATAGACATATGCAACAAGTCCTTCCGAAATCTTGGATTTATACTCAGACAGTGCAATGACTTTCATAATACGGCAGTGGTTCGAATCATGTACAATGCGCTGGTACGGAGTCATCTGGAAACGAGTGCGATGGTTTGGAACCCCCATGAGGCTAAATACAGTGTCATGGTGGAAAGAATCCAAAACAAATTCACTCGTTTTTTGTTTTTTAAACAGTACGGCGTCTATCCCTTCTTCCCGCTCATGTACCCGAGTCTTTTCGTATTAGGGATGGTAGGGTACAGTAGGCTGGCAGTGCGCAGAGACGTCGCTCTGTGTAGCTACATGTTTCGTGTGCTGCGCGGCTGGCTACACCACCCGCATATGTTAGCGGAGCTGGGGCTGCGCGCGCCGCCGGGTTGCGGAGGCGCGCGTCGCCCCACGCCCACGCTACTGGAGCCATACTCTAGGACCAACCTTAACAAGTTTGCCCCCTTGTCACGTGCCATAAGACTACTAAATATTATTTCAGAGGAGGTTGATATATTTCACTGTAGCCTGATAAAGTTCACAGGAGTAGCACTGCAGTGTATTGAAAGACTGGGATGATTAGTTTATTTTTAATTGTACTTAAGTGGTTTAATTTTAGGTATTTAAAATGTATTTTTAAGTGTGTTTTTTTTTTAATTTAGTAGTGTTTCAATTATTTGTACTGTAGTAGTAACATCGCATTGGCGTTATAGCTGTTAAGGTGTTAGTTACGTAATTATAAATAAATAAATAAATAAATAAATAAATAAATAAATAAATTTATAAATATGAGGATTAATAAGAGTTTTGTGATGAAACCTAAGTAAATAAAGTTCCTTTTGAGTTTGAGTTCCACGCTGGCCAGACAGGTTTCGAACTTATCATATCCTTTTGACGGCTCTTACGACACCCTCAGGATGGCATGGCCAGTGGGCCAAGTATTTCAAATCCGTCACCACATGGACTTTATTACGTTTAGTCCAATTCTAGCGTTCACAATCGTCAACCAATTAGTCTTATCAGGGAATTGAGCTACTATACCACGCTGGCCTGTTGGGTAAGCACCGGGTTTGTATCAAAATTAATGCCCCGTCCATACGCTTGATGTTTGCCACAAATACCAAACACAACAAACAAAGTCCCAAACACAATCACCAAACACAAGCAGTCGTCCTCACACTTGGCGAACATGTCAGTATCTTCCGAATCGGCAAACATGGCGGACGACGAGCTTGTAGCAGCTGTCACTTTCGGGTTGACCTAATTTAATTCCGAAAATAGAATAAATAATTTCGAATCGACGCTTGTTGTTTTTTTAAGTGTCTCCGGAATGAAGCCATTAATATTTATCTTTTAAATCTTTTACATTTTTATTCATCAACACACTGAGGCGGGTCCACGCATCCTGTACCTTCTGCCTATTTTTGTGATAAGGGTCTTTTGCTTTCGAGATGCATGGCTCATTTTGATATACTTCTAAAAAACAAAGAGTTGTGTCTTCCGACCAATCACGCATAATTAGGTACGCGCGAAAACCTATTTTAGTTAAGTCTTTTGCTCCAAAAACGATTTATTGACGCGGTCCATGCGACGTCCACCGCTCATAAGCTCGCGCGCAATACTGATATGTTTTTAAGCGTGTGGAGCCATCGCAAACTGTTTGCCAAACAGCCTTTGATCTGTGAAGAAAAACCGACACCGATGCCGATCAGTGGCGAACACAAACAAAAACAGGCACACACCCACAAACACCCATCCACATGTTCGTGTTTGCTGTTTGTTGTTTGCTATTGTTTGCCAAGCGTGTGGATATAGTCTTGCAGCTATGTTGTCTGTATATTGAGCGTCCTTTGTCGCATCGATACCCTCAGGATGAAATGGATTGTTTTAAAACGTATTCTAAAAGCATCAGTCATAAATATCAGTATTTGTTTCTTATTAATTTAACATTTTAAATTTCAGATTTCGTTGCAGTTTCCGTGAATGATTTGAACTTAAATTTTAAAACAGTTCGAAATGAATATAATGCGACGCAGTTGCGAACTACCAAATACATATACAGGGAAAACGAGTTGGTTAATGTAGTGTTCACTAAATTGACTGGCGGAATAATAATGGAATATCATTGTCCTAAAAGTAAGTACAAAGGGGACAAGGCAAGATTAGGTTATTCGTTCAAAACCTGGTGAGAGAGATCTTCGCAAGAATGTTCAATTAGCTGTCCCTAAAGAGAAACATAAAAATGCTCTAAAAGTACCGCTAACAATAGATGTCGTTGTCACAAGGTTCCTTCGTTGTCACAATGTTCCTTAAAATTAAAGGTCGGTGATAAAATTCACAAAAGATTTCATTTGACTTTGTTAGGTTAGGTCAGTTTCTTCACATGAGATTTCACGCGCCCCATCATTTAGGGCCCCCGCGCATTTAAGCGGCCAGGCCGCACGGCCAGTCGCGCGGCCTGGCCGCATAATGCGCGGATTGGTCGCGGCGGCCAATAGGCCGCGTATGTGACGCGATGTTTTTCGTTGGCCGCGCGGCCAAGTTTTGGTCGCGGAATGCGCGCAGCTATATACATCGTAGAAGAATTGATATGGTCGCTCACTATGGGCTCCATCAGAAGGCTCAAAGTCACCCAAAGGGCAATGGAGAGGGCTATGCTCGGAGTTTCCCTGCGAGATCGAATCAGAAAAATGAGGAGATACGCAGGCAAACCAGGGTCACCGACATAGCCCACCGGATTGCCAAACTTAAGTGGCAGTGGGCAGGGCACATAGCTCGCAGGACAGACGCCCGATGGGGCAGAAAAGTCCTCGAGTGGCGACCGCGTTCCGGAAGGCGCAGTGCTGGTAGGCCTCCCACACGGTGGGAGGTTATGGTCGCCGGAAAGCAGTGGATGCGGGCGGCCCAGAACTGGCCTTTGTGGAGACCCTTGGGGGAGGCCTATGTCCAGCAGTGGACGTCTTTTGGCTGAAATGATGATATATATATAAACAAGTCGTCGTTAACGAGGTTAAAGCTACCGACGGCTCAAGGGTCCAGAGAGAGGAACCCCACGTTCCTTTCTGATTCCAGAATGTCATGTTTTTGTATCAGGCTCTTAATCCAGCAACACGGCGAGAGTTTCTTAGGATATTAATCGAAAATCTACGCTTGCCGAACTCCTTCAACGAAATTTCGAAAAGATCTAACTTAATAGTGAACCATTAGATTTAGATGTGCCGCCTTTGGATCAACGGGTCCCGGGTTCGATTCCGGGGTCGGGCCAGTGTCTTTGTCTAAACCAGAGGCACTGGCTCGGAGTCTGGGTGTCATTTCTATCTATAATATGTATGTATTTACAAAAAAAAATGTATATAAGTAGTTTATCATCCATCTCGTTACCATAACACAAGCATTAAGTTGCTTAGCTTGGGACGAGATGGCGTTGTGTGAAATGTCCAAGGATATTATTATTATACACATATCTTTATTAATCATATTTTAGAAATATTTTTTTTAAATAAACTAAATAAAAAATACATTTATTTAAAAAAAATACATACAAAATAGAAAAAATCCCACCCATGGCGAAGCCGAAGGCCCAAACTAATATTATTATTATTAGTTATAACGGAAAAAATACTAAACAAATATATATCATAATATTCTACTAAACTTATTGTCTTTTAATATTTTAGCGAAAGGTGTTTCAAATATTAGTGAAATCATACACACATATCAGACACTGACCACTAGAAATTGCACCGATGGTGACACAGGAAACTACATTGAAGTAAACATTACTTCCGAAAGTAATGGTACGTAACGATATATATTATAATCATTGTAAAAATGAATAAATTCTCATGAATGCTTTCAAATTGACAAATAATAATAAAAAATAACACAAAACATATGAAAAAAATAGAAATAATTAATTATTTAGTCTTTACCACAAGTTCGGCATGCCATTCCAAAGAGTAGAGCTGGCAATAAAGTCCATGGTTGCTCTTTTAAATAAGAGGGTTACAATGATGATGGTACAACAAGTCTGGCAGGGTCTATACCGGGGAGGCAAATGTCTTTTCATCCCCCCATCTCGGAAAGAGTATTTTTGCTCTTCGATATCTGAGTGCAAAAGCCGTTTTTATTCGCTAGAGAATAAAGTATTTTTGCTCTTCGATATCTGAGTGCAAAAGCCGTTTTTATTCGCTAGAGAATAAAGTATTTTTGCTCTTCGATATCTGAGTGCAAAAGCCGTTTTTATTCGCTAGAGAATAAAGTAAAGATTATTCTGTAATACTTACCTGTCATAATGTAGTAATTAATACCTAAACTGAAATAAAAGTGTACCTATCTTGTGATTTTAAACGTTTTTTTTTTGCATTTAGTCATTTCCTCGCTGAGGTGGAATGAAAAGTTACGTGTTGCACTCGAGTGCAAAGATTTTTCACCTCGTGCTCTTTTGATTCCCTCGCTAACGTCGCTAACAACTTTGCACTCTTGTATAACAAATAACTATTGTGTAAACCAGAGCCACTTGCTCTGAGTTTGGGTGTCAATTGTGATCGTGAGTTTCATGTTTGTAATTTTCCCCACGATGCAGTTTATACCTAGTGCAGGGTGGCCCGCGCAGACAATTGGTGCTACCACCAATTGTCTGCGCGGGTAAACCTTTTAGTGGGTAAACCGTTCACAATCACCATCTCATCGCGACCGGGACTCCCACATACCCCAGCCCCGTCCCTGGGTTTCCCCCACTTTAAAAAAAGAGGGGTTTAGTAGTTCTTAAAAAATGTCAGTCAGGAGTGACGTCTACCGAAGTACAGAGGACACAAATGATGCACTCCCAACCAGTAAAGCCAGACGTTGAACAACCACGACATCTAACACCTAAATTGTTTCACTAGTTCGTGTCACTGGGCTATCTTTGAGAAACATTTTGTACCAACACACTGACGAAATACATCTAGCTGAAGCCTGGGTTTACCACTACGAGTACGAAGAAGGTGAACACCTAAACCTAAGGTGTGTGTCAAGGCACGGGATTTTGGCCTGGAATGTCCGAGGTAACTTTTCTTCAAGCACTTAAGACATATCTTATACTTCGTCACACCCATCAAGTCCGCCAAATCGGTAGTACGTATGGTGACAGGCTTAGAATACGCAGTGTCACCACCCCATTCTATCCTGAGGGTTTCGTAAGAGCCGACAAAAGAAATTACAAGGCTGCAAGAGAAGGAAAACTTGATACGAAACCCCGTCTGGCCGGCGTGACAGAGTAGGCTAATTATCATTTATGTAGTTGAAGAAGGTGCGACTCAGCAGTGGGTCATTTATGAGCTGAAAAAGTAATGTGCTATAGAAGGTGTAGAAAAAGCCACTTGAATTGGGCGTATAGAGCTTGTCAAGGGTAGCAGTTTCTATGTTTACAATCCTATAGTATTATAAAATCGATATTTTTTTCCTGAGGCAGTTTTCCTCGCAAATCGTGAGTTCCGGAGATAACCAACCGACTATGTATCATTATTATTAACCTACAAGCTGATTAATTTGTTCCATACTATATCTTTCTTTTTCTATCTTCACTGAATTATATCTACCTCTTCCGTTCGACTCGCCCGATCACACTTTTCGTAACGCCCTCGTCACGCATACACCAGCTTACTCCCGAAATCAAACGTGCGTAAAGAAATTTGGTTTTAAGAAGTCACTTTGAATCCTTGTCTATCTGTACTAGTAGACATATCGATCCTGTCGTTATAGATAAAGGGGCTAGTTACACTGGGCTGAAAGAGGTAATGTTCTTACATCAGTTTTGAATTTTCAGGGCAAGAAGTGGCTGGGGTCGTAGGTAATACGGAAAACTCCATACAATATAAGGATTTACCCGAAATAATAATGACAACTTCTGACGATAGTACCAATATCACTTGCGAAAAACGCTCCAGCTATGACGGGAATCTCAACTTTTTAGTTTTAATAAAATTATACTTGAAACCTGGCCCTACTACAAATGGTAATAGTTGAGTCACTGGCCAATAGTAGCTAGTTAATCGTTTGTTGACGGATTTAGAATAACACACACTATCCTGCGGGTGTCGTAAGAGGCGACTAAAGGAACCCACCTAACCGCAATACAAGGAAAACTTGATACCAACCCCATCGTCCATGAATTTGGTGGAGGGCCGACTCAGTGGGTAATTTATGCTCTGAAATTAGACAGACCAACCAAACTTTTTTTTAAAGAAAAAAAGTGGTCACCGTCGCCGGACATCTGCAAGCTAACGGGAGAAGATGCGTTGCCGGCCTTTAAGATGCCTGTATACACCTCTTTTGAAGAGCCCCATGTTGTAGCGCAGAGGAGGTAGATCATTCCACATCTTGTCTCACTCATCATCAAAAGGCTCGCGATGCACGTACAGTTGCTGAAAACTGTATATCCAGCCGCTGTGGATGAAATTTCTCCGAGTGCCGCAGGGTGCCATGGCGGAAAAGTGACGATGGCACCAAGCTGAATAATTCCTCGGAACATTCCCCAGTGTACAGTTGGTATAAGGCTCAATTTTTTAGATACAGGCTTGCCTACTGTGTCATTTTAATCAATCATTCTTTGCTATTCTCAGGATTAGAATTTCCACTAAGTTCTCAGTTAGCAATTATAGCAGGATGTGCCGCGTTCCTTATTCTACTCGGTTTGGTCATCGTGAGTTTCGTATACTGGTATAGGAGACACAAGAACATCAAAATCACAGAGGTAACTTTATATAAGCAATTTCTTACATTGGATATTAAGAACAAACTTAAATAGCATATAAATAAACAGAACCTTGACACACGATCCAGGACACCGATCCTGCTATTTCCGTCGACGTGCTGGCATTATGCTACTAAATTAAAAAGTCCTTACCAAAATCATAAAACGTCAAAATCTTGTTGCCTATGTCTCGATCTGATGCGATAGTATTAGCTGACTGTCAAAATGGACAATCAATAATACGTTGACTGCGTATACAATAAGTTTTAGGACGTCTAAAAAAAGGACGTCAAAAGAGTGGACATCTAAAAAAAGGTCCTCGCGAAGAGTGGACGTCTAAAAAAATTGTAGTCAAAAAGAGTGGACATCTAAAAAAGGTCGTCAGAAGAGTGGACATCAAAGCGAGGTGGCATAAAAAGCCTACGGGCGGCAAATCTGCAAATCCGCCGCTGCCAATACTTAACTTAAATTTCTGTCAAATACACGCATTGTACTATACTTTATTACAAACACGTAATTTACGAACACAAATGACAACCAGCCTCGGAGTAAGTGCGTTTACATAAAGACACTTGCCCGACCCGGGAATTGTACCGGGGACCTGTGATCCAAAGCAGCACATCCAACCCCTAGCCCAGTTAGGCAAACGATGCAGCATACTGCGTGATGCTTCTTCTATTTCTATATACAACTAGCTGACCCGGCGAACTTTGTTTCGCCTTAAAGGCAATAAATGAGCAGATTTTTGATTTTATAACTTAATTTTTTATCAGGATAAATATAAATAAAAAATCTATGATTTTAATTATACTTTATTGGCCATCTATTTTAGTAACTGCACTTTTCAGTGAATCACCTTGTGACAGACGACATTTTTCGGTTTATTATCAGGCGAATGAACAAATAACGCAGATGGACTTCTGACCCGGAACATGCCACATATAAATTGATCTTGGGAAATACATGATTTAGGCCACAAACTTTCCAGGATTGGCCCTGTAATTTATTAATGGTCACGGCGAATGCACGACGGATCGGAAATCATTAAAACTAAAACGGTATATCAGTTGATATCGTCGGGATCCTCGGATGAGAACTTCCTCACCTTCCAACTTTACTTTGAGTATAGTCCATTGTTCATCAATTCACTTACCACCAAACGCATTCCGTTGCACAGCTTTGGTGGTTTTGGTTTTTAATTGGAAGCAAACTTAGTATGTAGCCAACCTTTAGTCGTAAATTGTGCGGTGTTAAGCCAGGCACATCCAAGGAGTCTTTTTTACAGTCATTATATTTGAATTAATGCAGTGTACCAATGATTTCATTCTGAATTATGTTAGTTACTTTATGTCATCTACATATTTATTCTTAGCCGCCAAAATTGCTCGCTTAGTCAACCATTATATTATTTTTGTGTTTGTGAGTTCGTCCTTCGATGAACAGAAATTCTGAGAAAATAAAATCAATCCACATATTTCGATGATTTGAGGCAAGCGCTTATTAAGGCGGCAGCAGTCGATCTTGGAATTAGTGGCAGTGTTTGGCAGAAATAGCCAGGCAGTGCGCCTCCAAAACATCTCAAGTCATTGCGTAGGTGTTCGGTCGGATCGGATAAGTGCTTCCAATGCACGTGTATACGCTATTGTACATTCGTCCCAGATGACGATTTTCCATATTGATAAAACTTTAGCCGCTGAGGATTGTTTTGTAATATTACATGGCATCTATTGGTCCAATGCGGTCGCAAGTATGCAAGCAGTAATTAGTGCTGCCATCGTATCGAAACGTTGCTCGATCCAAATTATGTAGTACCTACCTACTTTATAAATTTATTCTTGTGCCTCGAAAATTATCTAGTTGTTGATCTCTTAAATTTGCTCGACGATTTTGCATTCATTCCCAACCGATCCGTTTCACGGGCTGCCTCGATTTGCTCTTGTGATTGAGAAACACGGATTCAAGCCATACTAATGCAGCGATCTTCACGTGCATTATTTAGTTCTTCTTCATTGTTCGGCACAATAAGCTAATATTTCTTCATTTAAATGTAATATTTACTCGAAATAAATACATCAACCGGTCAACTTCAAAATTTCTAATTGCCAAATTTGTCAAACTATAGACAACATAACGTTTAGCTGTCGGTGACGTCTTGTTATTTTAACAGTTGCATTTTGATAAACGATTTTTTATATCACGGAACGGGATTACACACATTTACACTTTCACGTTTATAATATTAAGTATGATTTTGTGAATTGTCCAACATCTTTATATATAAAAGAAAGTCGGACATGGGATACCTAAGATTTTTATCCCGTTCCCGTAGAATGTGATATAATACCTACGTGGTATAACAAAGCGCAACTGACAGCGAAACTTTATGTTGTCTATTATTTATTTAAATATGGCTGAAAATTTGACAATTAGAAATTAAAATTTAACTTAATATCTCTATAAATTTATACATTATATCTTTATAAATTGTAGCCTATGTGTTATTCTGATGTATAAGCTATATTATTATTGTAAGGTATATTTTATTTCCGGTAGCAAATATTTTATTCGAGGTAGTATTTAAAATTCAAACAGTGGCAACACTGTGGCGTTCAGTTGTTTGTGGCGGACCTTGAAAATGGCACTTCAGTTTTGGTGTTGATGCAGTGCAGACCTACAGTAGATAAAATGTAATTAAAGTGTTCCAGAACCTACCCGAGGATTTTATTACTTACAAATCAGAAGTGGCAAGTACCCAAGATATTTTACTTTTTATACCGCTCAAACATATCATTATTTAAAATAGTTTCTATGCATACGTGCGTCTGCGCATGCGATACTTTGTAGTTGATATCAGTGTAGAGTTGAAATAATAGAATAGACTTTAAGTTAACAAAATATATTCGGTATTACGTAACTTTTCTGAATACAATTGTAATTCTCATACAGGAAACTTAATTATAAATTATGGTATAAATAGTCTCAAACGAATCGGTCTAATACTTTCCTGTAAATCAGGCCCAATGTGCTGAGATATAAGAAGGGGCATTTTCGCTAATTATTATTCAACAATTTTCTTCCTACCTACATGCTCCATTTCAATTTATGTATGCAGACATGTTATTGGCTTTTATTAATAGTGTAATGGTACTCACAAGGCGTTAAATTACACCATAACCTCAACGTGCCGCAATGCTCTCATTTCACATGGCCACCAACATTGATTTTTATTACACATCTTATTGTTTTATCAAAGTTACTGTGTACCTTGGTGTTTTTGAAAAGAAAGTTGTTTTCTCCTATTAGTAGTAAAAGCTGCACTTGCTAAAACTCCTTTACCCTAAACCTAGCTTTCACCTAACCTAGACTTAGGACACTCGCAACTGTGTGCTAGTTACATAGTCGACCTTGGTTACAAGTTTCAGGTATTATGCAGAAAGAAAATAAAACCCCAATGCATCGGCTTCGTGTTCGTGAGTTGCCGAGATCCCGACAGCCAAGTACAAGCAGAGGTCTTCGGGACAGTGGCAGAGCGTATGAAGCGGGTACGAGATTAGGAGCCGTTCACGTCACGACGATAGGTGTCGTGAAGTGGAACGGTAGTTGCAACTGGAACAGGAACCGATGCGAGTTCTACGCGATGACTTGGACCGAGAGAGGCGTTACCAGGCGCAGCATACTGTGAGTAGTCCGAGAGTTATTGAGGATCGTCGGAGTATTCAGTTGGGCCATAGTAGGGATACTGTTTCGCGACGTTCGCGTTCATAGCCCGACTGGAAAAAACCAATGTTTTGCGAAGACCTGAACATCGGGCTGAAGATCGTGTGAAAAAAGAAAGATCTGAAAGCCCCATGTTCTCGTCTAAGCATGTAACCGATCTAATTACTTAATTCTAATAAAATGCAGTTGCAGCCGTCGACTACTCGCACACTATTTTCTAGTCACTCCAGTGGTCATAAAAATATATTATTTGATTTGAGCCGCCTCCAAAAAGCAACGCGTTGACACATAGCTAAAAAAATGTTAACGAGTGCGCGAGCGTCTGCGGCTGGGACGATAGATCCATTTTGCAAAATTCCAAGGTTTGGCCAAGAGTTGAAGAAAGTTTACCATCTATATAATAGTTAACTGGTCAGTGGCAAAATAAATTAACCGAAGCATTTCTTTTTGAACAAATTATGGTCAAATCTTGGAGGATATGCTAAAACGTAAATGCAAATACAATGAAGCACTTCAATTAAGTGTACTATACGACAAATTAGCCTTGTTGAACCAATGCAACGTTGGGGGGAGACGTGCTGTCGATTGTATAATTCACGGGTGACTGATAAAACTATATAATCGAGCGCTATCTCTTTAAATTGATCACAACCAGAGCCGTTTTTATTGTTTGATGAGTTATAAGAATTCTTATCAAGCATTCGATTGACCAAATAATTAGGAATCGAGGCATAAGAGTGAATATAATTTGGGTTAAAAAGAAATGGCTAAGCCAAGTGGCCAGTGCGGGATACAGTGCGGGATATATATGTATGTTCGTAAGTAGTATGTTGTAAAGAAAAGGGATATCGATACTTTACATGCCGAAACCTCTCGTAAAGTCTGAAAATAGGACATAAAAGTGAAGACTGCTTTTCTACACGAAAATTAAACCTAGTGACCCTGTCAAGAAAACTATGTTGATATCAGACTCAATCTAAGTTCAAAATTTTACAAAAAAGTTCCTGTAAATAATGTACCCTCTTAAACATTTTGTAGACTTTGGCAGCGACGTCTCGTTAATACGAAAAAGAAATGCTCAAGTTGCGGAAAATATTTACAACATTATCTTATTCCTATTATCTACATTTTTTTTAAGTAGGTAAATAGATAACAGTTTTAAGTACCTATGGATGAAACATTCACCCAATGTTTGTTGCCCTTTCACGTAAAAACTACTGTATGAATTTTAATGAAACTTTATAACAATATAGCTTATACATCAGAGTAGCACATAGGCTGCAATTTATAAAGATATTGTGTGAAGTGTCCGAAATATAACAATAAAATAATAGGAAAGTCCAATGAATAGTTGCTAGTCTTGGGTCAATAAGGGAATTATATATTGATGTCACAGGTGTCCCCTTGAGGTCATATTTCTGAAGGGTATTTTATTAATCGGGGTACAATCCTTTAGGAATCATTACTTTTTATTGTTAACGAAAGTTTAAACATACTCTGCTTTATAAATAAAACTAAAGACTTGATTTGATTGCTTTTTTTTTTTTTTACTTTATGTTATAGTGTAGTCCGGATTATTTTGGAATAAGGTTGTGGTATTTGGTGCCCCTCTTACTCTGTTCACTCTGATCATATCGAAAGGGTCCAAAAGAAATGCTCAAGGATACTATGTCGCAAACTTGGTTTGTGTCGCAGTGAGCCTGGTTATAATAGTAGATTATTAAGTTTTCATTTAAGTCTTCTACACGTTCGCCGGGAGCAGTACGATTTTTATAGTTGCTTAATTTATTGCACAGTTTTAATGACTCTTATTACATAGAAAGTATTCTTACCCTTAACACCAGGCGTAACTTGCGCGTTCCAGATCGTACATTTTTCCTACGAATTTGTTAACAATACTTCGTATTACAATCCTCTTACAATAATGTGTCGTTTACATAATTATGGATTTAGACATTTTCAACCCTAGACTCACCGCATTTAGAACTAGAATTGGCAACATCATAAAACAAAGCTTTTAGCTAGGTAACATTAACTTAATTAACTATACCTATTATGTTTTATAATGATCTGTCAATGACTTTTGGATATTTTCCAATCGACATTTCGATATGATTAGCTATTAACCTGAATTTTATGTTTCATTGTCCAAATAAATAAATAAAAAGAAACCCCTTTAGTAAACCGCGAGCTCGTGCCTACTGATGAAAACTACTAGTACAAAACTAACAAAACTACAAGAAAAATTGCATGCTTTGTTGAATTAATACAGACATTGCTTTGCCAATACTTTATTAGAATTGGGGTTTGCTAACGTTAGAGAAATGACTGTAGAAGTTGACACTATAAAGCCCGTTGTTTATGGACCTCGAGGAGACGTCTGAGAAATGATTAGACGTGTTAGACTCTGAAATCGTTAGGGATTCTGTTTCAAAATATGCTAGTCTTAATATACTGTTTCGGAGAAAGGACGCGGGATGTCTAGAATATGTTTCGATTATAGAATGTTAAATTCAGTGACAATAAAGGAGCGTTATCCTATGTATGCCAAACATAGATGAAGTGATTTCCCGTTTATCTGGTCAAACATGTTTTATTACTATCAATTTAATATTATAGGATATTATAAACTTCCTATCTTGGAGCAGTCTAAGCATTTTTCCTCTTTCGTAACACTGGATGGCTAATAAGAGATGTTAATCTGTTAGACTTGTGTGTATCACCATCATTGTACCTAAATCTTTTATTTAAAAGAGCAATCATGGAGTCTCTTGCTGGCTCTTCTCTGTGGAATTGCATTACAAACCGATGCCAAAAACTAAATTATTAATTTAGCTTAATTTTAACTTTTGACTATTTGGAAGCATTGGCACGAATTTATTCGAATAAGACATTTGATTTTGATTTAGAAAGCCGATTGGATGTTTTTGTTCACATGTTTATAAGAGGTTCGGTTTAGATAAAGGTACAAAACACATCCTTAATGCAGTGGTTTAATTCAACGAGCAGGAAGAATGGCACCATCGCACTATATTAAAATTTCTAACACTTCGAGACTTAAGCGGTAACAAATGGGACAAGGTTGTCGGTAAAGTACAGTGGGGGTGAAATAATACAACATACTCGTAAAAGACCACGGGTAGGACACCAGCCGAGGTAATGTTTGGTACACAAATGACTTGCGAGTCAAACCCTAGGCTAAATGTAATTCGGCAAGAAACATGAGGAGGGTGACTTAAGCGATATTAGGGACCACGTTAAAGTAGCGATAGATGCAGAGCAACAAACACAAAAACAGAAATGTGACAAAGATAGGCGTCCTGTTAGAGTATACGTTGAAGTAACTAAAACTGCTTTTGCCAATGATCAAAAGTATTACCTTCATATGTGGGCACCTATAGAGTAACGATGTTGTTAGGAAATGATAGATTAAACGGCAGACCACAGTAGCCTCCGACCGAATGTTGCCTTGGATCAATTTTGCTGCATTAAAAGTAAACGACTGTGTGAACATAATGATGATGATGATTCTAATAATAGTAATGATGAATTGTTCTTTTATAATAATTAAGCGAGTTATATGGATTTGCTATATTTGCTAATAATAATTTTAGTAATTACTAGCAGCCCGTCCCGGCTTCGCACGGGTGCGATATTACCCGTGGGCGATGCTGCGGGGCGAAGCTAGTATCTACAAAAAGTAGCCTAAGTTACTCCTTATATCACCGGATACCTATTGGTGAGGATCCCATCAAAATCGGTTTAGCCGTTCCAGAGATTAGCCAGAACAAACAGACAGACTGACAAACAAACAGACAGACAAAAATTAAAAACAAAATGTTATTTTGGTCTATGTACTGTGTATAAATTTTGTTATTACAAACGGACACTCCAATTTTATTTATTTATATAGGTTATCCGACATTGAATTACTAATGATAATGAACAATTAGAACATTATCATTAGGTAATAATACTGTTACAATTAGAACATAAAACATTTGTTGTGGATTATTTAATCTGTATCAATCTGTATTCCTCGTGATAAGCCTGATGCTAATCATAGAGCTGTGTCAAGTTTGGCCTGATGTCAACTTGGCATAAGTATAATCGTATGGTTCTGCCTGATGCGAACAAAGAGTTGTGTCAAGATTGGCCTGATGTCAACTTGTCATGATTATAATTAGTATTCCTCGTGATTAGCCTGATGCTAATCATTGAGCTGTGTCAAGTTTGGCCTGATGTCAACTTGGCATAAGTATAATCGTATGGTTCTGCCTGATGCGAACAAAGAGTTGTGTCAAGATTGGCCTGATGTCAACTTGTCATGATTATAATTAGTATTCCTCGTGATTAGCCTGATGCTAATCATTGAGCTGTGTCAAGTTTGGCCTGATGTCAACTTGGCATAAGTATAATTGTATGGTTCTGCCTGATGCGAACAAAGAACTGTGTCAAGGTTGGCCTGATGTCAACTTGGCATGAATATAATTGTATGGTTCTGCCTGATGCGAACCTACTATGTCCATTACTAGCCTGATGCTAATTTAGTGTGATAGGATTGGCCTGATGCGAATCCAAACTTTGGTTGACCTGATGTTGATCATAGTATAATTATTAGCCTGATGCTATTCCAATACACAAATGATTGACCTATGCCATGATTGCCTGATGCAAATCCACGTCTGTTAATACAGTTGTAATTGTTGCTTTAAAATGTTACCAAATCAAAAGTAATTGTATATGTTCATATTTTATTTCTGGGTTAATGTTTTAAGAAAAAAATTGAATTTACTGAACTACTTAATTTTTGTAAGTAATATTAAGATTATTAAATTTAAATTTCTTTTTATATTCCATGTTAAGCTATTAATATTGTTCCTACCGACGCAAACAACTGACCGTGGCCCTGATTCCTATATGTATGTGGACATACATGAGGTCAGGATGGACGAATGTAAGGTATATTTTATTTCCGGTAGCAAATATTTTATTCGAGGTAGTATTTAAAATTCAAACAGTGGCAACACTGTGGCGTTCAGTTGTTTGTGGCGGACCTTGAAAATGGCACTTCAGTTTTGGTGTTGATGCAGTGCAGACCTACAGTAGATAAAATGTAATTAAAGTGTTCCAGAACCTACCCGAGGATTTTATTACTTACATTATAAAGTTTCATTAAAATCCATTTAGTCGTTTTTACGTGAAAGAGTAACAAACATCCATCCATCCATCCATCCATCCATCCATCCATACTTACAAACTTTCACATTTATAATATTATATATATATATATATATATATATATATATATATATTTATAATATTATATATATATATATATATATATATATATGTCGTGGATAACGATATCGTTTTATTAAGTTTCTCAATTGATTGTTAACACAGTAGTGCGGCAAACGCGGTGACGTCAGTTGTTTTGCAATGGCGGCACGTGGACAGAGTCGTAATGGAAAGTGAGGTTGGCTCGATCAGTCAGTCGACGTTGGGACACGGACCGAGACACTTCTCCGTTGCGAACCTGTCGGTTTGTCTATCTAAGTGTGTTAACTGAACATTGTTATTTATACTGTGGTTAATATTGTGAATTATAAAGTTACAAGTAATAAACCTCCTACCAAGTCAAGATGATGACGACTCTATCGCTCAGCCGTCGCTATCACCGACATCAGAAGTGGTATGTAACTCAGTCAGCCCACGTGGAGAAAACAGTGTAGTGATAATGTGTGTGCTTCTGTACGCGATGGAAATAACCGATAATGGCGATTTATTGTCACTATAAAGGAGACATTAAGCTACATGAAGATTGTTCTGAACTGAAGATCACAAGCGGCAGTCATAGTGCGGCGATTAACCAAGTGGGGATCACTTGCTTTCATTGTGATGGACAAGGACACTACGCGTCTAACTGCCCTGAGTGGAGCAGCAGGAAGGCGAGCAACAGTTCTGTGGTCAGCCAGGTCAAAGAATAGTGAGTGGATCTGTAGTAAGCGCACCAGCTGCAATTTTACGTCACTCCGGTGAGCAGTTTCCATTTTATTACTCGGGTATATTGTATGGTATACGAATTTACGATAGTGTGATTTTGACCAGTGTAAGAAAATATTATTTGAGGTTCTTTTGCGTGTTTACCTGTTAATTACTTGCGATACGAAGTTTAGATTGCTGTGCTTGTTTAGCTTGACGGTTCATCGGTCTGGCGTCGTATTTTCGCCAGTTTATAGCAAAGTTTTCCAAGATTATGGAGCCATTGTATGCCTTGATTTGCATCGGTAAGGTAGCCTAAACGTGAGGCGATAGGACAGCAGATCCAGATTTCAAGCGATCGGGTTTTCGGTCGGCAACTGTGGAATGTCACAGCTGCGGTGGAATGGGTCACCGAGCATCAAATTGGCGATGAAAGGCAAGGCAGCTAGTGCTGCCACTGCACACTTCAGCGTCAGGCTCTGCGGGGCCGCGGCCGCGGTCGGACTTAGTCTGTTTCAGGTGCGGCAGCGCCGGACATTTGGCAGCGAGGTGTCCACGTGGCAACAACGTGGCAACAGCGGAGGAGCTGGCGCGGCGGTAGGCGCAGGCGGTTCGGAGCGGCGCCTGCGGCGGCGGCGAGTAACGAGATACATGTGGAAGTTTGCTATGTTAGCAATCCCAGCGGTACGCTGATGAACGCTTGTGAGTCGTATCCATTTTATTCTGATTCTGGTGCAGAGTGCTCTCTCATCAAACATTGTGTTGCGCCGAAGCCAAGTGGAAAGAGTTATGAGCACCCTCAAAAATATGTTGACTGTTGTAGAAGTTAGTCCAAATATACAGTCAAGGGCGAGGTGGCTCTATGAACTATAAAGGGCGAGGTGGCCAAATATACAGTCAAGGGCGAGGTGGCTCTGTGAACTATAAAGGGCGAGGTGGCCAAATATACAGGGTTGATCACTATTGGTTCGAGCACATGGCTAAGTGCGTTCGTAAGTTTGTCTATGGTTGTATTACTTGTAAACTATCTCAATCGCAATCAGGTCGCCCACAAGCGGGACTTCATCCAATTCTTAAGATTAGTATCCCGTGGCATACTGTGCACGTTGACTTAACTGGCAAATTAAGTGGAAAAGCGATTGCAAGGAGTACGTCATAGTTTTAATTGATGCGGTCACAAAATTTGTTCCCTTGTATCATACCCTGAGAATAGATTTGGCTAGAACAATTAAATCCCTTAAATTAAGCGTCTTTAGTTGGAGCTCCAGTAAGTAATTGCAGATCTGGGACGATGCTTTGCCAACAAAGAATTCAAAGTTTTTTTGTCAGTTTCATTACGTTTGATAGCTGCGGGTTCAAGTCGCGCTAATTGCCAAGTAGAAAGAACAATGAGCGCGTTAAAAAGTATGCTGACCGCGATAGAAGCGTCTGATAGGTCCCGGCATGAAGCGTTAGAAGACGTGCAATTAGTTTTGAATTCCTCTGTCCACCGTGTAATACAAGCGAGTCCACTCGAGTTTCTGATAGGACCTTTAGCTAGACCATTTAACCTATTAACTTTGAATGATTCCGGACCGGTAATAGAACATAAAAATACGCTCACGACTGTAAGGAGATTCCTCTAAGCAGTGTGCCCGTTGAGTTAAATTTGTCTGATGAAGATGGTAAGGAGGATGCCTCCAACAGTAAATAAGAACACATACCTTGGCTAGGTCGCACTACACGCACTAGTCTGTAGTCGTAACTGCAACTCTGGGAGTTGTACAGAGCGCGATGGGCAGCTAGTGGTGTGGCGGGGACCCGGGTCTCGAGAGAGACTATTTGTATGGTCCTGTGTACTGGGAGTCGTGAACTCTAGTTAAAGTGTTGGTCGTATCGCTTGGAGCGATGACGATATGGGTGACATGTGAATTGTCACTAGCTGCTGGGACAGCTGGGCCATGTGTTGTGTAATTATTACTTTAAACCTACTGTTTTAAAGTATCAGTATTGAGATTTAAAGATTATGGGCTTAGAGGAATCTTTCGTGTTAGTTGTTAAAATTATTTGTATGCTAACGTGATCTCTGTTAACTTGATTCTTAAGATACGATTACGGAACATTACCGTCAGGTTGGCCGAACGTGAAAATGTGCCTCAGTTGGTTATTTTGTTACAAGTACACACGAGGACGTGTGCTTCGTCAGGCTGGCCGTGTCGTGGATAACGATATCGTTTTATTAAGTTTCTCAATTGATTGTTAACACAGTAGTGCGGCAAACGCGGTGACGTCAGTTGTTTTGCAATGGCGGCACGTGGACAGAGTCGTAATGGAAAGTGAGGTTGGCTCGATCAGTCAGTCGACGTTGGGACACGGACCGAGACACTTCTCCGTTGCGAACCTGTCGGTTTGTCTATCTAAGTGTGTTAACTGAACATTGTTATTTATACTGTGGTTAATATTGTGAATTATAAAGTTACAAGTAATAAACCTCCTACCAAGTCAAGATGATGACGACTCTATCGCTCAGCCGTCGCTATCTCCGACATATATATATATACAGTGCAACCTCGATTTAACAAATCGGAGGGGAACAAGAAAATATTCGTAATATCAAGTAATTTGTTGAACTGAGGTTTGTTATGTTGAGGTTAGATTGGTCTAAAATTCGTTATAAAGAGGTAAAAGAATAGTTTAGTATACATTCCTCTACGTCTTTGAACTCGCATGATTTTAATCTTTTACTGTTTACCTATTTACATTCAAACCACTTTCTTCTGAAAACTTATCTTTAAATTTTAAAATTGTAGCCAAGGTACTTGCGGGAATCCCGAACTTATTAGCTATGTCTAATTTTTTCGTCATGGGATTTTGGTCAACATAATTAATGATGTTTCGCTTTTCTGCGACCGATAAGGAACACCTTTTACGTTTCTGAGCCATTTTAACTTAAATCTTTAACAATAGTGACGAGCAGAGGTGTTTACATTACTTTCCATCAAAACAACAATGATTACTGTACAAACAAAAGCGTGTCGAAACATGTCGAGACATGAATCACATTATAAGATTAAGAGTTATACGAGGGTGAATCAAAAAATTCTTGGAATCAATATTAAAAAATGCAAAGATTTAAATAATAATATTTTATTTTTCTACATAATCTCCCTCCAATGCAATGCATTTAGAATAACGCGTTTCTAACTTCCTTATTCCTTGTGAAAAAAAATTATTTTCTTGACTCTCGAAAAAGTCCTCTACGGCAGCTATAACCGCGTCATTATCGTGAAATTTTGTTCCACGAATTTCCTCTTTTAATTTTGGAAATAAGTGTAAATCACTTGGGGCTAAGTCCGGAGAATATGGTGGGTGGTCAAGGAGATTGAAGCCAGCACAGCGGATTGCGTTGAGCGCAACTTCCGATCGATGGGCAGGAGCGTTATCTTGAAGGAACAACACGCCCAACGACAGTTTTCCACGACGTTTTTCTTTAATCGCTTCACGCACTTTCGGGATTAAATTTGCATAATAGGGTCCAGTTATCGTCTGGCCTTTTGGCATGTAATCAATAAAAAGGATTCCTTCACTATCCCAGAACACAGAGGCCATAACTTTGCCAGCGGAAGGAGCAACTCGAAATTTCTTAATGGATGGAGAGGATGGTCGTTTCCAAGACATGCTTTGTCTTTTAGTTTCAGGATCAAAATGGTGGACCCACGTTTCATCCATGGTGACAAGACGACGGCAAAAATTATCCGAATCACGCTGGAACATTTCGAGATTACGCTTGGAAATTTCCAAACGTCGCTTTTTGTTTTCGTCGGTTAACATTCGTGGCACCCATCTTGCAGACACTTTTTTGAACCCCAGTGAATCAATTAAAATAGATTGAACGCTACCAAAAGATATCTTTAGGATCTCAGCTATATGTTTTATAGTCATTCTTCTGTCTTCCAAAACCAGATTCTCAACCATTTTGACATTTTCTTCTGTAACGGAGGTTGAAGGCCGCCCAGAACGCGGGTCATCTTTACAGCTTGATCTACCTCTTTTAAATTCAGCCACCCAGTACGCAACCGTAGAATAGGGTACAGCATCACCCCCTAATGTCTGCTGAATGTCCAAAAAAATTTCCTTCGTAGACATTTTTTTCAAACTGAGATATTTTATCACCGCACGTAACTCACTTTTATCCATAATTTTGACTTTTTAGCAGCTCGTTGCACAAAAAAATTTATTACATGCGAACGAACTGACAAAAACAAGTGACAGTCTGCATAAATATAGTGTGATAGACACTCTTTAATTTGAATATCGAACTTGATCCAAAAAGGTTTCATATATATGCACTTCTAAGAACTTTTTGATTCACCCTCGTATTATTGGTGGAAACTTTATATAAAGGTTTTGGGTTGGCAAAATTCGTTAATTAGAGGTATGAATACTTTTTCTTGATAGTTGAAAATTCGTTATAAAGAGGTTGTACGCAAAGAATGTTCGCAATGTAAAGGTATATTTTATATTGACTCTTATGGACAATTCAAGGGGATTACGAAGAATTTGTTAAATCGAGGAAGTCGTTACATTGAGGTACGTTATATTAAGGTTGCACTGTATATATATATATATATATAATATATATATATATGTAGGATGTAGGATGTAGGATGTAGGATGTAGGATAAGGAATCATACACCGCAAAATGCCGTTTCAGAATCCATACTACGAGATCAGCTGCAACTTCGAAATACCGCAATTCCCTGATCAATGGACTAATTCCAATGACAGGCAATACTGCTATTTAGACCAAGACCATAGGATCGTATGCGCCATGGCACGTAACAGCTTGTACTATCTAGATGACAAAGTGATTTGTGACAAAGGCAACACGCCTAGTAAAATGAGCAGCAAGAAGGACGAGCCGGGTGTCTTATCTGAAGGCTCTATTATGACTCTGCATGTGGTTCGGGATAAATATGAAAACGTACTCGGAGGTGATGGTTACAGCAAGACTAAGCGTGATGATTATGCTTTACCACATCACGAAAACGATGATAAGGGTGGCCATGAAGTATACACGTATGCAGCACCACATTAAACAGTTTTTTGTTTTCACCAACTTGTCATTTCATTTTAAACATAATTTGGGTTCCCAAAAAAATAGGAGATACGCAGCTTGCCCAACTAAGTAAGCCGTTTAATGTTTAGTTTAGTTTTTTAAAAATAACTTATTACCCTCACGACATGGTCCTGACGATGGGCGAGTGTCTTACTTACATTACTTGCTAAACAATCAACTCTTAAGGTTTTGTATCATTTAATTCTAGCTGACCCACCAACGAACAGTTTGTCGGGAAAATATATTTTTTTTATCTTTATATTTTTGCACCTTTTAATCCTTATTTGGGCTTAATCAAAGATTTCAAAACTAAACTTCTGGCGAGACTAACAAACTTCAATTTATTTTTACGTTGTTACGTTTCAAACAATGTTTTTCTTTTAATTTTTGGTTACCAATTTTGTTAGCTCCAATTGCAATTTAGCTAACAATACTGGAACCCGGGACTTTGAGCTGCAATTCTCTTTATTATTATGTTCTTATTCTCAGAGAAACTTTTTACCTAAATGGGCGTGGCTAAAACTAAGGCAAAACATTTTTAATACGAAAAAATAATATTCAGATATTCTAGAAAAATTAAAAGTTAGTCAACGAGGTCTTTGTATCTCTTCTTCCTCAGGTCAGCACCAGTCTATTCTTGATTTGGCAAAATTTACATGCGACGATTTATATATGCCCTTAGTAAGGACAACCGGTTATGATCAGATTAGACCAGCTGTTAGTCACTTTGCTACTGAATACGTGTATCGAATGCCGTTTATGGTGGAAGGTCCGGACCAACGGCTTTAGGTATAAAGGAGGTCACATATTACAAATGATGGACGGTGAATTAGAATCCAACATTGAGCACAGCCAGATGTGGTTTAACCTGAAAATTGCATCACACTATCTGCTGGGCTACGTACTCACATGAAATCATAGAAGTTACCCGCAAGGTAGTTGTGACGAAGTAGTCGGTAGTGACGGACACCACCCCATTCCTTCTTGAGGGTTTTGTAAGAAAAATATATGTAGCACCATGCTCAGTAACTTTCCTGTGTTATGACAATGATTTAGAAATGAGAATCCACTGACGGACCAAAGATCTAGATCCGAAGATGAAAATCTAGATGGATGAGGGAACTCTCGTTTGATGCGATCTGTGTAAGACCGTATACTATGGAGTCTCATGGGGGGGATTTAAATAGCAAGTTTTCCTTCTCTTGCTAGGTTTACGACCTCGTCATTTTCATTAGGATGGTATATGATGGGGACACTTTTTTTTTATTTGAGTAATATTATAAAATAACGTAAATAAATAAATAAACAGGGTTATTTATTTATTTATATACTTTATTGCACAGAAAAACAAAATTAACATTATAAATGAGAAACCATATCTAGGGTTAATTAACAGTTAAGAATTATTTTAATGTCTTACACACTTTATAGCTTCGTAATACTTTACACTGAATTCTGATTATGGTGGCACATTCCTTCGTATACACGGCAGGAATGCCGTAATACATGTGGATAAAGGAATCTGTTAGTAGCGGGCTAAAGGGACGTCCATTTGTCAGTATACGTTCCAATTGTAACGTAACTCCAAAATGTTTACGACTAATTGGTCACGGATTTAGAATACACAATGTCACCAACCCATACCGTCTTTAGGGTGTCGTAAGAGGCAACTAGAAGAACGCAAGAGGCAGATCACCTAGCCCAAGAGAAGGAAATCTTGATACAAACCCTGTGCCAATCCGTCTTGCCAGCGTGGCATAGTAGGCTAATTTCCCGCCTTGAATTTGGAGGAGGCCCGACCCAGTAGTGGGTCATTTATGAGCTGTAACGACGGCGACGACACTAAGTTGGCGTGTAGAGATTTCCTTTACGGCCATCATTTAGTTTTTGAACTTGTGTACAGTCTACGTCGAATAACTTGAGCAATGCACAAAAGTCGAATTTCTTGTCGCTTGTCGAGAAAGAGCGAGCAACGCACGGTATTATTCGGTAACATATTGTACGATCTTTCCCCCGATCCAGCACTTTGTATTCAAGTTATTTGGCGTAGACAGCACCCATTCACCCGTCCGTGTGTTGATGGATTTAGAATACATAGTGTCACCACCTCATTCTATCCTGAGGGTGTCGTAAGAGCCGACGAAAAGAAATGACAAGACCGAAAACCTAGCGGCAAGAGAAGGATAATTTGATACGAAACCCTGTGCCAACCCATCTGGCCAGAGTGGCATTGACAGTGGTCATTGGCTGAGTAGTACCTAGTATTAGTATCCATTTTACAACGCTTACACACATACGACGATCTCATAAAGCCATGATCATCTTTGGCCTAACTTGTTACAAAAGAAATATACCCAAATGTGCTGATCTACGAGAACCGGCCTGCGTGGCGCGATAAAGAAACTTTTGCTCAGAGTTCATGAGGCCTGTTGAGGTTTTTAAGTATTACAACAATGTTTTTTCTTGAAAATGTTATCCTGGCAACATGGACCTTTTTTTGCAGGGGGTGAAATATTTTTTGGACTATTCACCCCGGCCTGACACAGGCCGGTGTGGGGGGCTCCCCACAGCGTCCCCACCAAACATCCCCCGGTGTACTGCCCCGCGCCGCCTGCCTCGTGGGTCCCGACTGTGTCTCCACGAGGGACAAAGCAACATGGAATTGCCTCAACGAAATATTGGTCTTAGAGAGATCAAGATTTTGGACTAATTTAGATATAGCTTATTTTTATTACTCAAAACATATGTTGTAAAATTAAATTACTTGCTCTTAAATAAGGATCCGTTATTGCGTTTTGCAACGTGGCGAAGTGACTTAATTTAGTAAGACAGTAAGCGGAATACCACGGCTTCGAAAAAACGACCCACTAATTCGGGCCATTTATAAATTTATGGCGGAATCAGTAGCAGTAAATGTATAATAATAATTGGCACAGGTTTGTATCAAGTTTTCCTTCTCTTGCGGCTAGGTAGTCCGCCTCTTATGTTCACCTCTTACGACACCATCAGGAATAAATGGGGTGGTGGCATTGTGTAATCTAAATACGTCTTCGCGCGGATGTCGACACCAAACGGATTAATAAACGAGATTATTGACAAGAACAAAAGATGAAATAAAACAATTTATATTCCAATACTGATCCTGATTATGCGAAACTTCCTGGATTAAAGGTTCAATTATACACTGAGTTCCGAATTTATATCAGAGCGTTCTCATTGACGAGGAAGAAATGTATAATATGAATAAATACATGTAGATATTAAAGTTATGTTCGAAAAATAGGTCCTATTATTATTATAAGTTTCGGACACAAATAACTTATTAACTGGAATATAATTATATTCATCATCATCATCATCATTTCAGCCAAAAGATGTCCACTGCTGGACATAGGCCTCCCCCAAGGATCATTCATTGGGCGGGGGGTTGCCAAAACTGACAGCTAGTGTAATAAAAAAACCCTATATCCATAACGAATTCATTAACTCAATAAATGAGCGCTGACAATTCAAGAAGCATTATGGAACTCAGATTACGAAGCTTCTATGGTATTAATAACGATAAGTAGTTTATTGATTTTCAGTGGAACTCATGGTTTAAGGTAAACATTAGGCTTAGAAAACGTCGATATCTCACTTACTTCATGGAATAAAAATATTATGACGACACGGTTGGCGCAGTGGTTGAGCGATCGACTGCTGCACAGCATGTCGCGGGTTCGATCCCCGCACGGAAGAAATATTTGTACGACCTACAAGTATTTGTTCCGGGTCTGGGTGTTTTCTATTTATAATATGTATGTATTTACAAAAGTTTATAAGTAGTTTATTATCCATCTCGTTACCATAACACAAGCATTAAGTTGCTTAGCTTGGGACGAGATGGCGTTATGTGAAATGTCCAAGGATATTTATTTATTTATTATTTATTTATTATATACACAGAACTGCTTTATTTGATTAGCATTACCTAATATAATATAATATATAATAATAATATAATATCCTTGGACATTTCACACAACGCCATCTCGTCCCAAGTTAAGCAACTTAATGCTTGTGTTATGGTAACGAGATGGATGATAAACTACTTATATACATTTTTTTTTGTAAATACATACATATTATAGATAGAAATGACACCCAGACTCCGAGCCAGTGCCTCTGGTTTAGACAAAGACACTGGCCCGACCCCGGAATCGAACCCGGGACCCGTTGATCCAAAGGCGGCACATCTGACCACTAGACCAACGAGGCAGTCAAAATTACCTATGTCCTCACTTTGGATGGCTCTGAGATTTTTCTTACAATCTGTCACCCTGTATAAATATAGGTTGTACCACAAACGGCTCTCCCTTCAGGTGGATATCTCTCCATATAAATATGGGTGGTGAGCCAAACTGGTTGGGTAGGCCCAATGAACTTGAATATGCGAAAAGACAAGAAGAAAATATGGACACGACAGTTTTTTCTGTGTTCAATCATTTAAAAAAAAACAATGATACCAATTGGTATTGAGTTTTGCACAAAGTTTGGGCCTGTATAACCCGTTTTTAAAACGAATGTGACCACATTGTAGTCACATTCGAGTGATATGGGTCCCATTAAATAGACCGCTTCGTTCAGTGCTCAATGTGTTTTGTGGTTTTCTTTTGGCTCTTTTTGCAAACGATTTAGGTTAATAATGACTATAATGTTGGTTATATTTGTTTTTTGTTGTTTGAGTTGTCAAAAGAGCTCTATTGAGCCAACTTGATTAAATGAGTTTTGAAATTTGAATGTATATATTTAAAGGCATTCAAAACATTTTAGATTGACATGATTATTGAAAAATTGAAACCCAAAACGGAACAGGATTACGCTTTATTTATGATTTGTGTTACTGAGTATGTATTCGAACAACTTTGTTTGTAATGATTTCTTAGGTTTTCGCGATTATTACACATTGAAATTAAACACTTATAATGGATTTGTACTTTTTTATACTCGTTATTCATACTAGAGCAAATAAAATCTGATGGCACAGTATGTTTAACTTTACCTTTTATCATTTTAATCTCACAGAAGTGTCAAAATTATAAAAAGTGTGAGTAATACCGATGCACACCATCCCGTACCATGATCGTCGTCACTTGTCTTATAAAAGTGGTTCTTATTATTGTTATAAAGAAAATGTGCTCTTTTTGTTATTGGAAATAGTTTAATAGCAAATCATATTACCCGTTCGACGAAATTTTACAAAACATTCTTCCGAAACTAAGTTCAACTAAAAAAATATTTTTTTTATAAGTAAATAACATTGGAATCTTACTTTATTTTCTGTACCTTTCAAATGACATCACAATTGCCAGAAATGTTAGGTTTCAAACTGGAAAAATATATTATTCTGTAACATTTCATACACATTTCATTTTTTTTAATCTTACCATTTTTATTGCTATCTCTAATATGAAACATTTTTAAATTCTATTTCCTAAATGTCAGTCATCGCGGTGTTTGTGTTCTTCTATAATCATTTCGGCTGCTTTTTCGGCGATCATCAGAACAGGAATGTAAGTATTACCCCCGACAGGTTCTGGGATGACACTAGCATCTGCTACTCTTAGTTTTTTCACATCGTACACTTTCAAATGGCCATCAACGACTGAACCCATAGCGCAACTACTTGTATAATGACCAAGGGACATCGACATACATAAAATATAACATTTCCAATATTGTGTACTATCTTTCTCTAAATTTTCACATTCTGAGGAGCAGGTGGATGGATGGACCATTTCTGCATCCATATTTTTAAAAGCTTCAGTCTTTTCAATTTGAAGGTAATGCTTAACATAATTTACCAGGTTATTAAGATCGTCATGGTTTAAGTAATTCAACTTTACTTTGGGAGCATCATTTGGATCTGTACTACGTAAGAAAATCTCACCCCGTGACTTTTGTTTAAGACTGTTTATCAGTGTGACCAATACTTCGTTCTTTTCTGTTTTCGAGTATATTTGATCACAAATTTCTGTATTAATGTTCCAAGAGGAAGCACAAAATTGTACCAAAAATGTTTTATTTTTCATTATAAAACCCATGGCTTCGTAGTCTGGCTTGCGAACGTAACTAAGTGGACAACGATCGGTTTTATTCAATTCTCCGTAAACAATGAATGCTCCAGCTGGATACTTACGAGGATCATTACGTTTACTGAAGCTTTCAGCTGGTTTATTAGTTTTATGTACCAAAATAGCCGCTGGATGTTCAGCTAAGTTTTTGCCTACAGGTAAATCTACAACTACTTTGACCTTCAATTTCTTCAAATGCTGTTTAGGACCGATACCTGACAGCATCAATATTTGGGGAGATTTTATAGCTCCACCCGACACAATGACTTCTCTTTGAGCTTTTATCATCATTTTCTCATTTTCATTTGTAATAATTTCAACGCCAACGGCTTTTTTGTTTTCAATTACTACTCTAGTAGCTAAAGTATCCTTTGCTACAATTAAATACTTATTCTTATTCACTAAACCCAAGTATTGAGCGACCCCTTGTCTTTGCCCGTTATTTACGGTGACAAGTGCTCGTGCATACCCAACTTCACTACCATCTATATTTCTTATTTTTTTATTTCCAGCTTCCTCGAGAGCTTCGAAGTATTCTTTGGTATCAGCATAATCATCTCTTGTTATTGCTATGTTGCCATTATAGCCGTACAAATTGTGATTAGGGTCCTCAACGCCAGTATTATTCATAGCTTCCACTTTTCTAAATTGAGGTACCACGTTTTTCCATTGCCAATCGGGATTCCCCGAGATTTTACACCATTCGTCGTAGTTGCTAGGATGTCCTCGAGAGTATAGCATGTATTGCAGCTCACCAGTACCTCCTAGCATCTTTCCTTGTACGAGGTTTATGGTATTATCCTCATGGCACTCATTTGTGCGATAGTCTTTTTCAACTGTCATGTTCCAGTCCACATGTGATCTTGGATGATACGTTGCCAGGGCTGGAAACTAATAACATATGATATGAGTACACAATAATAAGAACTTAAAAATAGTTCTATTCCTTTGCATGCCACTTTACTTTTGGTGGTTCTATTTAACCATCTAAGTTTGCGGTGACAAACTTAGATGGTATGCGTTGTCCATCAAGGACACCACCCCGGGGAGGGCTCAGATCCTTCGCGGCACGCGAAGTGGTGACCGCGAGGGGCTGACTGGCCCGTGGGTCCTGACTGAGAGGAGGTACTCCACAGGGATGTTTTAAATAAGACTGCCTTGTTGGTAGGGGTCCCGGGTTGGATTCCGGGGCCGAGCAAGTCTCTTTGTGTAAACGAGAGGCACTTGCTCAGAGTCTGAGTGTCATTTGTGTTCGTGAATTTCAACTGCCCCCGCGATACAGGTTATACATATTGTTTTTAAAAGTATCTTCTACCACCTTGTACCTTGTACGACTCTTAATTGTTTTGTTATCTATTACTTTACGGCTGATTACTTGGAAATGCCTTGTTTACTTTAAATAACTTACCTTTATCTTTGTAGTGAACTATATGAACTAGATTATCTGAACCAGTACCTCAATCACAAATTCCATGAGACGTATGTTCATGTACCAAAATTTACACGAAGTTAACTTCTAACTCAGTTAGAAACTATAATAGAGAGAATTTGAAAGAAGATTAAAGTGCTGCATTGCAGTTGACGTTTTTCGGAATTTCAAAAATACACAAATGGCGTATTAGTTGGTATTGCGTGTATATTCCCATAAAATTCTATTCTGTTGATTATGCTGTTAGTATTGACCGCTCACCTGCGTTTCATATGGTGGATCGTTGCCAGCCTCTATCAGAAGGACTTTGTATTTCTCCTCCTGAGCTAGTCTCGTGGCAAGTACACTCCCAGCCGTGCCACCGCCGATTATGATGAAGTCATAAACACTGTTTGCTACAAAAATTAAATAAACGTAGTGAACATTTTAAAAATCCCCGATTTAACAAAATATGAGCTGATACCATTGAAACGGTTGAACTGGTTTTCTTAAAACATGTCTAAGGACCACCGTCAGAAGACCTGCTAAAACATGTCTAAGGTCCACCGCCAGAAGACCTGCTAAAACATGTCTAAGGAACGCCGCCAGAAGACCTGCTAAAACATGTCTAAGGACCACCGCCAGAAGACCTGCTAAAACATGTCTAAAGAACGTGTTGCGAATAGGAACTTTTTGTATAAATTTTATGATGTCTGGCCATTGAAACCTTTTATATTTGAATATCTGTCTATGTATACTTCTACTGTCTTGTCTCATTCTGTCTGTGTAAAATATATGATGTACTCCATGTTTTACTTTCTCTAATTATAGTAATTAGCTTCCTAAACTGCCGCTCTGTGAAACTACGGTTTCACAGAACGCTGCCAGAAGACCTGCTAAAACATGTCCAAGGACCACCGCCAGAAGACCTCCTTTTTCGTCATGTTACATTCGTTCAGGAGTTACGATGCTATAGTTATATGCAGACTGTATCTGTGGGTAGTGGAGCATCTACCCACAGATACAAAACATGTCATTGCACTACTTATGATACGAAGTCTTGTTATAATGTTTATATCACGATGATCAAAATTAGTTCAGACACAAACATTATCCAAACAGTGACATTTATAGCAGTGCCATGAAAGGCATGTGGAGAGAAGGGTTATTAATATGAATGTGGATAGACATAAAGTCGTACGAGTCCCAAAAAGATATTGATGGATTGTGTAAATGTGGACATGCCTATGAGAGGTGTGAATGTAAAAAAATGCTTTCATTTTTTAAGAATTCACACACTTTTTAACAGACTTCTTAAAGAAACGAACACTTATTAACAAATGTTTTGCTGCAGTCGTTAAACATCTTATCATCCAATTTCCACATTTATATTATTACAAGTTATCTTCAGCACCACCAAAATTTCAATAGGCCTCTCTCAAGGATTTCCACAAAGGCTGGCCCTGGACATGCTTTGGATTGGTGGATGGCTTGTGAGTATGAGGAAATGTGTTTGAAAGGTGTGAATGTAGATATTATGACGGATAGGAGTATTTGAATACTGTTTGAGGACAAGGGCCGAAGATGTTATTGGTAATACGAAAATTTGTAAGAGTTTTGTGATAAAACCTAAGTAAATAAAGTTCGTTTTGAGTTTGCGTTGGAGTTCCAAATATCTAGAGTGAAAGTAACGTGATGTCGTATAAAGTTCGCACAGGTCATCAACCAATCACGTGGGTTTCACGTTCAGGCTCCGCCAATCAGACACATCCACAACCACATTCAAGTTGCTTGCCAGCTAGTAACTTACGCTGCAATGCAGTATGTAGGGGGTAGTGGTGAGAAGTCAGTTCCAGAATAGTCAAGATGCTCAGGTTCCACTGGACGAGACGAAGTGCCGCCATCACCGATTCAGTAAACATTGTGAGTGGCTGCGTAATTAGATTAGGTTAATTGTTAATAGCTTAACAAATAGTAGAAATCATTACTTCTAGTTATCCCACAGACGACCCACTGCTGAGTCGGGCCTCCTTCAGTTACATGGAGGGTAATTAGGGGTAGGGTAGGCGTGCCAATCCGTCTGGCCAGCGTGGCACAGGGCTGCGTATCAAGTGTCCCTTCTTTTGCCGCTAGGTTTTCGGCCATATCCTACTGCCTTACGTCACCCTCAGGGTGACACTGTATATTCTTAATCAATCACCACATGGACGAAATGATTGCCGCTATTTGTAAATCTATAATTATTGTATTGCGTAGTAGGCAATAGTCTGGCTGCCCCCTTGCTTTTGCCCCGTGTAGGGACGGGGCAGAATATTACACTTCCCCACCGCACGCTGGGAAATAACGCGTATTGTAAAAATCAACAAAGCCCAGCAAGCTCGGTGGTAGGATCTAATGGTCCGCCCAGCCAGCTACCACCCCCCAAATATAAGTCCGGCGCCAAGCAGTTTTACTGTGTTTCGTCGGGTGTATGTGAGCGCCGATGCCCGACAGGGCATTTCGTTGAATTGCCATACTTGCTTACCATGCTTAACCCCGCCCGCGACAAGCCACAAATTGAAATGAAACTTTAAATAAACACCTTAAATTTATATCTTTGTAAGTCAAATTATTTACTTGATAAAACTTTTTTTTTGTTTTTGTAACGTTAATTCCTCAAATGCAATAACTAATTTCGGTATCGGTCTTATAGTCTGCTGTTACTTTGTTAATTGATCATAGAGCAATTCAGACTTTATAACGAATTATGTGATAACAAGGTACTGTTAGGCACAAAAACTTACAGCTCCAACGATGTGAACACAAAATTGTTAAATCCAGAAAACGACCAAAACACAGCGCCTGCTCGAGTAACGCACACATATTAACGAACACATATTAACGCACACCGACACGATATAGCGGTATAAAAATTGAGATGAAGAAAAAAAAAAGAAAGAGTTATTCCTGTAGGTTGATTATTTAGCGGTTGGATAAAAAAAAACGAAATTGCTATTCTCTTTCTGACTGTACCGCAACATATAAAATTAGTATATCAAGTCGTTAACAGTTCATTACCCCAAAAGTCTAATGCCTAAGTGAATTAAACTACGATTGACACGAAACAAATTAAATGATGATAACATTTAAAATGTATTCATTTATTTCCTCATAGAGCTATCATTACAGGTATTACCTTGGTAAGTTTTAACCTAATGCGATAGTCTAATAGTCCTTTAAGTCTATCTAATCTCCTGAGTAGCAAATTACACACAGGCAGCTCAGTTCAGTTCAGTTGAGTTGTAAAATGTTTAAATGATCTTTTTTATATTGATTTGTTTAAGGATGGATTGTAAGAACGGGGAATTTTGTATGAAAGGTGTGACTGTAGATATGACGACTGATAGGTGTGTATGTATACTACCTACTTAGCGAGGGACAGGGTTCGTAAGATGATTATGGTAATTTTAAATATGACAATTCCCTTTCACCTTGTATCACGGGAATTCTTAATTCAAGAAAATACTCACGAGCAGACCCCCGTAACAGTATCTGGTTAACACAAAGAGACTAGCCGGAATCGAACCAGGTACCCGTGATCCAAAGGCGGCACATGCAACGCTTAAGGCCGTTTGTCCACCGCCGCCGTCACCGGGCCGTCACCGTTAACGAGATGACGGCGCCGAGTTAGCGATACATTCATTTACTATGGCCACGTGTCCACCGCACGCCCGTCACCCGAGAACCATCATCCTGGCCGCCGATGTTTCGTGTAGTTCGGCGTGACCGCTAGAACCCGGCACGGTTTTAAGACGAGCCGATGTGCCGGCAATACAAAACAAGTTTGTTCTTGGCCACACACTACCATCGCACCGCGCCGTTGGCCGGTTTTTGTTTAAATGAACCACCGATATATCGTCGCGGTCACGTCATCTTAAACTCGGCCCGAAATAATCTCGTTCTCGGTGACGGTTAGGTGACGGCGGGCGGCGGACAAACGGCCTATGCCTCCTTTACACGTCAACAGATGCATCTGCAGACGTCATTTGTAGATGCCTATTATATTTATCATTTCAGATTAGTCTTTTTAATAACTCTACTGCAATGCATACTCAAGTAGTAGTTAAAAATACTAAGTAAATTCTTCGGCAGCTACGGTCTCAATGTCCATGTCGCGTCTCTCCAGAATGAACGTAGAGTCATCGACCTACAGAAGAGTGGACAGCTCGTGGACATTTATCTGCGGATGCATCTGCCAGAGTCCAACATTAAATAGAAAAATAACATCAGAATAAAAAAAACAACATTATATAGGCATTAGACCAACAAGGCATCATAGGGTCTGCAAAACCAGAGGTACCTATGTATAAAAATGTTTGGTATTGGGTATGGGCTTGAAATCTACGAGGAGAAAAACCCCAGCTAAAGCTTGTCTGTCAATAAAAATATTGCATACTGTATTAGCCTACGTAGTTTTTGAATCAACTAAACCGACCCTAGTTCCCTTTGTTTAATGATAAGTTGGCTCAAAACTGACAACTCATTCTCGTAAAATATCATAAACTAATGGTTATCGGAGTTATGGTCAGAAAAGTTTTAAGACCAACTTAAGATTATAGAGATATTAGTAGGTGATATAACTGTATTGGTTTATCGGAGATTTTGGGTTCTGAATTCCCGGTGTCCCTCTGGATGGGTCGCGGAGGGAAGACGAAAAGCGCTCCGTTGTGTACTTAGCCAAATCAGGTTAAATTTCTGAACCCAATACACGAGAAAAAAGTATATTAAAGCCTAATTGCAAATGATGATCTTAAGTCTTATAATATAAATTCAATCGGACACACTAGGATATTTTTTATGACTTGTGACTTTGACTCGATTCGAAGAATAAAACAGTAGAATCGTACATTGTGCCTATGTCGGTGACGCATGTGGACGTCGACGGCTGATAAATGGATGTCTGTATAGCGCTAATACATAGATGAGTACTGTTAATTTGAATGTGTTTTCAAATTGAACGATACAAAGCAAAATTATTCCATTTTAAAGCTGGAGCCATGAAAAGCGGTTGCTTCACCAATACAACTCAAATTATCTACTACATAAACATCTATTTGGTTTGACTGTCGCACAGCCCACATCTGATGCCTTTGCTGCCCTGTTGAGGCATAGTTATATAGTGTAAATATGTCTTAGATTTTCGAGAATTTTGCCAGCTTCAAAGGGGCCACATATCTTATCTCGCAGCAAGTTCTAAAACTCTCTAATGTCGACATGGCGCTAATTATATAATTTAGTTATTTTCACAATATTGTGTCTTATCATTTCATTCGTCATTTCCCCACATTAATATAGTATTGTGGGCAAATGCTGTAAACTATTTTTGTATTACAAAAGCGAGTGGTGAGTGTAATTAATAATCCAAATTCCAGAGAATCACTTGGAGATCCCTATAAGGATACTGTTATTCCAACTGAGGCATCGTAGTACATATTTGGAAGTACTAAATCCACTAGAAATAGACATCATATACTCGTAATAATTCCATATAACAGACTTCAAAACGTCCATCAGATCTTTCCAAGACTGGGCTTATAAAATATAACAAGAACCCGAAAGCCATATAAGATGTCTCTTTAGAAGACTTTCATTGTCAGATTTAAAGTCGCGAAGTAAATAAATTTTGACTACCACTTTATTTTGATTTGTAAATTCACTACTATCCAAAGAAAATAACTGTCCGTTGTTGTTGGTGAACCGATCTTTATTCTAGTAGTAAGTTCGTTCTAGTAGTCTATTCGGTCTTATTTCAGTGGTTTTTTGTAACGTAAAAGATGAGTTAACTACTCATACATACCTACCCACGTGAGACCCAAATTTTGGCCTTGTAAAAAGCCGTCAAATAGTCCTTATTGTACTCCTGTAATAAAAAGGTTAATATGGTATCATACATTAAATAAACATATCAAAAGTGTCACACCAAAAGTCGGCTAATCCTCAAGGGATACTATATAGTTAACGACTAGGTATTGACGAGCGACTAAATTGGACCAATCATGTGTGTCATATTAGCAAGAGCGTCACCTCTATACTACGATCTCTCTATAGGTTCAAAAACTTTCTTCCGACCAGTATTAAAACCTTGCTAGTTCAAGCTATTGTGCTCCCTGTGATTGATTATGCAGATGTTTGTAGTTCAGACTTATCTCAAGATCTTCTTAACAAATTGGATCGTCTTCTCAATAATTGTATTCGCTTCATTTTTGGTCTACGTAAATACGATCATATTTCCTCCTTTCGAACTCAGCTTAAATGGCTTCCCATTCGTCAGAGACGATCCCTCAGATGTCTCTGCTTGCTCTATTCCATAATCAACGATCCTTGCACTCCTGAATACTTAAAAAGTTACTTTCGAGTCTTGGGTGAATCCCATTGCCGAGACCTTCGCTCTGCTGACCACTCGGTCCTTGAAATTCCTTCGCACCGTACCGGTTTCATCTCTGATTCATTTGCTGTTACAGCGATAAAACTCTGGAACGCGCTACCTCTTGACATTAGGAAATCCCAATCTAAACTCTCCTTCAAGCTTAAGGTTAGACACCATTTGTTACAATCAGTGCTTCAAATATAAACTCTTTTCTAAATTTCTATACATGTTCAAGTCATCATCATTATATATTATTGTATTTATTTTATGCTCATATATAATATGTATGTATATATATGTATGTATGTATATATTATATTAATATTTATATAATATATGTATATATTAGTATTATATTTAAGTAGATTGTACTGTATATTATTATTTTGTGTACCAAACCCCTTATTTTCGCTCCCTTTAACCCAAAGGTAGACTGGTAGAGAATGCCGCAAGGCATTAAGTCCGCCATATGTACCACTACTGTACATTAAGTTTAAATAAATAAATAAATAATAATAACTGATCGGTGTTGTTACTAGTCCGATGCTCTTTTTAGATACGTTCAGAATTCTGACAAAAGTAATTTGGAATAATGTTCTTCTTAATGAGTGGTTCATACACACTATGTGAGAGCATCCTAAAGCATTATTATTAAAACTATTTTAAATATTCAGCTCCTTGGTGCTCGCGTTATCATGCTCACTTTAAGCATGAGGCTTATAGGGTCGTTCTCTTCTATGCAATATGGTTGAGGAGGGCGATGGCTGCCACATTCGTCATGCTTGTGAACAGGTGTTGTGGCTCGGTAATTAGAAGGTTACTATTATTGACTAGATCTGCTGATGTTTCACAAAGCTGTCTCATCCCGGCCAAAACAGCAATTACAGAGTTTCTTGCCGGCTTTTCTCTGTAGAGCTGCATTCCGGTCAGGTGCTAGATGGTAATTGATCAATTACAATTTTAAATGGTAAATTTTAATTTAATTTTATTGTTTGACTTGTCAAAAGACCTCTAATGAGCCAACTTCATTTAATGAGTTTTGATTTGATTTTGATACAATGGGTGGTCTTATCGCTTTAAGCAATTTGTTCCAGACAAATAGATCCCTAAATTATATATAATATGTAGGTATACCATGATGTTTTTAGAAAGTATGAAGCAGAATGCTCTCAATTCTAACGCTAAAGGGTGTTTAGTACTGTAGCCATCTTACGATTGATGCTTGAGCTACCATGCACACTCAAAGACAATGGCCGTGGTGGATTCGTTCTCTTCCCTGCAACATGGCTGAGGAGGGCGGTGAACAGACCCCGTTGCAGGAGGGCAGATGACTCAAACATTGTAAGTTTACTATTATAATACATCATTAAATACTGCTAATGCTCTACTCTCTGTCACTACTAAGCTAGCTAGGTAATAATTGCGATTGAAAAAATGAACTACAGAGCTTCTTGCCATCTCTTCACTGTAGAGCAGCATTTCGAACCGATGTTAAATGTTTCAAGGAAAATAAAGTGAACTTCAATCTAGCCTTTACAAATAAAATTGATTCGATGGAAAAAAAACACTTTGTTTTCAATATATAAAATTTTATTAGTTAATTATAATACGTGCTAAGCATAAGATAACAAATAGATAAGATATATAGAGCAGAAAAATATCTAATGTAAAATTTTGTTACAAACAAAATACCGACCTCTATAAAGTCCAAGGTTCCTTCAATATTACTTAAATAATAATTTGACCTTCTGTAAATTTAATTTCTTATTAAGGATTTTAAACGTTATTATAGTTTGTAAGATGATGTTTCCAATAACTATATCGATTATAGATCGATTTCGACGATTTACTAAAAATGCGATCCGATTTCCATTGAATTTGTTTCAATTCCGTTCAATTTATTTTTCGTAAGAAATTATACACCATCTGTATCACCCATGACGATAGAGGTTTTATTAAAGTTTTGTACATTTCAACATCATTACGCGTAACTAAAGGGTTAAATTAAATAAAAAATATGAAACTATGATAAAAGTCTACTTGTCTGTCCGTTACGTATAGAATATATGACTAACCTATTATCTATTAAAAATCTCGACATAACTATATCCATATTGAAATTAAACACTTCTTAACGGAATTTTCGCGTGTAGTTATATTAAATTTTTACAATAAGTGTTTCATTTTAATGTGTAATATTTGCGAAACCCTAAGAAATCGTTATAAATTTCCTGTTGTCAGTTATTTATTTTCGGTGCCATTCGATTTTAATACATGGGTATTAAAATCGAATAGCACAGGAAATAAATAACTTTGCCTCCATGAAATAGAACAAAGTTCGACTCCGTATCCCTGTTCCTTGCGTTTCCCCATTTTTAATGAGGTTGGCATCAGTATCAGAGCCATTGCCTTCTGCCCTCCGCCACCCATTCCAGTGGAACCACCGGTCACTACCAGAAGGTCCGACTCACTTTTGAGGTACTTAAGAGCCGAGATGGCGATCATCGTGCTCTGAGTGTGTTGCCAGTTCTTCTCGGCACTGGTCGCGTTCCGTACTTGTGGTAAACTAAAACTAAAATATATAACTGCGATTTGTATATTTTTTATTAATGTATTGTTGTAATTTGTTAGTGTCTATTGTGTCATATGCAAAATAAATGATTCGGCTTTAACTTCGTAAACCAATTGTTCATAGATATCTAGCACACATAATTAATGTGTTTATAATATGAGGCGGAGTTATTAAAATCCAATAAATAATAGTAACTTCTCCAAAACGGCTTTACCGATTTTTATTGGTTATTTTTTATAAATAAATACCTAACAAAGCTGTTAATTATGACATTACTTCACGTAAAGAATTAATAATTTCATTATTTATTAATAAAGGTGCATCGCTGGCCCATAGGTAATCGAGGTGACTGAATTCTGGGTCAGGGACTAAATAAACGTCAGGTTTTCTTGGTAACTCGTCATATAACTTCTTAACGTCCCTTTCACTAGACAATAAATCATTGACAGACCAAAATAGTTTGATAGGCAAAACAACCTCGCTGAGATCGTACTCTGGGGGTACAGAGTTCCCGTAAATTTGCCAATTGTCTAAGAACCCGTAGTCAAACTGCTGGAATTTACCATCATTGACTATCTCCTGAGAAAAATGGACCGCAGTCTTCCAAGAAGTACCAGTTCCCAAATGAGATAAAAACACTGGCATAAGCGTCTTATTAAATTGTTTCTCGTTATATCCACAAATGTAAAAGGCGATATTCTTACAAATTAAAGTATCGACGTTTGCCTTATCACAGGCACCAGTGATACTCCCAATACCTGAACTCTTCGGCATAAACTCGTAAGAACCTCCAATCATTTCCATCGTAGCCAATGAACCTGCAATTGGGGCTAAAGATTTAACGGGGGATTTTAAATCTGACATGAAGACTACTGGTGCTAAGGCAAAACCAGCTGTCAATTTATGATTATACTCGGGTCTCAGCGTCAACATTGCAAACAGAATGGTTGTACCCATTGAGTGACCAATGTACGTTATTTTGGTGTTGGTGCCTTTCAGTTTCAATATGTAATCAATAATCGCAGGTACATCATACAGAGCGACATCATGCCATGAAAAGTTCCAGTAAGAGTGAGAATCTTTCTTGAGCCATGCATGCTCCCTGGAATATCGGTTTCCTCTAATATTCGCCATCCAAACATCGTAGCCAGCATCGGCGAGAACATAAGCAAGACCTTTCTCAGGGCCATTTAAAACCCAATCTGCAGAACTTGCCAGTAGCCCATGTTGGAGAAGGACTGTTTTCTTTGATACCTGAGTGCTATATTTGGAGTGAGGTATTCTATGTATATTCAGAATGTAACCTTTAGAAATCACCGAATGAGTTTCACAGTTATATCCGTTTTTAGAAATAATCGCTGGTACGGTTAAAACTGTATCAGGGTTCTGAAGAAGCTGTTTCTCATCTTCATTGGGCATAAAAGACCACGAACCTCTGACTTTTCAACCACTCTGCTTAATGCTTTCCACGTAACTATCCAATTCCGTCTTCATTAGATATACATTCCTTTGCTGCTGTTTCATCTGGTCATCGAAGGTGTCTTTCACTTTGCCAGTACTTGTTGTGAGGAAATCCTTCATTTGCTCACTTTTCTCTTCAAAATATTTCCTCGGCTCATCGAAAATACTTCCCATACTGGGAAAGTTCCACCCACCCATGGACCCGAGCGCCACCGCGATTTTTATTACGAAAAGTAGCACTACCGTTTTCATATCGGCCAAATTTCAGACTAGACTTGGACAGAGACCCGACCGTTATTAATATCGTACGCACGATGACCTCTGGGTAAACTATAGACGTCACAGCTGATAACATTAATTTAATACTCTTTGCATGTAAAAGAATAAATACATTATTTTGCGCAAATGTATTTTCCTCCATAATCCATCCCTTTTGACTAAGTATATAATACGCAATTGAGGTAAATATAAACATTTTGATCAATGTTTTGGAACAGAAGAAAGTTTGATATCAAAATAACACTTCTAGTGATCTATTAAATGTATCTCCTAATATCGATAAATTTCAAATTCCATGTTAAAATCTCGTTATATTAAGTAACTGTGGTATTTAAGCCACCAGACTGCTCATTGCTTTTTCCTAAATTACTCGGTGAGTGAGAGTAGTTCAGGATATATTTTCTAACAATTACTTTTAACCTAATGTTGTCGTAAGACGTCACTAACGATAATAGTTAGGCTTTATAAGCTTTAATGGATGCGAACAGTCTGTATTACAATATAGCTATATTATACATACATATTATTTTTAAATTGCTATCTTCACATTGAAATGTTGAGTACTGAAAAAAAACACGGTTGCACAATTTAGGATACGTTTTTCCCGTCTTTAGTACCTATTAACGATGTTTGGCCCATTACTAATCGTAGTACACGATGCGTTACCGTAAGTTGCCATGCTGGCATTATTTGCATAAATAATATCATCAACTCCAGGAACATTTTTGTTTTTAAGATTCATATAATATAGATTGTCAACGACTACATATGTTCGGGATTCTGCATCAACTTCGGATAATCCAACATAATCATAATTTGATACTAAATCACTAGTATATTCAGAAGTTGAATCTTGCTGACAGGCTTTTGCCATTGTGGAAGGGGTGACATTTTTGTAGGTACTCTAAAATAAAAATAAAAAATTTTTAGGCTATCAGAAATAGATAAATATACTTCATCTAAAAAAAAATTAATTTAAAAATACTGTGAGCTCTATTTTATTGTTAAATTACTGACCTCACATTATCTTTTTTTTTCAGACGCCATAGTGGCTATTTAATTTTCTATTGGTCCTGTAGACCGATTCCTGCAATAGATTTTAATGTTGGTTGTTTACCTCTATAGGGGAAGTTTTCCAAGACTTGTACCACCAAACAAAGACAGCGATGGCAGGTAGGGAAGCGAAGATTATGCCTCCGATAATCCAAACTAAAAGAAGGTTAAAATTACTTAATGTGTGTACAAATAAGTAAAGACATAGAATTTTGACCTAAATTATATGCCATTGAAATATAAGGTCGCCGGAAAACGATGGATGCGGGCGGCCCAGGACCGGCCTTTGTGGAAATCTTTGGGGGAGGCCTATGTCCAGCAGTGGACGTCTTTTGGCTGAAATGATGATGATGATGATGATGATGAAATAAAAGTAATAGTAGTATATAGTTAGTGAATATTAATAAAAATTGTAAACTAATTTTATTGATGTCATGACGATTTATGTATCGTCATGAGCCTCTACTGGATGTTGAAAGGGTGTCCATAACATCTGGTCTCCTCCGGCCTCCAGTCCGCAGCACGGCTGCAATTCTCCTATGGCAGTCGTTACACTTGCGAACACAGCGTGAAAACTGACAGCTCATCAAAACAAATAATTACCGATTATCACGGAGGGTAGACGGCAATTGACCAGTGTAAGTATTGGTAGTTAGCTTGATCGGGTTTCACATTTGTGACCCTAATAAGATTCCAAGAAAGAAGTTCTGGTATTGGTAAGTAAATCCGACAACATAATAAAGGGTCTGCCTTTATCATGTTGTCGGATTTAAGTCTCTACCTTTTTAACAAGACAAGTAAATTATCCGTAAATGTAAACGAAATGAAATAACTTAAAAATAAAATTATTGGTGATACGCACAAATACTTGAAGAAGGTTCTTCTGACTCTTTTCTTTGGGTTTGCGGTGTTGGCGGTGTTTGCGGCGTTGGTGCTGCAGGGCCTGTACTTATTTTTATATGCCCTTTATGTAATGGTTTTCGAAATTGCTTTTTATAATGTTTATGGGAATTAGTATGAGCTGTCTTTAACGTTGTATGTAATCTTTTGGTATTGCGTTCCAGTATAGGTTTCATAGTACTAGTGTGTTGATAAGCACGACTTACGAACAGACCTTTAGTGTCATCATATGATTTTGTAGATAAAGGTAATCTGTTATATGCTGGTACGTTCCCATTATTCACTGTATTACTTTTAGAATGCTTCAGTTCAGACGTGCCAGGAGCTAAGTGAAGTCTTGCAATAGTTGAAGTTATTATGTTTTTATTGTATTTTTGAATCAAGTTACATGCTATAGTGTAACCATCGTGGTTTTCCTTTAATAAAAACCGCTTAGAAACTGTATCTTTATGATATATACGTATCGTTTCTTCTAATGTTGTAACTGAAAAATGATGAATATTATACAGTATTCCTATTTTATAATAGATGATTCCCCGGCATTAGGTCTAACCTTTATAGCGGGGGCATTTTCCAAACACTTAATTCAATGAGTCATTATTTTAATATGATTACGGCACAATTCAAATCGCCATCCATATTTATGTTGGCAAGTTTCATGTGATACTCGTACACAGCTAACGTCAAAAATGATGTGTGTAAGTTACGAAAGCTACAAAATGAATATGATATTAATTCAGCATGTCTACTACCTCCATACGAAATTTTATCAAGTTATGGCCATCAAAAATCTGTCCAGCCTTTCTTGGTGGCACTACTCGTAACTCGGCTTTGTTTTATTTATATAAAAATACTTTCAAAAGGTTTTCTAAAAATCTGGCTTTAGAATGCATTATGCTTAAGAGAAAACTTGATATAAATACGGCGCCACCCTTCTGGCACAAGTAGGCTCACTCTCTCCATGTCCTTAGATATTAGACATTAGATATAGGCTGAAATAGTGTTGATAAATTGAACTAATGCCAGAAAAGTATTTTTTTTTTGTTTTTTATAGGCGATTCCCCTTCTTTAGGAGGGGAGTATATCCTGTACCGCGGAGCCAACAAACAAAGCCGGAACAACTATAGTTTACTCAAAGGGACTTCTTCAACCCTGGTATCGCTCTAGGGAATAGTCTTTTCTTACCATTTGATGACCATTCTAGTATTCGATCGTTGTCAGGATCGTCAGAACAGCTTATATTGAGTACCTCATCGTGTCTGTATTGATAATGAATCATCCACACCGGGCTAATACCGTACTTCATATCACTTTCAGAATCCAGATATTGGTATAAAATATTTCTTCGATGGAATCCACGCATTCTTAACACTGCAACAAGACGGAAAATTGAGGATGATGTATAAAAAAATTGAGAGGGTTAATGTATTTAAAACAGACAAATGGTTTTGTGGAGTTCCAGTGCGTGTTGCCAGCGATGACATGCGGATCCGAGACGTGGGCGTTCACGGTGGAGCTTATTAGGCGGCTAAGAGATGGAGCGAGCTATTCTCGGAGTATGACAGCTATGCTATACCTGATGGAATCAGAAATGAGGAAATCTGTAGAAAAACGGATGGCCGTTGGGGCGTAAAAGTCTTGGGGTGGCGCCAACGTATGGGAAAGAGAAGCGTGCTCCCACACATATTTATTTATTTACCACATATATTTGCAGATATTGGGCATTTTCCCCCCTTTTACCCCCTGAGTTTTTTCAGGGCTCAACTGATTTTCATGGAACATATTATTTTCGTCACGTGATGCGCTGACATTTGAGACCCCACTCGATTATATTGGCAGACATTCGATAATTCTTCTCCACTTTCACCCCCCATAACGTTTAAACGACTGAACCGATTTTCATCAAACATGTCTAAGAACACTCGCCCGTAACTCACCTGTCATAAAAAAAACCTGTATTAAAATCGTTTCATCCGTTCGCAAGCTACGGAGCCACAGACAGACAGACAGACAGACCCCTCTTTTTGCGTCGGGGGTTAAAAATACCCAACAGCCAAACTTTAAGAGAAATAAAACACCCAGATTTTCTTGTTGGCCACTGGTTGGAGACGCATGTGACAAAACGATAGAAATAAGCGCATAGGCTAGAAACATTGTTGAACACAGCAAAGCACACATCCATTATCCTGTACACAACACGCTGGGTAAAATTTCTTAGCGAAAACCGACACTTTTATATTTGGTTCAGACAAAAGTCGATTTGTGCCTCATACTTTAAAAGAAAATTAATTTAAACACAGAACTGGGCGCATTCGGTAGACTTCTTCATCTACCTGGCGTTAATCCCGGCTATTGCCAGGGTCCGCCTTCCGGCTGAGCTTCCTCCACTTTGCACCTTCTACATCCTTTTCAGACAGGACATTGGCTTTCATGTCGGACTTGACGACGTCCAGCCAGCGCTTGCGAGGGCGACCACGGGACCTAGCCCCAAGGACAGCCATATTCATGCATCTCCGACCAACGTACTCCATAGGGCGGCGCATGATGTGGCCATACCATCGCAGACGACATTCTTGCAGTTTTTCCCCCACGTCACGGACACCAAGAATACCTCGGATGAATGAGTTGCGTATGCAATCGGATCGTGTTACGCCGTTCATCCACCTCAGCATCTCCATCTCCGTGACGCGAAGCTCCTGGGTGTGTCTGCTTAGTACCGGCCAACATTCGCCGCCGTATAGGAGGACAGGCCGTATGATGCATTTATATATCTGCCCCTTGAGCTTTGGAGGCATTTTGCGGTCGCATACAACGCCTGTTACCTCGCGCCACTTCGCCCAAGCCGCGCCTATACAGGCTTGGACATCATCATCCACGCATTCGATAGACTCGACGTCATCATTTCACCCCTACAGGGGTTCTGTTGTGTTTTTGCGCGGGTAATAACCGATTGGTACTTAATATTTGGCGTTGGAATGGCAACCGCGGAGGGAAAGATACCAGCGTGGGATGCCCCCGACTAGATAAAAGGGTGGTAAATTCGTATCGCAAATGCGTTTATTTTTGTATTCACTTACTAACTGTAACAGGCGCGCGTTGATACGCCACTGAATACAATAAATTTGAAGGAAAGACATTACACATTTTTTTGTTATTGTTCAGAAACCTTCCTGGGCAAGCACAACACTTTGCTGATGGTCATCATACGATCAAATGCATAGTTTACGATTTAAAAAAGGACATACAGACAAACATTCACATTAACATACAAAATACGACTGATAGTCCGGGATCCCCGGTACATTGTTTTCACTTGATTACTATCAGGCTAATTTTTCGTGAGTAGCTTCATTTTCATGAGACACCCAACATTTTCTTGTCGATAACTCTTGATTGTGGTAGCTAACAGAGCTAGCAAGGATGAAATATGTTGATTTTATGATTCTAAAAAAGTTATTACTAACCGGGTGCTTTTTGGTATATCTGATGATAATTATCTAAATTATTCAAACTCTCAAAACTCAAACTCAAATCATTTATTTCAATTGAACCTATTTACTGGTGTTTTTGAAAAGTCAAAAGTGAAGTTAGGAATCTAGTTGCATGTTCCAAAAAGTAGATCCTATGGAGAAGAACAGGCAAGAAACTCCATGGACACTCTTTTTATCATATTTTCTGTTACAATCATCTGATTGGGTTACATTGATTTCGTGTTTATTTATATTAAGCTAAGATGTGAGGACAATGTAACATATTGCACAACAGAAGTGTCCAGGAGATCAATAGGTATAAAGCTATGTAGGTATGTCAATAGCAGGGATTCGAAAATGTATTTGTCCTACAAAATGTATGGTTTGATCAAAGAGTCCCCCACTTCCAATATGCACGAAAAACAATGTACCGGGGATCCCGGACTATGAGTACTTACGATCCAATAAGCAATTTTTTTCTAGTAATTTAAAAATATTATTTGGCTAGTAGTAGAAAATGTAAAGGAACCTTACCATTGACATTGGTATCCGGTTTGAGCTCTATGACGATTGGAATAGATGCGTGTTTGTTCATGTACGAGGCATTAACACTGTCGCCCTTTGTTCTATTCATTATATTCAGGTTTTCTGTAATAACCAACATTCAAAATATTAAAATAAACTTATGACTTTGAAATGGCTTTGAATCCAATGATTTTTATTCGAATAAAATCTTACGAATGCTTTTAAATAGTCAAAAAACAATAACACAGAAAATAAAATAAAAATATCCCAAAATTAAATTAACAAAAAAACCATTCAATCTTTACCTCCGGTTCCGTATTCCATTCCACAGAGAAGAGCCGCAAGGAACACCATAGTTGCTCTTTTTAACAAAGGGTTTACAATGATGGTGGTACAAACAAGTCTGAGAGATTAGTGGACTTTTGCAATACCTACCAGAAGCCACTCACGCGTTGACATCCCTACCTACCACATGTTTTCCCTGTCTATTGAAATTAAACTCAATATAGGCTTTATTTACGAAGGTTTTATCACACCACTCTTCTAAATAGTCATATTTAAAATTACCATTATCATCGATCGGCCCTTGCCCCACACTAGGTGGGATTCACAACTTCCATACACATTTCCTCATCCTCACATCTTTTGGTCTCCCACAACCCTTGCGACCTATACCATACGCCTACGTATACTGATACTATCGGCGGTTCGGAATGCTGAACTACAGAGAAGAGACGGCAAATAAATAATAAATAAATATCCTTGGATTTTTCACACAACGCCATCTCGTCCCAAGTTAAGCAACTTATGGTAACGAGATGGATGATAAACTACTTATATACATTTTTTTTTTTTGTAAATACATACTTATTATAGATAGAAATGACACCCAGACTCCGAGCCAGTGCCTCTGGTGTAGACAAAGACACTGGCCCGAGCCCGGAATCGAACCCGGGACCCGTTGATCCAAAGGCGGCACATCTGACCACTAGACCAACGAGTTTAGTTGATTTCTTCGAAATTGTTGGTCTTGTGTACATAAAGCACTAAACAGCATCAAGTTCGCCAGATGAGAGAAACACGCTACACGTTTACGTAACAGCGAATAGGCCTTGACAGACCTTAGTGACGCCCACAAACACAAAACAGAGCAGTATTGATCAGAAAAGTTGCCGTTCTTCCACACAGTGGATCGATGCCCCGGTAAAAGTAGCTTAAATCCGACGAATACGGGTGTGGTAGGATCGGCCTCATTGGAAACCCTTGGGGGACGCCTATGTCTAACTTAAGTACTTCTGGCTGAATGATCATGATTCTGTAAGGTCTTCTCTCCTGTGACTGGGGTTCTCCCTTACCTCCAAACCTGAAGTCTTCTCCTTCGGTATAATAATATTGATACTTTATATACTTTATGGGCCTGGAGTAATTTGGATCGGGTGTTGGTGTCAGAACGACGTCGTTGATACACACTGGTGACTGTATTTGTTCCACTGAGAAACAACACGAAATATTATCATATGCCATAATTTTAGAGTATATTGTCTGTGTGGTGACGAATCTCAGTTACACAAAGTCACCAACCCGTTGGAAATGTTCTAACGCAACGCGACGCTCTGACGCGACTTGCGAGGCACCACAAAACGAAGGTGAATGAGATGGAAAACTTGATGCAAACCCTGTGGCAACTCATCTGGCCAGCGTGGCACGGTGGCATACTTCCCTCCATTGACTTTGAGGAGGCCCCTCCCAATCTATTCTGAGATTTTTCATCCAGTCCATTCTTTTTAGGCAGCCGCAGCGTCCATCCACGGTGAGCCGGTAGGCCAACCTGTTTGGCCAGTATGACACATTGGGCACATTGGGCAAGCTCTATGTAAAATGGAAATGAACTTTATATGTAATGGATACTACTATAGTTAATGATTTTGATAATTCTTTCAATCAGAAATTTATTTATTTATAATAGAAATAATTTCGAATACTCACAGTAGGCATTTTCGGTCATATACTTTTTCTTGAAAGATATGCGGTATGTTAATTGGTCACTCGCAACATAATCCAGGTAGTAGTCTTCCATATTTTTTGTTAAATTCGACCGAAATATAGCTCGGCCGTCTTTTAACCTATTTGTTACGAATAAACGCGTGCCTGAAACCAATAACATAAGAATAATACAAAAGAAAATCTGCAATTTAGAAACTTTAAAAAGGACAGGTTATAATTTTCAAAAGGCTGAGCTTTTGTTTTGACACAAAACTAAGAATACTCTCAACTTACGAACCTTTCAAACGAACCTTTTTTGGTGACGCTGAGGAAATGCTATATGTAATCCGCCTACCGTTGGGGATGGGGTCGGCGATTATGTGGGACTCCGGAAACTACTCATCATCATCATCATCATCATTTCAGCCAAAAGACGTCCACTGCTGGACATAGGCCTCCCCCAAGGATTTCCACAAAGGCCGGTCCTGGGCCGCCCGCATCCACTGCTTTCCGGCGATCTTAACCAGGTCGTCGGTCCACCGTGTGGGAGGCCTACCAGCACTGCGCCTTCCGGAACGCGGTCGCCACTCGAGGACTTTTCTGCCCCATCGGACGTCGGTCCTGCGAGCTATGTGCCCTGCCCACTGCCACTTAAGTTTGACAATCCGGTGGGCTATCTCGGTGACCCTGGTTTTCCTGCGTATCTCCTCATTTCTGTCGATTCATTCGATCTCGCAGGGAAACTCCGAGCATAGCCCTCTCCATTGCCCTTTGGGTGACTTTGAGCCTTCTGATGGAGCCCATAGTGAGCGACCCCGTCTCAGTTCCATATGTCATCACTGGCAACACACATTGGTTGAAGACTTTTGTCTTCAGACACTGCGGTATTGTGGACGAGAAGATCTTTCGCAGCTTCCCGAACGCTGCCCAGCCGAGTTGGATCCGACGATTGACCTCTTTCTCGAAGTTGGACTTACCTAACTGGACAGTGTGTCCCAGGTAAATGTAATGGTCAACAACTTCGAGGGTAGAACCTCCGATGTTAACAGGAGTGGCTTGAACATGGATATTAGACATGATCTTCGTCTTCTCCATGTTCATCTTAAGGCCGACTCGTTCGGAGGCTCCACAGAGGCCATCGAGCATCGTAGTGAGGCCCTCCATGGTCTCAGCCATTACGACTATGTCGTCAGCGAAACTACTCGTCTACCCACTAACACCCCCGCGGTATACCCGCACACGACGCGCTTGGGGCGCCACAGGTTCGCGTAAACGCATTCCACTGTGGCGCCCCAACAAACTAAATGCCTTCCTCAAAATCTGTTCATGCTAGTGATGCCAAAAAGTAATAGTCGGACGTATCTGGTCCAACTGATAATTTCATATAGATGTCTTAGGTTTTCACGATCTTTACACATTGCAGGAATTAAATAAAATAAAACCATCAGAAAACCGTGAAGAAATCATTTCCTGCAATGATAATTTCATATATACTCGTATATTCTAAAACACATTTAATATTTTAAGACTTTGTGTCTGTTCAGAAAATTTTACCTTTAAACAAAAAATTACAGCCCTGTAAAACAGCAGTAAAAAGTGAAAAATAACCAATTAACAATTATTCGTTGATGGTTTAGGCAAAAAGGTCTAGAGAATTGATTTGCCACCTTTGGACCTTGAGTACCCGGGTCGGTTCCGGGGTCGGGAAAATGTCTAGGTAAACCAGAGGCACTTGCTCTAAGTCTTGGTTCTACCTGAACTATAGCAAAGGGTGTGTTTAAAAAAAAGGCCTATAAGTAGTGTGTTTACGTATATTTTTATCCTTATTCACTTCAGTGGCAAGTTATTTTGGCACCGACTTCTACATGGTTACTAATTGGGAATTACTTACTTTTAATGCAGCTCGTGGAATCGGTTAACATTTTTGTTTCTCACGTCACGTCACGTCTCTATTCTTTTTTAAGTATTGGGTTTAAGTAGTTGGTAATCATACAAACCCATCATACAAATGTATGTACTATACTAATTTGATACCAAACTATAAAACCAATTTCGGTAAACAATTCTACAATTTGGAAATTTCAATGGGGCCAATCTAGAACCAATGTCATATCTTACAGAGTTAAGCGTTAATAAACATTAAAAAAAAACAAACAACCGAAATGGCTATGAAGAAGATTTAGAAGACTTGAAAAGTTACAGTTAACCAAATTTAACTTAGACTATATGCTTCGGATATAAATATAATAAACACAAACCATTCGATGTGTAATATTCTATTCGAGCATTCGAATGTATATCTTTCTTTTCATTTATTTCACAGTTGACAAACTCGTTTATCGTGTATTCATAGAAAATATTATACAATTTATTGTTAATATCTGGCAGAAATTTAAATATTTTGTCATTGATTATGGCTCCAATGTCACCTCCTGTAAGGTATAAGATAAATCATAAATTTTCATACATAGCATGCAACATATTGCATTTAATTTCAATGATTTTTATAACTTTATAGCACTTTTACTTAAAAGAGCAATCATGGGGTTTCTTGCCGGCTCTTCTCTGTGGAATGGCATTCTGAAACGTGGGTAAAGACTAAATGATTAATTATTTCACTATTCGAAAGCATTCGTATCACGCCTTTGGATCACGCGGTCCCGGATTTGATTCCGGGGCCAGGCAAGTGTCTTTTTGTAAACCAGAGGCACTTGCTCTGAGTCATTTTGTTCGTGAATTTCATGTTTGTAAACTGCCCCCGCGACACAGGTTAACCTGCTGCAGAGGTTACCCTTTATAAAAAAAAACAACAATGTGCCATCATTAGGTAGCTCTCATTTTTATCATAACATTTGTCAATCATTAAGCAAATAGTAATAGTTACCTGCCACTATTTTGATGAGAAGGAATTTTATCAACAACTTTATTGCAAACGACTTGAACATTTTACTGAATAACAATTAACATTAACGATTAATTCTATGAGCACACAACTTAGAGTACCAAGCCCGGTTGAGGAAGACGAATTAACTATAAAACATTATCCTGTTGCGTCAATCATACTTGCATTGTTTATTATCCTTAATCATAGTGTTTTATGGTAAATAATAAATATGAAATGGATATTGACGTATCAAAAAAAAAGCTCTGATAAGAAAATTTTTTTTTAGTGACTGGAATGCCTTTGACCCTAGGCTCGCGTGATGGAAAGCAACGCCAGGGTATAAGATGAAGCAGGCAATTCAAGGAAATGCCCTGTCGGGCACCGGCTCTCACATACACACGACGGAACACAGTAAAACTGCTTGGCTTAGATTAGCTTGGACTTAGATGTGAGGGTGGTAGCTAGCCGGGCGGACGTTTCGATCCTTCCACCAAGCGTGCTGGGTTTTGTTGACTTTTACAACACGCGTTTTTTCCCAGCGTGCGGTGTGAAAGTTCAATCACTATTCTTTTGCAAATAATCAAATTTGAAAATATATGTCACCATTCACAGCTGAGCACGATATAATGACTACAAAACTGGCTCCCAAATGCAAAAGCATCGTAATTTTTTTAGGATCTACAGTGCTACATTTAAAACAATACATGTATGGCAGTGGGCACAGTCGTTTCAACCCATAAATTACCCACTACTGAGTCGCGCCTCCTCCTAAGTCATTAAGGAGAGTTAGCCAAAGCGGGTAGTTGATCTGCCTCTTCCGTTCCCATAGTCATATCTTACGACACCGCAGGATGGTATGGGTTGGTGAACTTGTGTATTATAAATCCGTCACCACACCGACAATATACAGAATAGTACAAAAGTGTGATTTAAGTTATTATTCTGAGACAGACAATTTCAATACAGATTGAATGTTGCATTAGCAGCAAAACACCTAGTATACCTAGTGTTTCACATCACATAGCTCTTTAAGTACCTAAATTCATCTTCATCCTCGATTTTTGTTTCAATTTCATTTCGGGCCAGCGCCACCAGTGATAGTCTATATTGGGGGACGAAGGGCAGTTATCTGGTTAGACTAGCTGCCAGTCAGTATTGTTACGTCGCAGAACCTGTAAAGCCTTATTTCCCGACATGCCGCCGCAGGATTCTCGACTCTAATTGTTTAAGAATTGAGCACATAATTCTGTGAGCGCGCCCACACGCTGACCCGTAAACAATATGGGTAAACTGAGGGGAAACGGTACATGGAGAGTAATTAGCCTACAGTGCCACATGTTCAGTGCCACAGTGCACATGCCAGATTCCACATGATGATGATGTGTCAAACATACGTTCTAATCTCGCTCTATGGTATTTTGAGTAGATAGTAATGGTCTCTAGCATCGGAAATCGGAATCCATTTACTCTAGTTGATTGCAGTACCCTTAATTTCTCATAGACAATATATAGTATTTCGAATTATATTTATTTCATCTTGTATGTATTTCTTTTATCGTGGTACCTTGCTTCAGAACACCCGTATCGTAGGAGCTATTTCCAAATAGCGGAATTTATAGCTACAAACGACACTTTCATTTTATCTCAAAGACCTTTTAACTAATTGGCTTACTAAATTACTTGCCGGCTTTTCTCTGTAGCCCAGCATTTCGAACCGGTTCTAGTTTCAGTCTATATATGGGTGAACGCAAGAGTTGTGGGAGATCAAAAGAGATGTGAGAATGAGGAAATGTATATGAAAGGTATGAATAAATATACGACGACCGATAAGTGTGTATGGAGACTATCACCTAGCGTAGGACAAGGGCCAAAAGATGATATTGGTTTTGTGATAAAACCGACGAAAACAAAGTTCCTTTTGAGTTTGAGAGCCAAAGACACTTTTCCCGCCCAGATATCGAGCCGAATTCTTGGGCGACACTGACTGCATACCTTATGGGCTTTTTACATCAAGAAGATCAGACAATGGACCAGAATAACTTTACGAATAATTACAGTAAAATGCAAATTTCAAAGCATTTCATTTGCCTACAATACTTTATAAATATTTATGAAACAAAATAATCCAAGAATCCTTCAAACATGCCATGCGTCCAAACTCAGACAAATCATTAAAATAAATATCCTTGGACATTTCACACAACGCCATCTCGTCCCAAGCTAAGCAACTTAATGCTTGTGTTATGGTAACGAGATGGATGATAAACTACTTAAATACATTTTTTTTTTGTAAATACATACATATTATAGATAGAAATGACACCCAGACTCTAGGTTTACAGGACATGATTTAAAGATTATATATTTTGTAAATCTGTTTTTCAAAATCTTCATCATATCCATTAATAAATTCTTGTAGTTTGGGCTATGGGTGCAGCTTGTAGCTATAGTAATTAATATTACCTTTAATTTAAAAGACGGTATGTTTCGTTTTTGAAAGACGGCTTTTCAGCGGGACAATGGCCAAAAATGATGATGGTAGTTTTAAACATAACCATTTATAAGAGTTTTGTGATAAAGCCTACATGAATAAAGTGCCTTTTGAATTTGAATCAGAACTATTTGTAACGGCGGGGGCTCATTACAATTCACAAATGACACCCACATCTAGAGCAAGTATCTCTATAATACACAAATACACTTGCTAGATCGTAAAATTTAACCTGGGATTAGTGATCATAGTCTTGGAGTCTGTAGTTTTTAATAATCATAGTGGAGACACTAAGTATTGTTTAATCATTTATTGGCTACCACTTAAACTGACATTAAAGTATCAAATCAATGCGTTTCTATAAACTCTTTATTGTACAATTTTAAAAAGAAAACAATCCCACTGTGAAAGCTATTTGCAATCCAAGTAAAACAAACTTAGGGCGGCGTTATTTGCATTGTTTTCCAGGAAACCTTAGTATTTTTTCCTAGTGTCTAAGAGTCCTGGATTTTCGTATAATTTATCAGCAGTATAATTAACATAACCCGGGTCTACGGGTGACTTTAGATTAGCATATCCGTTAATTAGCTTTTCAGTGTCGTCTCTCAAGGTCGCGTACTCCCTGTCATCGATTCTGCTTTCATCTGAATATGATCTCTAAGATTTAAACGTGCCTGCGCCATTATAAAAACTGTTGTTTATCATAACGCCTCGGTCGTGGCAGGAACTCGACTGTTCTTCCCAATGTGCTGGAAAACTTGGTATAGGTTCATCGTAGATGATTTCGGGATTCTGAAAACAGAATAACTTTGTCAAATCCGTGACAGTAATAATAATAAAAGCCGTGCTTATTAAGAGTTGCAGCTTACACCGCAGAAACTTGCTGCCACCTTGTTGTGGCGAGGGGGATCCGTTGGGGCCATACCGGCTCAGGATCACCCATGCAGGGTGCATGGGTGATCCTGAGCCGGCATGCAGCGTGGTCCCACCACGGGGAGAGGCCAGACGAAGACCGGCACAAGGGGAGTCGTGGTGGGTTTTGGATCGGGGGACTCCTCTGTCCTCAAAGTTGCCTCGGAAGCCCTAACCTGCCGCGACATACGTCGTGGTCATTGCGGTGGAGCGTGGCCAGGCATTGAGGCCAGGGCTGCCACCACTAGCAGCGAAGGGGCGGCCAGGCAGGCGGGCCACGGCTGTCGCCGCAGCCGCATGGATCGGGCGCCACTACATCCGGCGCAATAACCCGCACGTGCCTGTCGGTGGGTGGCGAGCGTCCAGAGGTCCCCATCAAAGCATGAGGCCCGCTAATAAATGCAGGCCAAGACCCTATCAGGTCGCGGAGCATGCTTCGCAATGGGCCCGTGTGAAACCCGTGTCCCTGTTTCGGGCAGTTGAGGTACACCATTGGTTTTAGTGAGTAAGTTGAGGCGCAATTGTCTACCTTCCGCGCCCCGGAGTCCCATAAAACCCTGTCTGTCTGTTCAGACAAACAGACAGACAAAAATTTAAAGAAATGTTAATTTGGTCCATGGACCTAGTGTGTATACATACTTTCTAAACAGTGCATAGACCATTTAACGTATTTAGTAAAAAGTGGTTATTTTATTACGTATTACAAGCAGACACTCCAATATTCACGGTTCAGTTTCAGTTCAGAATTTGTTAGGGAAATAGCAAAGTAATAAAAAAAGCATGACAAGCCCTCCGAGATTCTTGCCAGTTCTTCTCAGCAGTGGTTGCGTTCCGAACTGGTGGTAAACTAATATCACATAATATCATATCACTTACCTGCAGTTTTAAAGGCTTATATTTTCTATACCATTGTATGAAGAGGAATGCCATTAAAATAACGCAAATGAGCATGATAACACCGCCTAGGATAAACGCCACGGTGACATATTTTTGAGATCCTGTTAAAAAATAGCAAATCACAATGTCACCAGTCATTTCTTTCCTGATGGTGCCGTAAGGGCTGAAAGGAACACAGGAGATACCTGTATATTGTCTATTGTACCTACGTAGATTACGTACGTAATTACGAATCCAGATATTGGAGATCGGATCGGGATTAGATTTTCAAAACAACCCGTCTAGTTAGCGTGCAAAGGGCCTGAGGAGAATGAGGGGATAGGACAAGAAGAAAAGATATGGATAGGCAGAAGAATTTTGGTATGAAATGTAGCTCTTGGGGCGAGACCTTCTGACTAACTATCTGTTTTAGTTTCCGCTTACGATGCTCATAGGCGGAATGGATTGGTAATATATTCTCAGTTCGTCACCAAACAAGCAATTACGTGTTTACCAAGAATAATAAACAAAGTAATTATTCAAATTAAGTTGTGGTGATGCTGATAACGTATGAAATCAAAACATTTCAAGTTTATTTTCAATTCAAACCAGTAGAACTTCGTATGACATAAAATTATTAACGATTAAACGTATTACCTGGCTCCAACGATTGTACTTCATATGATTGAATATTTTCTAGAACAAAATAGAAAGATTACTCTTATTTTTACGAATAATTATTACACTTCTCCTCATTGAATCAAATACTCATTCATAATTGCGTATATTGCATTTATTCCGTCTCAAATATATCAGAGTCCATCCAGGGCTCCTAGCCCTAGAGGTCCCCGTTAGGTGAAGTTATGTTCCTGCCCTTGAGTGAGTTCTCTATAGCTCGCTAAGGGGGAGCATGGTATTGAAGGATTTAGAACACATTTTGTCACCATCCCATTCTATCTTGAGGTAGTCGTAAGTGCCGACAAAGGGAAATGACAAGGCCGATAACCGAGGCGCAAGAGACGGAAAACTTGATATGAAACCCCATGCCATCCCGTCTGGTTAGCGGCACACTGGGCTAATTACCCTCCATAAGCCAGTTATATGGAGGGTAAGTCATCAATGAGTTGAGTAGTAGCAGAGTCCACTTTCTTTTGCTTCTGCACGTCTCTTTACCTTTTTACAGGGTTGAAGTTACATCCATGACGACGGTTATGATTAAACAAGTAGGAGAAATAATCTTCTTAAGGTTGCTAGAATTTGGTCAAGTCTTTGGGAGCAGACAATGCAGAACGACTTCGATCTGCTGGTTGAGCAACGTCTCTCACTGCTGGATCTTAAATTAATGTCCATCATCATTAACCGCTGACCTCCTCCAAACTTTGGAGGCCACGGAAGGCCTTCGATTCTGGATGCCATTCTATTATTTATAGCAGTCGATACACGTAATCAGTAACGTGAAAACTGACTGCTGGTCCATGTAATTGCCATATATTGGACCATATTGGTGGTAAAAACTAAATGATAAATTACTATTATTTTTTTTATTTAATTTTTTTTTTAGAGTATTTTTTTTTTTGACTATTTGAAAGCATTCGTAAGAATTTATTCGAATAAAAAACATTTTGATTTTGATTTTGATATAATTACCGATTGTCCTACTAGATTCCTCCGTGTAAACTGGTAGTTAGCTAAATCAGGTTAGACTGGTCGACCCCAATTAAGCTGGAAAAGGAACGTTTTCGCACTTGAAGATCCTGGTTATAACTCAATATAGAGTTAAGCTCCCCTGTGTACGTATCATTGGTATCTACTTTGTTGTTTTTTATATGTGTGGCCGGTTTTCGGCCTATTCAGTTCCTTTTGTCGGCTCTTACGACACCCTCAGGCTGGAATGGAGTGGTGACAATGTGTATTCTAAATCCGGCACCACAAGGAAGATTATATGTAAGTTTTAAATACGCAATGATTTGCGTTTTTTATTCTCTAAATAAATACATACCTGCCCCCAAAGGTGGTTTTAGATGAAGTTTAATAACGACTTCGTCAATTGTGGTACTTGTATACTTCGCAATACACGTCAGATTCCGCCCAACAGACTCTGTTAACCTCCCTTTATATTTAATGTAATGATAAAGGGATTCGGTATGCTCTGGTACGCTCAAAGTTTCTGAAAATAAGGCAGAATCTTAGAAAAAAGGGAAGGTCTAAGTGCTACCAGTGGAAGCACGGAGCGGACAGTCGAGGAATGAAGTGGCCTGACGCAGCAGTGACTCTAGTTTTTTATTTTTTTATTTAGGACAAACAAACAGTAGTACACTGACAAAAAACATTAAAGATATTAATATTAAAAAAATATTACACTTAAATGTACCACCCACGACGTTATGGGGCGTCCATTAATTACGTGAGGTGTTGGATCTAAATAAAAGCTAAATCTTTCCAAATCTCACTTAGGGGGGAGGAGGGTTCTTGGCAAACATCACGTAATTATTCTCTCGCAGAAAACGGTGCAAAATTGCGTGAAAAATTATTTATAGAATAAAATATGGCCAAATCTGAGAAAATAGTATTTGTCGTAATCTCAATAATCCAACAGAAACAGAATTTGAATTTGAATTCTCAAAACGCCTCACTTAATTAACGGACGCCCCCTTATCCACGAGTTAAATTTATCAGTATTAAGCGTGGTGTGCTACAAATTAGGATAAAATAT